>VWPW01008074.1:714261-909632 GCA_013389825.1 Crypturellus undulatus
GCTGCTGCTGGTGCTGGTGCTGGCGGCGGCGGAGGCGGCGCGCGGCGGCGCGGAGCCGCGGCAGGTGTTCCGCGTGCTCGAGGAGCAGCCGGCCGGCACCTGGGTGGGCACCATCGCCACGCGCGCCGGCTTCACCTACCGCCTGAGCGAGCGGCACGCGCTCTTCACCATCAACGGCACGACGGGCGCCCTGCACACGCGCGCCGCCATCGACCGCGAGAGCCTCGCCAGCGACGTCGTGGACCTCGTCGTGCTCTCCAGCAAGCCCACGTACCCCAGCGAGGTGCGCGTGCTCGTGCTCGACCTCAACGACAACGCGCCCGTCTTCCCCGACCCCTCCATCGTGGTCACTTTCAAGGAGGACACGGGCAGCGGGCGCCAGCTCATCCTCGACACGGCCACCGATGCCGACAGCGGCACCAACGGTGTGGACCACAGCTCCTACCGCATCGTGGCCGGCAACGAGGAGGGCCGCTTCCGCCTCAACATCACGCTCAACCCCAGCGGCGAAGGAGCCTTCCTGCACCTGGTGTCCCGCGGCGGCCTGGACCGCGAGGCCACTGCCGCCTACCAGCTCCTGGTGCAGGTGGAGGACAAGGGAGAGCCGCGGCGGCGGGGCTACCTGCAGGTCAACGTCACCGTCCAGGACATCAATGACAACCCGCCCGTCTTCAGCCAGACGCTCTACCAGGCGCGGGTGCCCGAGGATGCGCCCGTGGGCGCCAGCGTGCTCCAGGTGGCAGCGGCGGATGCTGACGAGGGCACCAACGCTGACATCCGCTACCGCCTGGAGGGAGGTGACGGCGGCAGCGGGGAGAGTGCTGCGAGCCTCCCGTTTGAGGTGGACCCTGAGAGTGGCGTGATCCGCATCCGGGAGCCGCTGGACTACGAGTCGAGGCAGCAGTACTCGCTCACGGTGCAGGCCATGGACCGCGGCGTGCCGGCGCTGAGCGGCCGCGCCGAGGCCGTCATCCGCCTGCTCGACGTCAACGACAACGAGCCCCGCGTGAAGTTCCGCTACTTCCCCGCCACCTCCCGCTTTGCCTCTGTGGACGAGAACGCGGCCCCCGGCACCGTGGTGGCCTTGCTGACGGTGAGTGACGCCGACTCCCCCGCGGCCAATGGCAACATCTCCGTGTCCATCCTGGCGGGCAACGAGCAGCGGCACTTTGAGGTGCACAGCAGTAAGGTACCCAACCTCAGCCTCATAAAGGTAGCGGCCGCGTTGGACCGGGAGCGCATCCCTGCCTACAACCTGACCGTGGCGGTGGCCGATAACTACGGGGCCCCACCGCCACCCCCGGACTCCCCCACTTCTTCCCTTGCCCCTGAGGGTGCAGTGGCAGCTCCTGTGAGCCGCTCTTCGGTGGCCAGCCTGGTGATCTTTGTGAATGACATTAATGACCACCCGCCGGTCTTTGGGCAGCCTGTGTACAGGGTGAATATCAGCGAGGAGGTGCCCCTGGGCAGCTACGTGCGGGGCCTGAGTGCCACGGACCGCGACTCCGGCCTCAACGCCAACCTGAAATACAGCATCGTTTCGGGCAACGAGCTGGGCTGGTTCCGCATCAGCGAGCACAGCGGGCTGGTCACGACGGCCGGCCCCGATGGCGGCACCGCTGCACCCGCCGCGGCAGCGTCTGTCGCCCGTGGGCTGGACCGAGAGACGGCCTCCGAGGTGGTGCTCAACATCAGCGCCCGTGACCAGGGGGTGCAGCCCAAGTTCTCCTATGCTCAGCTGGTGGTCACCATCCTGGACGTCAACGATAACAAACCTCGCTTTAGCCATCCTGACGGCTACCACGTATCCCTGGCTGAAAACTCTCCTTTGGGAACAGAGTTGCTCATCCTGAGTGCTACCGATGGGGATCTGGGGGACAACGGGACTGTTCGCTTCTCCCTGCAGGAAGCTGAGCCAGCGGTGGCAGCGAGTGGCCCTTCCGCAGTGGCCCCTCGACGCGTCTTTCGCTTGGATCCTGTGACGGGCAAGCTCAGCACTGTCTCGCAGCTGGACAGGGAGGAGCAGGCTCATTTCTTCCTGCACGTCCTGGCCACTGATCTAGGTTCTCCTCCTCTTTCTTCAGTAGCTCGGGTTAATGTGACTCTGCTGGACGTGAATGACAATAGCCCTGTGTTTTACCCGGTTCAGTATTTTGCCCACATCCAAGAGAACGAGCCGGCTGGAACCTATGTGACCACAGTGTCTGCTACTGACCCTGACTTGGGACCCAATGGGACAATCAAGTACAGCATTTCAGCTGGAGATACCTCTAGGTTTCAGGTCCATGGCCAGACAGGGGTCATCACAACAAAAATTGCCCTTGACAGGGAGGAGAAAACTGCTTACCAGTTGCAGATCGTGGCCACTGATGGTGGCCATCTCCAGTCACAGAACCAAGCCATTGTCACCATCACTGTCCTGGACACGCAGGACAACCCACCTGTTTTCAGCCAGGGCATGTACAGTTTTGTTGTCTTTGAAAATGTTGCCATAGGTTATCACGTAGGTACTGTATTTGCTTCTACTATGGACCTCAACACCAACATCAGTTACCTTATCACAAGAGGTGACCAAAGGGGCATGTTTGCCATCAACAGAGCGACAGGCCAGATCACTACTGCCAGTATCCTTGATAGGGAAGAGCAAGCATTTTACCAGCTGAAAGTGGTGGCTAGTGGTGGGGCAATAACTGGAGACACTGTGGTCAATATAACTGTTAAAGACTTAAATGACAACTCCCCCCACTTTGTTCATTCTGTGGAGAGTGTAAACGTGGTTGAAAACTGGAAAGCTGGGCACACCATTTTCCAGGCCAAAGCTCTTGATCCAGATGAAGGCATTAATGGAGTGGTCCTTTACAGCCTTAAGCAAAACCCAAAGGGCTTGTTCTCAGTCAATGAGAAAACAGGTGCCATAAGCTTAACGGGACCACTGGACATAAATGCTGGGTCTTACCAGGTAGAGGTTCTGGCCTCTGATATGGGGGTTCCACAGTTGTCCTCCAATTTCATCTTGACTGTCTCTGTTCATGATGTAAATGATAATCCACCTGTGTTTGACCAACTTTCCTATGAAGTGACTATTCTGGAGTCAGAGGCTGTGAATTCCAGGTTCTTTAAAGTACAGGCTTCTGACAAAGACTCAGGTGTGAATGGGGAAATAGCGTACAGTATAATTGAAGGAAATACTGGGGATGCCTTTGGCATATTCCCAGATGGCCAGCTGTATATAAAGAGTGAACTGGACCGTGAGCTTCAAGAAAGATACGTTTTACTGGTGGTTGCTTCTGACAGAGCAGTAGAACCGCTCAATGCTACTGTGAATGTTACTGTAATTCTGGAGGATGTGAATGATAATAGGCCACTGTTTAACAGCACCAACTATGTATTTTATTTTGAAGAGGAGCAGAGAGGTGGAGCCTATGTGGGTAAAATAAATGCTGTAGATAAAGACTTTGGGCTGAATGGTGAAGTCAGGTATTCATTTGAGCATATGCAACCAGATTTTGAGCTAAACACAATAACCGGCGAAATAACAAGCACTCATCAATTTGACAGGGAAGCTCTTATGAGACAACGGGGAGCTGCCGTATTTAGCCTTGCGGTAATAGCAACAGATCAAGGGTTACCAAAGCCCCTAAAGGATCAGGCAACTGTACAGATATATATGAAAGATATCAATGATAACGCCCCCAAGTTTCTAAAAGATCTCTACCAAGCTACTATATCAGAATTGGCAGCAAATCTGACACAGGTTCTGAGAGTTTCTGCCTCAGATGTTGATGAAGGGAATAATGGGTTGATTCACTATTCTGTAATCAAGGGAAATGAAGAAAAACAGTTCACAATAGATAGTAGCACAGGCCAGGTGACATTAATAGGCAAACTAGATCATGAAGCTACTGCGTCTTATTCACTTGTCATCCAAGCGGTAGACGCTGGAATAGTTCCCCTAAGCTCAACTTGCACCCTGAGCATCGATGTTTTAGATGAAAATGACAACAGTCCTTCCTTCCCTAAATCAACCTTGCTAGTGGATGTCTTGGAAAATATGAGAGTTGGTGAACTTGTGTCCTCTGTGACTGCCACTGATTCCGATTCGGGTGACAATGCTGACCTCCATTATAGTATTACAGGGACAAACAATCATGGGACCTTTAGCATCAGTCCCAACACCGGTAGTATTTTTCTTGCAAAAAAATTGGACTTCGAGACACAGTCTTTATATAAGCTAAATATAACTGCAAAAGACCAAGGAAGGCCACCACGGTCATCTACAATGTCAGTAGTAATACACGTTAGAGATTTTAATGACAATCCTCCTAATTTTCCTCCGGGGGACATTTTTAAATCTATTGTTGAGAACGTTCCTGTTGGTAGTTCTGTCATTTCTGTAACTGCTCATGATCCAGATGCAGACATTAATGGGCAGTTGACATATGCAATCATTCAACAGATGCCAAGAGGTAACCATTTCCGTATAGATGAAGCCAGAGGGACCATATTTACCAATGCTGAAATAGATCGCGAATTTGCTAATCTTTTTGAATTAACAGTCAAAGCCACTGATCAGGCTGTTCCTGTGGAATCCAGGCGATTTGCTCTGAAGAACGTGACCGTTTTGGTCACGGATCAAAATGACAACGTTCCTGTATTTGTATCGCAAAATGCCCTTGCTGCCGACCCTTCAGTTGTGATCGGTTCAATCCTAACTACAATTGTTGCTGCAGATCCTGACGAGGGTGCCAATGGGGAAGTGGAATATGAAATAATCAATGGGGATACAGAGACCTTCATTGTGGATCGTTACAGTGGAGATCTAAGAGTAGCATCAGCTTTGGTGCCTTCTCAGCTCATCTACAATCTCATAGTTTCTGCCACGGATCTTGGCCCCGAAAGAAGAAAATCTACCACTGAGATGACTATAATTTTGCAAGGGATTGACGGGCCTATCTTCACTCAGCCGAAATACATAACTATCTTAAAAGAAGGCGAGCCCATTGGGACCAACGTCATATCTATAGAAGCATCTAGCCCACGGGGTTCAGAGGCTCAGGTGGAATATTACATAGTGTCTGTCCGCTGTGAAGATAAAAGTCTGGGACGCCTCTTCACCATTGGGCGCCACAACGGTGTGATGCAGACTGCTGCCATTTTGGACAGGGAGCAAGGAGCGCGTCTCTACTTGGTGGATGTTTATGCCATTGAAAAATCGTCTGCTTTGCCCCGCACACAGCGAGCAGAGGTAAATTTTTTACATGATGATGATGTATACATTTCCTTCTTAACGAAGCCATTGATGTATTTGTTGTATTAACTGACCATTTCAATAGATGTTAGTGCACAGCAGAAGTGAGATGAAAATTAAGTCTGTCCGTTAATTCAAGATAACCTTTCAGTCACTGTACCTCCAACTGTTTTCCCCCAAGCTACCTCTCTAAAAGTTTGGCAATGGTTTGGGTGTACCTTAAGACTTGTCATGCCTAAAGCAGCCAGATGTGACACTAGCAGGTACTAAATATTTTAGCCTTAATTACAGGTATCTGAGTTTTACATATCTTCTTATTTTAGCAATCATTAATTAGTTTTAGTCTTTCTATCCCTATGTGGGCTATTACTGGACTTCTTTTATTACAGTTGTCATGTCAATGTGTTTGAGAATTGGCCAGTAGGGAAGAGTTTGTTCAGTGTCTCACGTCTGAACGTTCTTATTTTCCCTTCCTTTGCGGTGTTCCTGGTTAAGTTCTTCAAGTGGATCTCCTCATATTTTGCAGATCTACTATTACTCCTTTCTTTACGTTCACAGAGGAGCACGAAATGGTCTTGTTTCTCTTCAGATGTGCCTGGCTTCAGCAGGAAACTTTCCTTTTCCAGTTGCCTTTTGCTTTGCAGTTGCCTGGAGGGTCTTTAAGTGCTCTCTTCGCAATTAGCTTGAGCAGCAAAGGGTAGAAAATAGAACCTCAGCTGTGAGGTGCAAATATTGTAATTGCCACTTTTCAGTGTGTGTTAATTGAGCCACAGAGCTGAAAGCATATGTCATTCACATTGCCTTCTGGGTGAAGACTGGAAAAGCTGTTGTGAAAGGGAATCTTGTTTGGTTAAAGTTGCACCATGTCTGGAGCTGCCTTCCGCATCTTGCTATTAGTCACGTCACTTTCACTCCCTGGCAGTCCGGAGCCAGCACTGTTGAGTAAGTCAACAACAGGGGATGCCGGAAGAGTGCAACCCTTTCCCTGGCCAGCAAAGAGCGTTACCTCAATATCGCATAGCCTTTCACATCCTGGGCCTTACCCTTGTTTATATTTCCACTCATTTCCAAGAGTTAGTTCATTTCCAAGAGTTAGGTCTTTCAATTTGGAGCCACCAATGATACTGTGATCGCTTGGGGTCTTTTTGTTTTGTNCCCTTGTTTGTATTTCCACTTCAGAGTTAGGTCTTTCAATTTGGAGCCACCAGTGATACTGTGATCACTTGGGGTCTTTTTGTTTTGTCTCAGTTGAGTGTGGTATTTTTACATCTACTACTTGACGTGTTTAGTTTTCCTGAGTTTTTAAGTATCAGTTATAAAGGCACTTTCTTATACTGGCAGTATTTGGCACTCTGCAAAATGCTCGTTTGTTTAAGTTGGGCAGTCCTTGAACTCAGGGTTTCTCAATGTGTATGATGAAGCTTATTTTAATGGTGTACATACTGTAATGCTTTCTGTTTATCATGTGAAGAAGAACTGTAATATATTTGATCAATAAGAGATGTTAGTTTATGTAATGCATATTGCTTTCATGATTGAAGGTTCGTGTTGTATAAGTCTTTGCACCCTTGTTAATAACATGCAAAACGTAAAAGCAAAAATTGGTAAAAACTGAAAAACTGCTCGTTCATATTTTGTCCGGATGAACAGTTGTTTTGAGGTGTAAGCATTTCACAGTGGGTATTGGGGTGATGATCCACAACTTTTAGTGTGCCCACATATGTGAAGAGCTGCTTGACTGAAGGGTTGATAGGGGACCCGATGGTTGGCATAGTTTCACATATTGTAAATCTATTTAAGAAGAATATTTGAACAATGAAGAAAACAACCATTGAAATTTTAAACCAGTTTTACATTGTTGAACACCAACTGCTTCTCAAATCAAAACCAAATGTTTTATTCTGTAAAGACTATTGAAAGCCATAGTCAGGGGCTAGGATTTCATGTTACTATTGGTTGCATCTTTATAGCTTCTAAAACACATTTTCCCCCAATCAAACATAAGATTACTGTGCTTCTCTAGACATATATTATAAATGATAGTGCTTTTTTTTTTTTTCTAAAAAATAGCTCATAATCACATGTAGTCTTTCTCAACAGCTTCCCCCAATGGCTTTTGCTATCCCTGCTATCTACTTATGTAGAACAGGTCTTTACCTTTAAAAACCCCATCATAAAGAGCACTCATGCTAAAGTCTTCAAACATCCATTCTGTATTTCAGCAATTTTCCTTTAGTTTTAATTTGCAAGGTGGTGACAAGAATGGTGGAACAGCTAGAACACTGATTGGGAATAATGAATGCACATGAGCCTCTGGAATATTTAAGGTCACAAAAATGAAGTATACTTTTGTACAGAATGTCTTCAGCTTTGTTGAGACACAAGCTAGTATGCCAGGTATCACTGGGTTTGAAGCTGTCACTCTTTTCTGAGCAGATGAACTGTGCGGTCATGAGTTTTATTAATGAGAAAAAGATTAGCTCGCTTGTATTTTTTCTCCTCTCTCTTATAAAGAATATGCTGGATTTGGGGTTTAGATTTGGTTAAGGCGGCGGGGGGTGGGGAGAATATTGGTAAGATATATTTAACATCTCCATTCTTCCTTACTGCTTGCTATACTTTCTGCCCTAACACTCTGTACTGCCTTAGCTGTGCTTTGGCACAAGAGAGAGTACATGGAGCCACTCACTGCTAAACTTAACAGGCAAGAAAAGTGACAGAGCAGCAGTAGCAAGGAAAGGTTATTGCTTTTTTTGTTTTCTTTTTTTAAGTTAAGCATTAGGAATGGCTATAGGTTTGAGTTAAAGGGCTACTTGCCAGTTTGGAAACAGTTACTAGGCACTGTTTGATCAACAGACATTATAAAATAAGAGCTTGCTTGTGTGAAACCACTCTATAAGAAATCCTTAGGAACTGGTATGATTAGAACCTTTTCCTAGGCTTTGTCACATTTACTCAATGCTGTATCTGAAAAAGGAAATTTCTTCCCAGTATTGCACATCTCTGAGGTTTACCGTATAGAATCTGACTACAAATTTTTTTATTATGTAGTGAGCAGAGTTGTATGGTCACTTTTTCTAAGTTTATTTTTTTTCTTTTTTAAATCATGAGTTAAATTTTGTGCTCAAAGTACTAAAGAGTTTGAGGCTTGTAATGAAAATAGAATGGCTCATTTCGTTGTATTTTGCAGCCATATGGTGTACTTTTGGGTAGATGTGCTGCAGACTTTGAAAGGTGTGAGTGTTTTGGTTTTGTTTGTTTTGGTTTTGGATCTTGTAGCCTACTCCTGTCTATGATCTATGCTGACTAAACCCAGGTTATTTTCCGCTCTCCTTCACCCCCCACCCCTTCCCCAGCACACACACACACACACTTTTTATTAGTCATTAAGTATTGCATTGTTCTTCTGTGGTAAAAATAATACAAGCATCCTAATGGGAGCCCGTCTATGCTGCTTACTGCTGCGTATGTCTTTGTTCGTGTTTCTGCTGAAAAAGAAACCGACTGCTTAGCTCCCTTCTCTTGGCTCTGTACCATAAATTCTCTTTTAACCCCTTCAAGCAGGTGCTCAAGGACTTCACCATGATCATTCTATTTAATGTAGAAAGGTTTAATGGATATTGGGATCACACTAAAACTACATATTTCTATTCAGTTTGGGTTTGCAAAACAATCGAAAAAAAGTTGTGTGATAGTTCAGAAGATCGTATGCTTTGGGACACTATAGTCATCCACTATTTCTGGGAATAGGAACAGGAGGACAATACCCAGTCATCTTTAATCTACTAGAGATTAAAGAGAATTAGACAGAACCTCTAGTTTGCACGTTTAACCCCTAAGTGGATACCTTTCTTCCCAGGAACAGTGAGTTTACTGGGAAACAATGGTGCCAGCATGTATATAATGTAGGAGAAATGAGAGGATCACCATTTGGGAGGTTTTCAGTTAAATGTCTTCCAAATATTTGAAGTAGTCCAAGGAAGCTTGGACTTGGACCGCTTCCACGGAAGGAAGACAATAACACAAATTTTAAATCAAGTATTGTACACAGTGGTATTAGATGCCTGCCAGGAGCAGATCTGTGCACAAGGATTCCTCGCCTCCTTAGGACTGCTAAAAGGGTAGGTGTAAGGTGGTAGGGGGCTGGACATGGCTGCTTTTAAAATAAAATTGATTTATTCAAGTCAAATGTGCATCTTGCATGTCCTGTCTGCCTTGGCTAGTGCCTCTCCTTTGTCCTTCCAGTGTGACTTTCTCTGCTCCAGCCTGCTCCTCTGGGCTGGGCTCCAGACGCGGTGCCTGCTCACCCACCTTGCCTTTTCTTCCTCTGCACGGTCCTTCCTGGGCTCCAGCGCTCAGCCTCTGCTCTCTGCACAGCACCCATTCTGCTGGGTTTGTGCGTTTTCCTCTTGTTATCCCATTTTGTAGTTTCACGACTCAGTCCAGCCTAGTTCCTTTGACTCAGCTTGTTTAGAGTGTCTGAAGTCCTGCACCACATGGGTGGCTAGTGATCCTGAGGGTGAGGTCCTCCACTGCGTGTGAGCAGTGCAGAGTCCCCAAAATGCAGAGCAAGAAAGAGACGGTCTCTACTAGGATGATTCCTGCTAGGAATAGCAGTATGTCTATGCTCTGGAGCCATTGAAATGCTGTGGGTCCATCATGCTGTGTGTGCTGGGTAGCACAGGGGCTACATGAGGCAAAACCTGGCCACGTATGGCCTAGGCGTAACGTCACTTGGTATGAGAAATGGAAAGATGTGAATCGGTAAAAAAAATAATGCCTTAAAGGCTTTGCCCTGCCAACTTTGAGCAACACAGAGCTTTAAATTTAGTAAGGGACCCCGAACTGCTTTGGGTGAGTATTGTGTGGCATGTCTCGTATTTACCAGGACAAGCAGGAACAATGGAGCCCTCGCTGTGTTCGAGCTACTTATGAATCATTTTATTCTTTAGCGATACATGGCACATTAATTGTAGCTTGACAAAGGAAATGACTTATGAAACATTTGAGTAAACAATGAAAATCTGCCTCCTTGTCAGAGTTCCAAAGCCTTTTTATTTATTTTTATTTTTTTTCCCTTAGTCCTGGTATTACTGATTCTGCGAAATGTGCAATTATTTAACTTGTTGCTGTCACTTACTCTGGCCTGAAAAAGAGCCTGTGAGCTTTCCTTGAATACAAGGGGGAGATGAATGCGACCTGTGTCAAAAATTCTTCCAAACCAATTTGTGCTCTTCAGATAGTTCAAGGTTGTCCCTGTTTTGATCATCTTTCACTTCTTTAATGGCTGTCTTGCTAAATTCTCTTAATATTTAGAATTTTTCATTTCTTTATCTATCAAGCCTTGTGAAGTGACCTAATATGCAAAAAAATGCAGTTGTGTTTAAAAATCCAGTGACTTAACATAAAATTCTTCATTATGGAAAATAGTACCTTTCATTTGCCTCTAAGGCAAACATTGGTAATAAAGTCTAAAAATGACCGCAAAATTTTCATGAGCTTAATTTTGTCAGGTGTTAAGTTCTTCATAAAAATCTCTAAATGATTGTTAGGTTCTATTGATGTTAACAGGCTTTCCAGGTCAAATGATAGCCCCCAATTTATTAGAGTGTTCGTTTCTTCTATGGTTTAGTCTTAAACGAAGCACCTGATGGCTGTGTTTATTAATGAGAAGAACTTCAAACTTGGTCAGCAGGCTTCCTATGATCTTGCTACTGTGTATATCATCATTATCTTTTCTGTGATAAAACTCTGTTTATCACAGAAGCCAGAAAACTCTGGCTCCTTAAGACTTTTGCTGTTGTTGTTGTTGTCTTTGACTTTCTTGTGCATTTCTTAATCATGCAGGCAGCAAGTCCTGTAGCCTCTTAAGAGGATGTTCGTACCCTTTTGACCGATGGAAGGATGCTCCAGACGCTTTCATGGTCTCTATAAGAGGTTGAATGTTGTTCAAACACCCTCAAAGGGTGGTTCTCTTGGTTCAGTTTATATCAGAGTAACCTCCTGGCATGACAGTTATACTAGTCTAGGTTGTTTTAACTATGTCTAGACTAGGGAGTAGCATTACTATTAACTCAGTTGGGTTTGTTACCAGTATAATTATGTCTGTGCAGAACCTGTGTGTAGACAAGCTCTAATACTCTAGGGTTCTAATTAAAAATGAAATTTATTGCAAATAAAATTGAAGTAAAACAAAGAGTTTTCCTAACATACTTAGAGTAAAGAAATGTGATGCCAGATCAGTATGGTACATCATATGACCTGCTTCAGTAAATTTATAGCCCTACTTCACTTTGCCAAAAATAATACCAGATATGTTAGGGGAACTGTGTCTTTGTTTTACCAAGATGTTTCTCTCTGTTCTAATAAATCTTATTTTTTAATTAGACTCCTTAGTCTAGACTGTCATCCAGGTTTGTTTTTGTAGAGATCTATTTTTGTTTACTTCCTCAGAGCAATAACATACCAAAAGAGTTGTAGAACAGATGGAAACTGATATCTATGATTATGCTGTAAAAATATATATATTATTTAATGCAAAGCAAACTTCTGATGGTGGTAATTTATGTGTCAACAGCTATGCAAAAAATAATGTGGGGGAGCGTATGACTTAGTATTTAGTATTCTGCAGTCTTCACACACACTGTTAATAGGCTATTGCTCATATTGACATAATAATCTTGGATTAGTGTGTACGGATTTACATACTATATGTAGCACCGCCGCCCAGACATCCAGCTATACGGACAGAAAGGCATTCTGATGTTATCTGGTAAAAAACATGTACGTGGTAGTAACGCCGAGCAGAACCCGTGGGTCAGATGAATGGCTGGAGCTGTGAGGGCTGCTTTCAGAGAAGAGCATCTTCCGCAGGGACACGAACGTCCCTTGTGGCCTTGAGGTGGGATCCCCTCATGGAGGGTTTCTGGGGGCAAGGGAAGGTAAATCATAGCAGACCCGAGTTGTGGTGTGGAGGGAAAGGCAAAGAATGCTTTGGGGCTAAGTCACTCGCAGAGAAATGTGTGTATAAAGCTCGTCTTTTTGCTAATCGCCGAGGCCTGTTGGCCATCGCCAGGGCTTGCTCGCTTGCTGGGAGATGTTTGTGTGCTGCCCTGTGCCTTTGCTGCGGGGGCTCGACACTGTGGGGTCTTCGGGTTCATTTTCTCTCTCCCAGGGGATGGTACCATTAGCATCCTCTGAGAGATCTGGAAAATGCAGAAAGGATTTCTAACACAAATGCACTAAGTGAAACAAGAGTAGTTCTGAGATGTGCTGTGTGCCTGGTGAATGTGTGAAGTACTATCAGCAGTAACATGAAAGTAGCATAGTCGTATGTTTTCTGATACTGACGTTATTCAACCTCACCTAATGGTAATTATTGTTTTCTAAATACACGTGTACAGGCTCTCGTCAAAGTCATGCTCTCCTCAGGCAGTCAGCTGGACACACTCAGAACCTCTCTGTAGCCCCAGCTGTGGATCATCCCCATGTCCCCGTCTGCTCTCCAGCAGCAGTTGAGCCCCAGGTTGCCATCACCAGCAGAAGTGCATGAGGGCAAGGCAAGGGGGCAGATTGATTTATTATGTAGGGACCGGAGGGGAACCGTGGCTTGAGCTTATGGTGTGCTCTGCCTCTTGGCATTGCTCTTCTGGGCCTCCTGAAAGCCAAGGAGGCCACAACTGCTTCTTACCTCATTCCTGGGGTGTAAAGTACTTGATGAAGGTCCATTGCACCTTCAAGTGGTTGTAAAATTGTTATTTTAGCTTCTGAGGTGCAATGGTGCAATTTGCTCCTGATTTAAGTATGTGTGAATGGTGTTGATGGAACTGATAGGCTGGAGTGCTTTAGCATCTCACAAGTTTGACTTATTTCCAGACCCATACCTGGAGTATTCTATGTTTTATATATCTATAAGTGCATATATTCTCACACATACTCTTCTGCATGTTTCTTTTCTAGTGGGGTGGTTTATTAATAGAGATCATAATAATTATTCATTCAATTTTAATGCATTTGAAATCTTTTCAGAATGTTTTCTGTTTCACATTGAAGTATGTATAGGTAAAATTTTAACTTAGTATACTAGCTTTATTTTGTAGCTGCAACATTTCTCGAAGCTTAATCCACAGGAAAGCTATTAATTTGAAGAATGTGTATGTGTTTCACCTCTCCAGATTTGTAGTTTTCTCTTTATATTTTTCTTGTGTGGAACTAATTTAAATAGCATCCAAAAGTAGATAATGCTGAGTTGAACTCAGCAATAGCAACTGGCTATCAAAACAAAGATTTGATGTGTAGCAGCTGGAGAGAAAAATATCCAATTCACATCACAAGGTACATACACATGTATATTTATATAAAGGGAAAGAGAAGGAGGGAGAGAGGAACAAAAATACTCTTAAAATATTAAGCTAAAAGTGTGGGTTTGCCATACGCACTGTATTTGGGAAAATGCCTAGTTTTGTTTACTATTGTACCAGGAGATTAATTCCTTGGAGGGACAGAGAAAACTGTGGAGTGAGGACTTCTTGTGTAAACTCCTTCTGGATCTTTTTTGATAAACTAAGAGAATTCTACGGGAATACTTCACAGGAATAAATAAGATGTCTGAGCTATGGTGTATGCCTGTAGCATATCTACTTAAAGCTTGGTATTTTCCATAGGGCTTTTTCTTTTGTATCATATTACATTTGTAGGTTCCTTAGTGCTTTCTCCATTATTTATT
Organism: Crypturellus undulatus; assembly: GCA_013389825.1. Lineage (NCBI taxonomy): Eukaryota > Metazoa > Chordata > Aves > Tinamiformes > Tinamidae > Crypturellus > Crypturellus undulatus. The sequence continues at coordinate 728,235 of VWPW01008074.1, forward strand.
CTTTTCAATACAACAAATCTTTTTAATCCATCAAAATGTCATAATGTCTGAAGTATGAAGACATGTTGCAATTATAAGGCTGGAGCAGAAGGCAAACTGCAGTATGTTACACTTACTCTTTAGAGACCAGAATTTATATTTACTTATGTATATTATTTATGTATATTATTATTTATGTTTATGTATATTTACTTAAATCACTTTTCTGTGGTTTTTTTTTTTTTGTTGTTGTTGTTGTTGTTCTTTGTTTTTCCCCTCATGTTTTGGAGTGTTTTGTTTAGCCCCATTCTATTCCCTTTAATTCAATGGAGTCTTTGTCACCTCAGGGGAAATAATCTGTGCCTTTTTAACTTCAGTGAACAAATAAAGGAAAACCTAGATTTTCTTTAACCCTCATAGGGTTATGTCAGATCACCTGAAAATTAATTGGTGATCTTACATAATTTAATGATCTTATGTGAAATGGAATTTTTTTTCTTGCAGTGTGTTTGTCTCTAACTCATGCATTTCTAACTTTTAGAGAGCCCCAGTTTGCTTAAGTATAAAATTTTTATACCAAGTGATTCCTATGATGAGCACTGAAAGTTGCATTTTTTATCATCTGTTTATTTCTCTGGGCAGTGTTATCAAGTGGGGTTGCAGTTACTCACTATAAGGTTAAGTGATCATGTTGAAATCATAATTAAGCATCAGCAAAGATGCCATATTATTTTAAGTCCTGCCGCTGACAGATTTAGCACACTACTTGACCCATGCACTGACGGAGAGAGAAGGAAGTGGGAGTGAACATTTTCTTTACAGGGCAGGATGATATTGGGTAGGAGAAATCTGCACACATGCCTGCCAAAATACTTGGATCAAACTAAAGGAACACAGATGGCGGAGGCTGATAAAGGTGTCTGTTATTGTGTTTGGGTTTTTTTTTTTTTTCTTTTTTTCTCTGTAGTACTGTTTTGAGTTTGTGTGTAAGAGAGAGGTAGAAGAGGAGGAAGAAGTCTATATGAATATGTTTATTTTAATACATTTTGCAGTTTAAGAAAAGTTGTATTCAATAGTACCATGTATCTGTGCTCAATAGGGAGGCCTTCACTGTGAAGCAAAGCCCTCCTTTCAGGTTTCTCTATCAAAATGATATGTCCTTAGGAACTTATTTTTGCAGTTCCACCAAATTATATTGTCTGACCTTTAGTTCCTAGCTGCTAATACAGAAATTAGACTGCATTTGACTGCGGAGATTTGTAAGAGCACAGGCTCTGTGGCCACATCTGCCTGGCTTGTGGCCAACCTGGGCACTAGCTCTCCTGTTACCTGGCCCCCGAATGTCTCCTTGTCGCTCAGGTTTCTCCTTTCCCTCACTACTTGCTCCAACTGCTACCTGCTCAAAGTTCAGTTCTTCATAGCACTTCTGTTAGCTTTATTCCTGTAGAAAGCAACCAGTCACTACCTCTAAAGATGCTGTGTCTGAGCTTTGAAGTTGCTTGCAGCAGTAAGTCATTTTTGCCAGAAGAAGGGATTGCCCAGATATGTTGGACCTCTTGCATCCATAAGCGATGCCATCCATCCACACAGAACTAAGGAGAAGGGAGTAGAAACACCTTTTATTCTCCATCCATTAAAGCAAAGACAGTTTATTTAAAAGGCATTAAGAAAGAGTCTTGTTTTGTAAATGATGGCACTAAAGTTTTCCTGCTCGTGACAGCTGGAAATCTACAGGATACTCTTACTTGTGAACAGTGAAGAAAAATAGTACTTCAGACTTCATGGTAGGGCAAATTAATTTCATATTAAGTAAGTTCTTCAATTTGCAATCATTAAGTCGATGTTGCTATTATTCCTAGAAATTAATATATTCGAAATACAATTGCAAAATTATACAAATAATGGTGTATGGTAAATTAGACCGTGTTTTATCCACAGCTGTATTGTTTTGGTCTACAGTCTTCAAATGCTCTTTTTTTCCTTTCTTGATGGTCCCATGTGTGTTTTTGAAACAAACATTGAAATAATCTTTTGGTCATCCAGAGCCACTCAGAAATGAAGAAGACAATGTTTTGTTCTAAGATTTGATTATCAAATGAATGTACTTTCTGATGTGCAAAAATTCTATTCTGTAAATATAGCATATTAACATGACTATTAATTGTGGCTACTACTATACAAATTGGAAAGTAAATGCCATCCAGCTGTGTTCCCTCTGCAAAGGAAAAAAAAGGCATATGAGGAAGAAAGGATACATTTTCATTTTAAAAAACAAACAAACAAAAGCCCCAAACAATAACTGGTTTCACATTCATAAGAATCTGAAATTTGTAAAAATAAGTAACTGTTATGAACAGTGAGCTGGAATTTCTTTCAGTCATACTATTGTTGTATTGCTGGAACTATATTTTCTTCTATGGAATTACCCTGCATTTACCTTGGTGCAACTAAGCAGAGTAAATCAGAAGAAGCTTCTACTTATGCAAATTGAAATCTACATTGAAAGTGATACAGGGTAAACACAAAACAGTTCTTTAAGAAAAGAACTTGTATTTGTCAAGGAATTAAAATCGCAAAGCCTTCTGCAGTCTATAATTAGGCACTCTACATTGATGTGACTCAGTAAGAAGGAAAATAAGACAATGGTATCAGCACAGTACTCCCATGAAAAGAATTGGTGATGGAGTACCAAGAAGGCTACAGTACAACTTAATGGAGAGCATTTCTATAGAAACCTCAGTCAAGAAGTCAATGATGCTCTAAAAATTCATTAGGAACCATATGCAGGAAAAATAGAACGATTTTCTTAAAGGAAAAAGTCTTAAAGATGAATTCCTGGAGAAACTTATGTGTGAATTCCTGGAGAAACTTATGTGTGTGCATGCATAAATACTTAAAATCCTGTTGCTCTAACTCTGGCTAGTTCCTTAAGACCGGTAGGACCACTGATGTAAGGCAAACGGGATTTGACCTTTTGATAACGTGAGGCTCTTTGTAGGCCAATCTCAATTAACAGGAAAGTAAAAGATTATCCAAGTGAAATAAGAAGGACTGCTTACTAAAATGGGAAATGCCTGGAGCGGAGTGGGGGGGAAAGTTGTATGTTCACAGTCAGGGTGGGGAAAGTATTCCTGAGGCAGATCTGTAGGGTTATTTTTCTCTTTTCTGCTGGCATCATGAACTGTGGTCTTTTTTTTGAGGTGAGCTTTGGAGCTGTTTGCAGGCTTGTCCTAAGCCAGTTTTCTGTTTGCTTCGTGTGGGAACCGTTGCATCGTGCCTGGGGGTTCTCTATTGTTGGCCTCTCCAGATGTGTGTAGCACTTAGGGCTGAGTTGAAAGTTTGCCACGCTGGCTTTACTCTATGCCAGTTTTCCAGGCTGCTGGCATTTCTTTGAAAGGATGGTGGATTCCACAGGGACTTTGGAGGGAAACAGGTAGGGAAAGCCACCCATCTATCACAGCAGACTGAAAAATACTGTTTTCTAGCCTTTCAAAAGACATTTAAACATGAGTATAACACACACCTGGCCATTTTTCTCTCTTCATTAGAAACCAGAGGTCTGGTGTCCAGAGCAGAGGATTCTGAAGCAGAGAAACGTTGCATTACGTTTCCTTTGTGACTCCCACTGACATTGATTAATTGGGACAGTCAGCATGGCTTCCTTCTAAAAAGAAAAAGCTTAATGATTAACTAAGCCTTTTCTGTCCCTCCCACTGAGCATATAAAATGCTTATAAAAGGATGTAGAAATGAGGAACTTGGAGTTGTTTTTGCGCACAATAGAAACACAACTGAATATTTCACAATATACTGTATATAACCAGAAACATTAATTTCCATGTGATAGCTGTCAAGATCTGAATATAATAATGCATGCTTCAAGTCATTTGGTGTTTTTGGAGAGAAGAAAAGCTGTCATTCTCCCTGCAGTGTAGATAAAGTAACACCTATGTTGAACAACTTACCCAGTTGTTTTTACATATGTTGCAAACATTGGAATTGAAAAATGGGGATTTGGTAAGTTATTGCCAATTCTAAGTCAAATGCCTTTGCTCTGCCCTGACATTCGTAAAAGTGAGTGAAAACCAATGAGTCTGAAGACATGTATGTTATGAGCATTCATGTCCTTTCCGTGGAGTCACTGGGGGAAATAAGTAATTGGCATTACACGTAACAGAATTGGAAGTCACCCTATCTAACTCAGTTGGCAATGACTGCCATGTCCAACTCGAGGGCCCTGTGTTGTTGGGAATCGCTGGAAAGGATTTTTGCATTCAGCAACATCCAATTAAAAATTTCTTGAGTGATGTCTACAAATCACTAATGCAGTCTTTTATTTACCTGGATCAGAGTTCAACTTGGTTGTAATTACATATTCAAAATGGAATTATGCATACAATTTGTGCATATGCTTTTGCAAAAGATTCTTGATATTGTGTCAAAATATTTCTCTTATCTATCGCTGAAAATTGGGATTTTTAGCATTATCTAAAAGGATGGTTGGAAGGCAGCTGACCTATTGTGTCTTAGGAAGTAATTTACTTTTATGTTGTGCAAACCGTATTCCAAATTATGCAAGCATGCCTCCTGTGTGTACCTGAACGAGCAGAGTAGAGGTGTGCTCAGGAGGGAAAGCTGCAGTCAGATTTATGTACAGAGAGGGAATAGATTGAATGGGATTTCATTCAAATAGCCCAAGGTGCATAACAGATACAAAATTTTTATGGATATTATAGTATGTAGGGCACTGTAGTTGGTTTTGCTCATATTCAGTTAAATCAGTTGTCTCTCTCTGGACTTAAATTCTGTCAACACTGCTGGTTTATAGTCTAGACATTTAATCTGCTCTTCTGGGGAAGAATTTTCCTTGTATGAGCTGATAGCACTTTGTAAATTGCTGTGTTTTATCCTAGCCACGTGAAGGATAATATTAGGGTGTAGCTACATAATTCACCACAGCCTTTAAAATACAACAATTTATGCAACGTTGTGGTAGTCTTGAATCCCTATAGCAGATGTTATTTAGATACTGGTGTCAAAATTACAGTGGACTGGTGTCAATGTGGTGATTTAAATTTATGTATTTTTAAGTTATGCACTCGGTAAAACTGTTGTATAAATATGGTTTTGTGGGATTGCATGTTAGTATTTTGTTAGTGGCTTCCATAACAATGTGCTAATTTTACAAATCCTCTAAAATAATTTTTTCCTCTAAATTACTGTACCCAATTAGGGGTATTTCATTTGTGTGCAGGTGTCTAAGCTACATGTCTTAACGTTTGAAATTCAGTTTTATCTTTGTGGGTGCTGAAATTAATTCTGTTGTAGCATGTGAACAGTGTTAGAAAAATGTATAAGTTCAAGCCCCAGCCTAACATATCCTTCTGCAGGGGAGTGGTGCTTGTGCTAGAGGCTGTAAGTTTTTCTGGCTTCGAGAGATTGATAAAAAATCAGTGGGATGTTGGTACAGTGGGATGATGATCAGGCTGCCTCCTTTTTTGAGGATTTATTTTTTCTGGAGGGACGTAAGTTCTCTTCCAGGCTGTTTTTTGCTTATTTTCTTTTATCACAATGATGCTTTTATTTTCTGAAAGTGGCCTTCATTTTTAGGTCTTTTCCAGAAGAACTTACATAGCATTTTTGGAAGCGAATGTTTTAGGACATAGGCTGCAATTGGCTTGCAACTTAGTGCTGCAGACCACTTGGCAATGGTCTGCCTGGTTACAGCCCTTCTGCTCTTCTGCCCACCAGCTGCGACTTTCTGCCCTTGACATGCTCATTTAAGCACTGGCATAAGCAGTTGCATCAGCTTATGCAACTTACGCGATTTTCTGGAATTTTTAGCAACCTAAAGCCTCCCTCCTTGGTACACTTTTGAGAATTTGACATTTCAGTCTAAGCACTGGTCTGTCAACTTTACTAGGGGTAGAACATCAGGATGTGTTTCAGGGTTCGTCTTTGTTCTCGTGTGCCCCTTCTCTTCTGCCCAGAGAGGTTGTGGAGTCTCCTTCTCTGGAGATCTCCAAGACCCGCTTGGATGCAGTCCTGTGCCAGGTGCTCTAGGTGGCCCTGCATGTGCAGGGGGGTTGGACTAGATGACCTCTAGAGGTCCCTTCCAACCTGAGGCATTCTGTGATTCTGTGATTTTGGATGGGAAGGGGGGTCCCTGTAAAGCCTTAGTTTGCTCTGAACAGAAAGGCCCACTATAAAGTGGATCCTCGAGATAGCTGGAACTTCAGCAAGTCACGCCATTTTTGGCAGAATTTTCTCTACACCTTCATTTAATTCTTGAATCTCCTCTAGAGAAAATTATCTGCCCTTACTCTTTTTTTTTCTTCCTGGAGGCTTGCTGTATTTTTCTAGCTTTTTTCAAATAGATCAATGTTTTAAAACAAGATGGAATGTGGTTTTCTTCTACTTTGAATTTATTATTTTGAAGTTGAAAATGCTGCCGAAGTCAGACTTTAACTGCAGCATCAGAGTGCAGCTGAGGCTGGCGGCCGTGGCGAGGGATGGCCTGCGGGAACGACCGGAATGAGCGGCCGCAAATGTCGGACTCGCTGTGTCCGTGTGCCGTGGCACTGCGGGGTGAAGGAGTTTCCTGGTCCTTCCAGCCTTGCTGCATCCGCCTCCTGGTTTCAGGAACTCCTCAGTAGGTGGCCTGCTCAGAGAAACTCACTCCAAGATCATTCCTAGTGGAAGGATCCAGGGTTTGATTCAAAGAACAAGTCAAGTAGTAAATGCTAAGCCTTCATTTCCAAAGAAAGGTGATGCTTTTTTCTTTTACTTTTGTGCTCTAGTTTTCTCTTTCATTGCCTGTGCCCATGTACACTACACTTCTGTGTTATTTTCCACATGTAGACTCTGGTTTTAGCATGTAGTTGTTTGTATTTGTAGTTTTTATTTAATGTTTCATCCTGCTCTTTTGTGGGTAGCACTATTTGATTTATTTCTGTGATTACTTCTTATCCCGTTGGATCCATCAACAAAAATAAAAAAGAAGGAATCTTAACAATAATAGTAGCATTCAAGCTCCTTTATCTGCATTTTGTTCCAGTGTGGTGGTGGATATTCCAAATTCTCCATGGTAATGGTGAAGTATTTCAGAAGCAAATATCTTGCCAGATCTTTGCATTTTCATTACCATTATGGCTAAGGAGAAAGAGTACTTTATCAGACATGGGCTTTGTAGCACTAGAACACAGATGTTTGAAGCTGATGCAAATTAGTGTTCTCTTTTCATTGTGAGTTTACTGCTGAAGTAGTGCAATTTTTTAAGAACCAAAGACCTTTTCTAAGAAAGACTTTGCTGGCATCTCTTTGGTAAGCAAGCAGTGCAATGCATCCCTGCGGTTTCTTACAGGCAGGACAAGAAAGATCCCCTTTACTCTGCCTATTTTGCTGCTTGCGGATTATGTGCATTAGCTGTTATCCCATTATATGGTACATTCATAACTTTTCTGTTCAGGTTCTGAAGTAAGCAGACCGCAACTGTATATGGTCCTGCTAGCGTAACAAGAAGAGGAAAAAAAACTGTACAGACGCATAGGGAAAAGAAAAAAACAATGTTGTGCATGTTTGGCTACTGTTAAAACAAGTAATTAACCAAAGATTTTTGTTTAAAGCACTTCAGCATTGCTTTTCTTCTGTGTTTGCTTACTGGACTGCTATTCCTAGGCAGCAATCTCCCCGCTTTCATTTTGCATATCACATCTGACTGAAGCCACAAAGAGGGAAATAATTTTTTGTTGATCCGTGTTCTGCCTGAGCTTACCACGGCGCAAGTAATGGTTTGTTTCTATGCTGTAAGTCATAGGAAAACAAAGGTTGGAAGCCGCCGAGGCTGTCACAGCTTAGCAAAGAACCGGTTGCCGTTCTGTATTTCCTAACGTTCCCTGTTTCCTAACGGAGCCGAAGGGCCAGGTTGCCGTGATTGTTGGATCCTGCGCTGGGGGCCCTTGCGAAGCCCCCGCGCCTTCTGCGGGAGCAGCTATTGCGACGGATGCGCCATAGTCCAGCCGCAGAACCAAGTACGTTTCTCCTCCTACAGCGTTGCTGTGTGTTTACTTTGTTTTGTTCTCTTGTTCCATAACGGAACTCCTACTTAACACCTACTTTAAATTAGCACTTGCAATATTAAGTCGTTTGGAGAGGAAATTATTCTACTTGGGAAGCTTGCGGGATGAACAAACTACTCTTTCAAAAGAAATTGTGGGTTTTTTTTTTTTTTGCTTGTTTGATTTGTTTTTTAAATTGAATTTTCTTAGATCAAAATAGTTTTTGTTGGGTAAAGGGTAAGAATGAATAAAGCACTGTCCTTGTCCAGAATAATTGGTGAATGCTTCAAATTAAAGTTATTCAAGGAGTCAACACTATGAAAATAGTGGCTGATAAAAAGTAGTGTTAAAAAGCTTTCTTTTTCTGTGAGACTACTTGCACAAGTCAGTAAAAACACTCATCTTTGTCCACTGACAACTGAGATATTAAGTGGCTGAATTAGGGCTCAGGGCTACTGTCTGTGTAGTAGTTACTTGATACTTGCTTAATTACTGATTGATGGAGTCATAATGCATATAATTAATTCTAGGGAAGTTATATGATAGGATAGCTACTAATGTGAAATTTAAGATTTAGTTAACTATTGAATTATAGGATGATTATTCACAGTAAAACACTTGGATGATAATCTTAATTATCAGAGTAAAACCATGCCTACAACCTATGCAATATAATGTAATATACTATTAACAATTAGACTGTATACTAAATTTTGTCTGCAAGGCAATGAAGATTTTTAAGTGTTGGGCAAACACAGGATCCAACCACACAATTAGGGATTAGGCAAGTATTAGAATAATTCAAGACAGACTGCGTGAAAGTGGCTGGAACTGGGTCTATTTATCGAGTGCCAACATTTTTTATTAGATTGTGCTCTTTACCAGAAGAGAATATTCTTATGCATTCCCAGCAACATAAGAATATACATTTTGGGTGAGAAGAATAAAATAATAAGCTATTTCATGTAAGTCTAAGAGTCGAGCTTTGCCATTGTTGTGGTACTTTTGAAGCATCATGAAGGTTTTGGAGTAAATAAAGGCCAGATTGTTGCTACTTCTTAGATCCCCTTGCTCGGTGGTGAAAAATACCTCTCTGGTGCCGAGGCGTGTAAATAACTTGTATCTTAAGTAAATCCGTGTTACTAGGTACTATGCTATTACCAGGCATTGCATTTATAACACAGGTGGTTTCTACACCAGAAAGATTATGAACCAGTATAAAGGAAAACAGAGAGGAAAAATGCAGTAACTGGATTGGTGGGAACATGGTTAAGTCTCAGTTTCACCGCGTCTCATGCCAGTGCTCTGTAGCTCCCAGAACTTCGATGTGTTTCGAGAAGGAGGTAGAGATACAGTCTTGTGCTGGTGTGCCCTCATTCCTTTGTGGGATATTTCTCTTTCTCCTGCTGCTGTCAGCCAGAGCAAAGCGTAATGTTGTGTGTCAGAAGATTTTTACAAAGTGGGGTGTTCGGAGTGTGGTACTTGCAGGTTCCCAGCAGGTGCCAGGCTGGGTAGAGAAGTCCTGAGCAGGACAGTTGGTGAAAATGGGAATGTTAAGTGTGGGAATATCTGTGTAACTAAGTGTGGCCGGGAAAGGCAAGAGTGAAGTTCACATCACCAGCTAGCAGCAGCATCAGCATCTCGAGAGCACAGGTCTGGTGGGATCTCAGCATGTGCTTCGCAAGAGGAGCTGCTCCTCCTCGCTTCTTTTGTGCACTAACTGAATGCAGGTGTGCAAACCTGTACCTCTGCTGGTGGAGTGCCTTCTTTTTGCTGTGCAGGAAGTTTTAGAAAATAGAAGTAAGTGTTTTATTCTTCAGTGTTTTTATAGAGAGAAGGAGGAAAAGAGTGAGAGTGTGAAGCAATAGTAAAAATGATTTCTGTAGAAATATTTAGAAAGATTTGAATACACAAACAAGGAGGGAGGATGCAGGAATTAAGATGCAAGACGATGGTGTCCTTCGCAGTAGTTCTAACTGCGTGAAGAGAGAAATGGCCAGAGCTCGAGGGGGATGAATGGGCAGGAATCCTGAGCTCTAGGCATAAAGCAGATAGATGGTATTTGGAGAGAGAACCAAGCTGGGAATGGTGCCTGTGCTTTATGGGCTTGCCGGAGGGCAACGGTGGTGGCTCAGGTGCCTGAATATATTGAGTGAACTGTGATTCAGATAACCTTCCGATTAATGACATGATGCCATGTGGATGCAACTTGTTTTCAGCAATTTGCCAGTATTGGCCTGTGCCTCCCAGCCCTTGCCTTGTGCCCTCTAACTTGGAAGAAAAGGTATTTCTTGGAGAAACTATCAGCATTTGTACTCATCCTCGTGTTTCATGACTACGAGGTGAGTTTCAAATGCATATTTAGATAGTTTGTTTGAAGTTTGTGTGACTTAGACGATCAGAAATGAAGAGAAGTGCTAGGTTGCCCTTGTTGTGGGTTATAGTAGGGTGTCCTTAAAAGCTTTGGGGTTTTTTTTGTCTTCTACAAGCCGTATGTTACTGTTTTCGGAGTCATAGCTCAACTGTGTTCTTATGGGACGCATGAGATTACTCATTTCTTAGAAGCAGTGAAGGTTTTTTATTTAGCTTCTAGTCAACAAAGCTTTTTAGAAGTAATGCTCTTAGAGGGTCATTTGACTTTTGAGGGTTGTTCACTTTGTTAGCCCAAACACTAAAACCTTGTGTGTTCGGGTTCTGATTAGTGACACTTTAATAAAGTCATCTGAAGTTCAGTAGACTGAATTTTCCACCTTTTCTGATGTTTCTATGGTCACAGGGAAGTGACCTGTATTCAATCTTTTAAATGCAAATCTTTGAAAAGTTACTGTGTAATTTTGTCTACTAGACTTCTTCATTGGTTACAAAAAGTGCCTTTTAAACAGCTACAGCAGTGTCTTTTCTCTTTCTTTTCTGTTTTTCTTTCTCTCCCTCCCTTTTTTTTTCTTCCTCTTCTCGTGATGTGACAGCAATTGACTGAACTTGGGTCTTTTGGGATAACAAAGGATTGAGAAAAATCTTAAAGGTTTTTATTGCAGCACTTTTTTGGCTGGGCCAGGATAGACAAAGGCCTTTCCACTTGATTAGATAATAAGGCTAACCATAGGCTTTGAGTGAAAAATATCTTTGCGTTCCTCTTTTTTTTCCTTTTTTTTTTTTTTCTTTTGGTTAGAGGAAAAAGGAAAACTATGCCTAATCAGCCACAATTAAATCTTTCACGGTGAACTCACTTTAGAGGAATTAATGCATTTTGTATTGCCTAACAACTCGAGTGAGCATTTACAACACGTGAGAACTGAGGGCAAGAAAAATTACGGCCGCCTTTTGGTTCACAAGGAACGGGGAAGGCAGGTCATTGACTTGATTTTCATGGGAAGATTGACTCTAGGCCGCTCGCAGATTCAGAAGCTGAGGAACCTGGTATTGACAGCTGTGCTTTGGGGAGGGCAGCGCCACATTGTGCCATGGTTTGTTGGGGAAAAACAAGGGAAGGTTTAAAACAAAGCGCAGAGGGGGAACAGTAGGTCCAGTGTCCCAGGGCTGGCCGGCTGCTGCTCGTCAGGGCTTGGTAAGTGTTGCTCTCTTACTCAGTCGGTTATGGTAAGCTTGGGACGGGAGAAATATTTATTATAATTAAAGTGGCTGCCTCTTAAGTGAGAAACAGTTTGCTCTTAATGCAGCTGGAGAAGCCGTGCTGTTCCCCTTGGCCGCGCAGTGTGCAAGCACACAAGGGATGCTCTTTCCGCCTTCTTGTCCTGCTTGCCGCTGCACAACCTCTCCCGCAGAAGAAATCTGAAAATCCAGGTGTGTTTTCCCAAGACAATCCGTAGTCCCTATTAGAAAAGCAGCCATCCCTCAAGTTTTTTCTGGTTGTTTTTCTATAGATTTGTTTTTCACAACACCTGTTTTGTTTGCATACTGTGTCCCAGGCCGCTTCCTTCTCCTCCTCCAGTCATGCATGCTTATTCCTCAATCACCATCCCATTCACTCGCCCTCAGGATCATGAATCATCATTTGTCTCCTTTTACCAGCTCAATCCATTGTCTTTTCCCTTTTCCCTCTACCTCTTGGTTGTTTCCCATTCTCATAAGTGCCCACAGATATACCTGCAGCCAAGTTCTCTTCTAATGCAATAGTCCAGCTTCTTTCCTGCTAAGGTACCAGTCCATTTTGTGTGTCAGGGTGCAAAGCTTGTTATTTAAAGTAAATACACTTTTCCATTAAAAAAACACACGTTTAAAGTGAAGTTGCAATTATGGCAAACTGCGTTAAAGCCTAATCTCATGAGCTATTAAAATAATTTAAACCAAACAAAAATGCAAATCGCTTGTGTTTTTTCAAGTAAAGGAAAGGGATAGCAAGAGCCAAAAGAAACACATCCAGCCCTTAAAAGCTGCTTGAGAGAAAGCTCTCCCTAGTCTCTAAGGCTTTTACCTTGGAACTCCAGTCCCACATACAGAGTTAGGGCAGAGCAAAGGCCACGTGCTGACTCTAAAAGAGGGATATACCCCTTCATAAACCCCCTGCGCAGGAGGGTTTGCTCAGCCTAGCTAGGCCTGAAGGCTTCCACACTGTATTGGTAAAATTCACATCCCAAAAGCCCAGAACCAGTTTAAGTACTGGTAACACAGTTTTGACAGCAGAAGCTTCTTCTGCCACCGTGGAAGATGCTTTTTTTCCAGTTCATTCATTTGAACCTGGTTGGAAGTTGGAAAAAATACAGGAAGTAATTGCCTTTCGTTATCTGAAATGAATGCAGCAGTTGTCAGAGAGGTGGGATCTGCTAGATGTGGAGTTCTGGAGTGCAGGATGACAAGAAAGTGAGATTTTTCTTGCAGTCTGTGAGCCCAAAGGAAAGGTAGCTAGTCAGTAACCTGACTCAGTCTATAGTATNTTAAGTACTTAAGACAACTTTGACAGCAGAAACTTCTTCTGCCACTGTGGAAGATGCTTTTTTTCCAGTTCATTCAGCTAATTCATTTGAATCTGGTTGGAAGTTGGAAAAAATACAGGAAGTAATTGCCTTTCGTTATCTGAAATGAATGCAGCAGTTGTCAGAGAGGTGGGATGTGCTAGATGTGGAGTTCTGGAGTGCAGGATGACAAGAAAGTGAGATTTTTCTTGCAGTCCGTGAGCCCAAAGGAAGGGTAGCTAGTCAGTAACCTGACTCAGTCTATAGTATATGTATTTATCTGGTTAGCAGATGAGTGGAATTCTTTTGGACTTGCAAAATGATTTTTTTATATATTCCTCTGTTTTTATCAAACACCTTCCCAGGTGCCTGTTACAGGATTATCATACTGTCAGTGTCCGTGACTTCATATGTTGCAGCAATTAAGTCTTCCTAGTCTCCTCCTAGAGCCAAATGTTCATGAATTCCTTTGAATATGTGTAAATATATAAAATACTCTCTGTCATCCCATTTTTTTTATCTAGGTACATACTGATGTTTCTGTATATTTAGGGTTTTTTGAGGCTTTTGGGGGAGGCAGAAATTACTCTCTGGAATGTATTACTTCATTTTTCCCCTTACTGCAATACTTAGTGGTGTTTTATTCTTTTATCTGGTTTTGCATAAATTACTCTCTTGCTGTTATGCAATTACATCTTTTTGTTATTTTTTTAAAGAATCACTGTTTCTTCGAGGTTTTGAAATCCATCATCTAGATTTTCTCTTTTAGAAAACTTGAATTTATCACTCATGCATGCAACCTTCTAAAATACTTTACACGGTGATTTTGCATGTGAATTGCTTCTGCAATGAATATAACAGTTGTCTAAACTAAAATACTCAGTTTTGATGTTGGCTGAAAGCAAACCAACCCACCCTCCCCAGCCTCCAAAAAACCCCAGGGTTAGTGCCGCACAAAGATCACTATAGGAAGTGGCTGAGCTTTTTCTTCTTTTACCACTGGCTTTTTATCTGAATCCCTGCTTTGCTTGAGCTTTAGAAGTCAAATGAGCAGAAGAAATGCAGTAGATAATTTGAGATGTGTGTGGGAAGAATGGAAGCTGAAAGATGGGCTTTCTTAGGGCTTCGCTCAGTTCCTGCCTTCCCAAAGAGAAAGCAAGGAGCGTACTCTCTTCTTCCTGACTGCATTTCTGCAGCGAAAGAATCGCCTTAAGGATGGCTGTGTGGAGAGAGACTTATTTTAGCCTGATTCGTCTTCATTTTAAGTGGGGCAGAGGGAGGAAAGAGGAGATTGGGAATTGGCTTAGATAAGTTAATGCTTTATGAGTGATTTACTAATCATGAGTGGCACCATTTTTGTAAGCGAGTAATATGGATTTCTAAACCTGATGGCATTACAAGGCATGTTTTCTAATACAAGCGCGCGAGGGCGGTTGGGAGTGCTGGAGTGGGGCTGTGCTGTGCAAGTGCCTCGTCCCTCCCGAGAAGGCGGCCCTCTCTCTTCATGCTGTGATGAGATGGGGTGAATCAGGCAGTGGATGGAGAGGGTTGGGTATTGGAGCAGGGGGAGCCAAGGGCAAGCTGGTAGGCACCGGGGGAACTGGGCTCTTCCACTAGCTCAGGCTGCATAGGGCTTTTCCCCTCTTCCCCTTCCCCCCTTTTTTTGCTATCTTGTCTTTGGTACATATCTTTTATAAGACATTTTTTCCCTTTCTTTTCTACACTTACTGCTAAGAATACAAGTGGAGCTGAGGGTAGAGCAGCTTGGCCTGGGTCTGATACAGTCTGGCTGCCCCTGCATCTCACCCAGCAAGGTGGGGTAAGGCACAGGATCTGCTGGCCCCACAAATGCTCCTTGTGACCCCAAACACAAGTCATGGGGTGGAGGGATCCTCTCTGCTCCTACCGCCTGAGCCCTGGGGGCTTTGCTAGCACCAGCGCTGCTCTCCTCCTGCTCTGCTACCATCCCTGCCGCTCTGGGGCTAGCACAGGCCAGCGCAGAGGCGCGGAAGTCCCTCAGGAGCACCCAGGCACCCCAAAGGTTTCATCATCTCTCAGTGTCTTAATCAATTTGTCCTGTGAATGAATCCAAAATGTAATTGGTTCCATCTGTAATCTTATCACCTTGTCTGGGAGATGATCCATTTTTAGCTGTTTGCGGGACAGGGACCTGCATATCTCAGCAAACCAATGCTGCTGGTTTATTCGTTTTGCCTACAGTCTTTTGTAGTCTTATTTTTTTCCTCTCATGTTTTCAATGTCTCTCTAAACCCAGAGGAGAATTGACTGAAAAAGGAGCATCAGGGCATAAGAAGGTGGTCTTTGAATGTCCAGAGAAGCTATTCGTTATTGTTGCACATTCAAGCAAAAAGAATCTGCTTTCACTGCATTCAGAACTAGTGTATTAACATGTCAAATCGCGGTGTTAAATGACACAGATAAATGTAATGTAGCAATGTTCCCTTAAATACAGAAATACCTATAAAGAGCAATTGAAGGCACAAAAGAGGGGAAGATTCTTCCTAGCAAATTGACAGTGGCCTGCAGAAATATTATTGTAATTCCAAAGCTATTTCTTAGCTTAGTAGCTTGTTACCTTGGCTATTTATTAAGTTATTAAGCTGCCTTGTCTAAAGTTAAATGGAAAATTCCAGATCCACTCATTGTGCCTGTCTCAAAGTGGTTCCAATATGCGCGGAGGGTAGAGTCATTCCTAGCCATAGCGAAGTCGCTCTGCAGCTCTGACCAGCAGGTCCAGTTCCTCGCTGTACCTTCCTTTCTGTACCGACACAGAAGACGTGTGACAAGGCACTGTCGCCACCCTTCCACCAGTGTGTGGGTGGCCTTTCTTCGCAGCTTCTGCACCCCTGGTTTTAGGTGGGCCAACATTTCGTTATTTGCAAGAGCAGGCTTGGATTCGCCGTGTAATTTCTTCACTTTTCTATGCGCATTCCTCGAATAAAAGCACAGATTTAAACTTGCAGTTTGGGATAGATGATTTAGACAATATAGTTCTTCTCCGAGTTAGGCTGCTTTTATTTAAAATGCATGCAACTGATTAAGTGGCTTGGCAGCCAGTCAGGATGATTGCTTAAGTACAGCGGTTTTGCAGTAATTTTAAAATGGAAAAACAGCCAGTCATTTAGTGATATCATTGAAAAACATAACATTCTTTCAAAGTAAAGAACTAATTTATTCACAGGGGATAGATATCATTTCTGCATCTGCCCATTGCTTTCATGTGTTTTTAGAAATTGTTTTGTTCTGTGTTAAACAAAAATTGATAGTTTTCTTTAATGCAAACCTAACATTTTGTATAGCTTTAGCAAATGTAAAGTACAGTAAAAAATACTAAGTCCAGTTTTGTGCTGAATTAATTGGATTAAGCTGTTAGTGTTTTCTCTTGAATGGGAAAAGATAAGCTCTCCAAAGTTTTAGTATGGAACAATTTGTTAATATGGAAGTGGCTGTGTTTTAATCGTCAGTAGGCTGAGTGGCGACAGTCGATTGCTAATGGTGATGTCTCTTTCCACTCGCAAAAAAAAAGTATGTATTTTGTTCTGAGAAAATGCATTTTTCAAGTAGGCAAGATCTTAGGAAAGCTAAGTAGCAATATGGGAAGATCCAAGCACAGAAAAGTGATTCCTCAGAGTCTCACTCCCATACTGTCCCCTAGATTACTGAATTTTCAATTTCTACTAACTTTTTATTAAATGCACCATGCAGACCTGTGGAGTACAGTCCAGTACTGATTTGGGGTATTTTTTGCCTTCTTAAAAATCCACCCGATAGGTCTGCAGCATGCTCTGATTGCCTACTGTTCATCTTAAAAGTTTTGAGCTAATGCAATGAATTTGTACAGGCATTTGGGGCTCTTGACCTAGTCTTTACTTCGGCAGTGACGGTGTGCAGCAAGTTTCCTTAAGCACCAAAGTGACTTCTAGATTTTGGCCTTCCAGAGTTCCCAGGTCTCATTACTGCAGCAAAGGTAAACCTATCCAAAACTGGCATGTGCAGGCAGATAGCAGCGGGACTGCTTTTTTTTAAAGAGCTGCCTACACCGCAGCTGCATCCTGTGATTGACACAGTNTGATTGCCTGCTGTTCATCTTAAAAGTTAAAAGCTTGCAAATAATTCCATGTTTTGGGCTAATGCAATGAATTTGTACAGGCTTTTGGGGCTCTTGACCTAGTCTTTACTTCGGCAGTGACGGTGTGCAGCAAGTTTCCTTAAGCACCAAAGTGACTTCTAGATTTTGGCCTTCCAGAGTTCCCAGGTCTCATTACTGCAGCAAAGGTAAACCTATCCAAAACTGGCATGTGCAGGCAGATAGCAGCGGGACTGCTTTTTTTTAAAGAGCTGCCTACACCGCAGCTGCATCCTGTGATTGACACAGTTGTATCCGGAGAGTAGTAGCCCTGCTGTTTTGATCATGTTTTGTTCGGTGTCCGCAGCGTACCGCACGGGTTCTCGGTGCGCTCAGCAGATGCCGAGCGCGGGGCTGAGAAGAGCGGCCGTGTCACTGTGTCTTTCCGTGGGTTATTTGAGAGGCCGAGGTAGCAGCTGTGACCATGTTGGTGCGGGCGCACGTGGCAGTCCGGTTCCTGTACCCTCCGCTTCGTCCCTCTCCCCCTGCTGCCCCTGCTCGCACGTGCAGCAGGGCACGTCAGTAACGGGCATCTCCTGCAGCAATCGCTGCAAATATGAATTACTGGATAATTTTGCTTTGCTTTGGGGGTAATGGACGAGAATACTGGGTTTAGTGTTAGGACTTTAGGGAGCTATTAAAGGAATGCCTCTATATTTAAGTTAATGTGCATTCAGCTCTGCTGTTTGCAAGCCTTCCTTCTCAACGGGGCTTTCTTGCAGATTGAGTACCGCCCCTGTAGGGTCTTCTCGGGTGACCAGCAGATGAGGGGGCTCCTCGCCTCCCTCTGCACCAGCCCAGAGAAGTGGCCACCAGAGGGGAGGCTTGCTGCATCCCTTTGAAGTGACACCAAATGTGGAAACACTGCGCTGTGGGTGTTTTGGGGACAGGATTCTTCAAAATCCTCCAAATACTGCCTAACCCAGCCCTTTCTGAGGTCAGGGAGGGTCAAGCAAGTGTTTTAGAAAATCCCACCTAGGAGAGCTCGTAAGTCAAGGAGCTCTCTGCACGCCTCCCTTTAGGCACGGCTGAAAGCAGGAGCGAGCCCAGGGTTTGTTTAATGAGGTGGCGGTTGTGTCATTAAACCCCCAAACCCTGCTGAGTGCTGCTCTGTGCTCTCGGGCTGCATCACTGGATAAGGAGTTCTCTAGTTCAAATTATATCGAGGAGATTAAGACAACATTTCTTTTTCTCCTAGTAAACATGTTTCCAGTAAAGTGCCAAAAAAAGAGGGGGTTTTGTTTGTTTGTTTTTTTGACGGGATTATGGATGTTACAGAATTTTAGCTTTAAGCTCCGATACTGACACAAATGACCTTAGTAATGATCAAAATTACATAACCGCAAAATGGTTTAAGCATGAATCTCAGTTTCAAGGAGCATCTTAGGCCCTGTTCTCCCAACTGATGATTTGCCAGTAGGCAGGAATATTGGGTAAATGCTGCCAGGTGGCAGTCACCTGAGAACCAAGGCTCTAAGGAGGACTTCTTCATAGTATTGCAGATGGGGATTGCAGACTACATAGCTAATACCTTAGTGCTGAGCTGAAGCATGAGATAATTAGTTAAAAAGAAAAACAACCATGTACCTAAGAGAAATGGGAGGGAAAGCGAGCTTAAAGAACAACTTTTCATCCTGTTTCACAGGTCAAAACTGCTAACAGCATAATTAAGTAAGCAGGGACTAAGCAAAAAGATATTTTATAGACATTTTTATTGCAGAAAAGCACATGATCCAGCTAGCTTTTTATTCATTTGATTAAAAAAAAAAAAGAAAAAAGCTTGTAAGACCAATCAGCACTGCATCACCTTTGTCATTCTTCTTTATATTACTAAAAGAAAAAAAGTCTTGCGACCATTCCCTCATCTCATGTTATTCCTCACATGGCGGCATTCAGAAACCCATTGACAAGCTGCAAATGATGTGTGAAGCAAACTCTAGGATTAAGTTTATAACCTTCCCCAAGGGAAAGAATTTAGAGACAGGAATGAAACCAGAATAGTAAAACAAAGGGACACAACTGAGATGGATCAAGGAAATTCACGTTCATATTTGCCTAAATGAAAAATACCAGTTGGTCTTAGTGTATGTGATATCCTGGCGGTTTAAACACAGGTATGTAGGATGTTGTTTTACAGCCCCTTCTCACAGGTTCTACTGTACTCGCTAATGAGAAACTACATCTCTTTTTCTTCAGCTTTGCAGCTGGGATTTGAAAGTGTGATAAATAAAATATAAACGGTGGAATACTGAGGGCTTATGTCCTGTGGATATGTTTGCGACTTGGGTTTAGGAAGGCATATAACTTCCTCCTGGGGGGCTGTCATTTACTACCAAGTTTATTGTCAGATGGGTGTGAATAGCCTTTTGGAGCCCTTAGACACTGTTAAATTGCACATATTAATGAAGTGATGGAGCTAGGGACCTCCTTCCCTGTAGTAACCAAAGAAACAGCTAGTTCCTTCACATATCTATAAGATTATTTCCTTTCATCCACTAGCATTAGTTTCTTTTGAAGTCATTTAATCTTTTGCTCCATATAAACTGAAGGAAAGTTATTTTAAGCAGCTCAGTGGGCAAAAGAGTACCTTGTGACTGAGTACTCACAAAAAAAAAAAGGGGGTCCGACTTGAAGAGTTAACCCTTGTCATGCTGGCATTGGATACATCCCAAGGTTTCATGTAGTTTATCAACGGTTGTTTCCAACTGAACGTCGTGGTGACTGGTGCCTATCTATCTGTGCCACTTTATTGGAAATACACTCTGGTCCTGCCTTCAATTATATAAAGTAGATTAAGGCTTGTCAGTGTTATTTTTTCTTTATTGTTTTAGTGGCAATAGTTGTGTTAGAAATTCAGTGACAGCTAGGGCCTTCGGTGGTTCCTGGGGAAGATGGTAAATAACACGTTTTGACCTGGCAAAGTAGATGCTTGGCTTCTGAAGCTGAGGTGAGCCTATGGGTGTTAAAATGAAGCTCAACAATGTCTCTAAAATGACCGGTGCATCTAAGTCCTGTGAAAGAAGAGCGGTTGGACCGAAGTTAGGTTCCCAGCTCTGTCACGTGCATAGGTTACTAAACAAAGTTTGACCCTTGGCTTTTTGTTTGCTTTTGCTTCCTGACTTGTAAAAATGAAAAATCACAATCCCTTGACAATGGTTGCCTAAAATAGCGAAACTCCTTTGTATAAAGCTGCCAGCCAAGAGCAGGGCCACCAAAGAGAAAAAATTGCCATCACCAGAACCAGGTATGTGTTTGGAGTGAGTGACCAGAGCCTCCATCGTTATCCTTTGCCTGTTGCCGCATGATGACCGGCTCAGTAACATGTAGCCCTCTTTTTAGTTAGCTGGGGACCGTCTCTGCCATCTTGTCTAGATTTCTAGTTATGGGTCATGTTTTCATGTGCGTGTTTAGCTCTAAAGTAAATATCATTCTGTTCTTCTGACCATCTTGTGCTTTTAATGCTGCGATTCCTTCTGTGTGGCTCTTTTTTTTTTCAGGAGGAACCATATTTTGGAAAGAGCAGAAGTGTGTTTTGTCAAGCAATTAATGCGGCCAATATTTGACAGGTTTTCTTTTGGAAATAGGTATTTCTTTTGGGTTTAAAATAAAAGTTGTCTAAATATGAAGAAATAAATTTGGGATGAGGAAAAAATTTCAGTAGTATCTACAGTTGTTTAAGAATGAAATCGCACATGTGTAATGTCTTGGTGAGAGCTTGCGTGAAGCGAAACGCGCAGCCAGCAGCACCTGCCCAGGTGGCGGTCGGTCGGTGCCCGGCCGTGGTGCCGGAGCGCATGGGATGGCCCAGGGCGCCCGTGGTGTTGTGGCAGAGCAGTGGGGCCAGCCATGGCCGCGAGCGGGGTGGGCCCTGGTCTTACCCCTGCCTGCAGGAGCCGCGGGGCTGCTCCCTTGCACGCCATCCCAGGGGACGGCAATGTGGCAGCCATCTTGTGCAGCCCCAGGCCCCGTGCATGTAATGGCCGCTGCGGAGGGGGAAGGGGGTGGCGACTGGTGACGTGACAATAAAATGGGGGAAAGGAGTGATGTGGAATATGGATGAAGAAAGTGTGTTTATTTGCGTTGGGAAGTATGTGAATCCCTTTGGTTTTGATGTTGCCACATCTGCCGCTTCAGGCAGAGGCCATGGGCAGTGAGAGGTTATTTATTTCAGTCCTGCTTGGCAGGTAGCCAATTATCCCATTTTTTTCTTGAGGTGACCATAGAAGGGGAGCATGCCAATGAGCTAACAATAATAATAAAAAAGTCACCTTATGCCCTGTGGGAGACCTCAGTTTTCCCTAATACTCGAGTCACGCGCAGCACCCATGTGGTGGACGCTGAGCCCCGACCCGCGCCCGCAGCCACCGTGCGGTGCTTTGATGAGGGGGAAAACCTCCCTGAATTACAGGGACCGGCAGCTGTCTTTGAGGGAAAAAAAATTCCAAGTGATCTTTGTTAACCGCCAAATTATAGGGTATTGTGGCGTAAAATAGAAGTTCACTTACACTGCACATTTTTTGTCCTGAAATCGGCAGTAGGAGGAAATGCTGATATGGGCGTATACAGAGGAGGAAGATTTATCAAAGAAGCATGCGTTCGCACACCCACTTCTTTTTTAAAGTTATGGTCACTAAATGATAGGCTTCCTTCCCTTGTTTCAACGTCAAGTAGATTTCTAACAAAATTATTTATACTCACATCCCTTTTAAAAATACAAGGCATCACCAGGTCAGCGCAAGGCCTCAGTGCCTGGTTTAAAGTAGGAAGCTAGAGATTTTCAGACAGAATCTACAAGCTTTCCTGTCTGCAGTTCCTCTTAAAGAAGGATAACTCGAACTGAGTACTTTATTATCAGTGGTTGTGTAGCAGTTTCTTACTGCTTACTTGATATGTATTGATTGCGGCACATGCTCCTCAGAGCTACCATGGAGCCATGACTTCGAGCATCTCTGTGACTTTCCTATTGCTTCTACTAGTGTTATTAATGGAATTTGAATTATGTTTTTATAACCTTGACAGGCAAAGTCGGGGGCTCGGCACAGGAGTGCCAAGCCGCAGATGCGTCGCTGGCTGCAGTGTTGCATTGGGCTTTGCTGTAAGGGCCTGTCAATGTCTGCCATGGGTTGGTGGCAACTTGGCGTAGTCCTCTCTTTCCAAAAAATAGTGATGTTGATTGCTCAGAATCATTTCAAGGTTTTTTAAGACCCTAAGCTCTGTGCCAGTCTGTTTCTGATCAGTAGGATATTACACTGAAACACTGAGAGATGGTGACAATGGTGGTAGTGGTACTGAGGTAGCATGTGGCCCTTCGACTAGTCCAGGGGACCATCTCCCGTAGCAGCCTCGCCTTCCTGGACTAGCTTACTGCCTGCATGGCAAGGAAGGACAGTGCTGACAGAGACCAGGAAAGATCTTTTCTTCCCTCTTTTACCCGTTGGTAGTAGGTGCTCACCCTAAATCAGTCTTTGCTGATTCACCTTTCTGCCATGCTGCTGAATAATCATCTGTCCTTCCAGAATAGTCATCTGCTTTTGGCTCTGGCTTAACAAGCCTGGTGTCTGCTGGTCCTTGACTTGTCTAGAAAGTGTTTACTGGTGTAAGCAGGCAGTAGGCTTAAACTCCAGTCTGTGTTTTAAGAACTTGAGGGAAATGACACATACACTTTTTTAACATACACACAAACATGGAAAAAACTAAATTATATAGACTGCAGTCTCAAAATACTAGATAGTAAGTGAAGTATTTTCCCAGACGGAGCAAAAGTATATGTATATGTGCTTCATTTCTAGATGCATACTATTTATATTTTTTGAATTTGCTGAGATGGTCAGGATGTAGGTTTCAAAGTGGGTAAATGTGTATGTGTGCTTGCCTGGTCTTCCTTCTTGAAGGACAATTTTCCTATTTCCTTTTCAATGTTTCTCCTAAAATTAGTTTCTTTCTTACATAAAAAACTATTGGATACTATAAAATATTTGGGACAAGCTCTAGTATTGTTTTTAATAGTCTTGATGTGGGTCTGAGTGATACTGGTAGCTATTAATTGGTACCATTTGTTGCCTTACTTAACATTGTTTGTTTAAATGTAGGAGCTGAGGGCATACTTAGCCATAAATGACCAAAGCATCTTCTGAAAGTATTTGTTTATAACTACAGAATGATCCGTAATTCTGAAGATATGTTCAGAATAATAAAGTCTTTAGACTTTATTACCAATCTTTGAATTTTAATGGAAAACTATAATTAGTTTTATTGTTCCCATAAGTCCAAACATTTAAAACTTCTGCCTTCTTTTCTGCCCTGTCCCTAAGCAAGCAATCCAGAGATTGGGCTTGGCTCTGGGGAGCAATGCATGGTCTGGACGGAAGGGAGGATTTCTAAAGCAGACAGCAGGGCTCCCCCTTACAGCTCCATCAAAACGAGCATTTCGACTGCTCTGGCATCTCAGGAGCTCGAGCAATATGAGCAACAGGTTCATCCAGCTGCGAATTCTTTACCTTTGCGTACTTTATTACTTTGTTTTAAAATCTGCTCCTCTGAAACAAAGGGAGATTAAAAATCAGTAAGCCAGAATAAAATAATATGAAGCAAACCTGGAAATTTTTAGGTATGATCATGCTATATTTGCTATACTGCAGCAGGGGCAGCAGAGGGAGCACAAGCTAATGCATAATTTCTTTACCAAGAGCGGTGCTGTCACCACTGATGACATTTTCTTGATGGATGAACATCAAAAATTGAAAAAAATCCAGCTTAGTGTGTTTTCCATAGGAGAGGAAGATATTGCCCTCTAAATGAAATATGGAGGGCCAGCAAATGAAAACATATCCTGTTGCAGCTTCTGTTTTAAATTTTACTTTCAGTAATCTTCATGCATCTCCAAGTTGATGTCATGATGTCACTGTATTCTCCTACAAGATCTCATACAGCAAGAGAATAATCGTACGTATTAAAAAGGAAGAGTGTGATGGCAAACAAAAGGCCAGATTCCCTCCTGGGGAAGAGCCCAGGGCTGTGAGCTGTTTGGGCTGTTGAAGCACAGGCAGCCTGACTGGGGCTGCAGATAATATTTACATCATAGCCCAATTTTTATTTAGTTCGCTAGCAAGGAAAACTATATATACATATATATAACCTAGTTAACTGAAGTTCATTCTGACCTTTCAGACCTGGAAATTCTGGACAGTTTTGTCCATCCTTGCCTTGTTCCCCGGCCAGCGCACACGCGTGGCCTTTTGGCAAGAGGGCTGTGAACAGTGTCAGTGGATCACATCTGTCACAGCAGTCACTCTTCCTCAGCCTTAGGCCTGCTGTGTTGTCAGCTTGCGTTTCACATGATTGGAACTTTTGTGCACAGGACAACGGTTCTGACTTTCAGTCCCTAGAGCAAAGTCCCAAACAAGGTCAGAGAGGAGATACTTTTCCTCAGGAGTTTATTAAAACAGAATACAAGCTTTAAGTCTGTCCTTCAGATTAGAGATTGCCAATAGCAAATCTTTTCTTTGTGGATTTATTAAGCAGAACTAAAGGTTACTGACACGTGCACAGATAGATGGCTGGAGACCCAGGGTTATAACTGCTTAAAAAGCACTGCCTGAACCAGAGGCAGAAACCATTTTCAACCACAGAAAGAGTAAGAACTCCTTTGTATGGAAAAAGCAAACGTCCAGTGTGCTTTCACAAATTTGTCCTTTCCTCCTTGCTTTTTTATAACAGGAGCCCACATTGTTTCCACGGCCCCTGCTCACCGTGTCCTGCGGAGATAGGCATGGGCTGTGGAGAACTGGGAAGTTATTGGAGCAGCTCAGGCAGCGCATCCCTTGCTCTCAGGAACACCTCTGAGCATTGACCTGCATAGTGCTCCCAGCTGCAGCGCACAAGTGCGGAGCACACGTGGTGGCCTTTCTTATTCTTTACCCATTAAATTATTTACCAACTCCTTAGTTCTTTTTACTGTAACCTCTGATTGATAGTTGCTTTTAAACACCTTCTGTAAGTGGCTATTTATTCTCCTAAGTGATTGTTTTCATGTACCTGGAAAAAAAACTCCTTGGATATTTTATTCATATTTTTTGCTTAAATTTCCACAAGTAGCTGCTCGACTCGGAGCACACAAGCGACACTTCCCAAGTATCCTCAAGGCTTTCTGTATGTGGGCTGGTGCAGGTCTGCTGCCACTTGTCAATCCATCTCCCTTGGCCCTGAAGTATCAGAATGAGCAGGGGATTAATCGATGAATAGTTCCAGCCTTTCAGAGCCGAGAGACCACCGTGATGCCCAGCTGGATCCCTGCCGTTCGCAGGCCGCACAGCCATTCCAAGGCAACTTATTAAATCAGTCTCTCAAAGACACTTCATCGTTTCTAACAATTGCCCCAACATGAGTAGAAAAATGGTGCCCGTTTTTCCGTGATGGTTGTGTTTTTCTGGTGCACAGGGTCACGATAGGTTATAACAAGGTGAGATAAAGCTACTGATTTGAATTAACAGTCGATTTATAAAAAGTACAGAGTCTAATGTGAGGCCTCTGTGGTTATTTATCTGATATAAAGCATGTTCACCTAATGCCAATGCCAACACAACAACAGTGTGTTATTGTCATCTATCTCTCCTTATCAGGAGCAGCGTGCTAGAGAGCAGGACTCACAAATAAAGGTCACCATGGACGTCTCTGCTACTATGGCTGGATAAAAAGGTGGCTTTATGCAGTTGGGGTTTGCATTTTTTAAGTGCGTATAGTTTTAAGGAGAACCTCCAGGTGCTGATATTGGAGAGAGATTTTTTTGTTTTGTTTTTCTTTAAAATGGTGTTGGCCACAGTTCTGCATTTTCCTGCTTACACTGGTATCATTTATCACATGTCCTGTTTTCGCGTTAGCCAGATGTTTTTTATTGAAGAGCTGATCTCGTTTCACTGGCAGGAGAGCTCAGAAGCGATACAAGTAGCACCTGAAGTGCAAGCAAATACAGTCGAGTGTCATTTGTATGCTTTCAGCAGTGGAGTGCTATCTCTTCAAACCTTTCCTGTTTGTTTAAAATAAAAGTTGAATATTGAACTTTTTTTTGAGGTAGAGTATTAAAAGCATCATCTGAAAATATTCCCTCCATGCAAATGTACAAAAGTTCAAGGTTTCTGGATTAGATTGATGGAGAAGTTTTTCTGTGTTGTTGAAAGTCCTCTCAACAAATGATGAGAGGCAAACATGGCTGTGTGTGTCGCTTTTTCCATTCTCTTTTTTTTTTTTTTTCCTGGAGGAACGGGATTTGGCGTCCCAGAGTCTCGTTATATTCAGTGCGGCTTTGGTGATTAACAGCGTTAGATTTTTGTCATTCTTCAGTTAAGTTTTTGTAAGCTTATCCATTTGTCAGGTTCCAAACAGAAAGCTAGTAGTAACTATTAAAAAGAAACTGAAAAACGAGCAGCCACCCTACTAATATATCCATGTCCTCATATTCTCTGATCCAGAGTCAGATCTGTGGAGTCGGTTTGCTGCCTCTTAATTCTGTACTGAATTAGGAAGTTGTTTGTGAAATCAGTCTTGCTTCAGAATTGTTTTCCTGGACCTTGTGGGACACGCAGCCAAGGCGAGAGCAGGACTGCTCAGTCTATCGAAGCAACACATTATGTAGCTGTAAAGAAAAGTGACAGAAGAAGCCAGCAACTTGTTTGATCTTCAAAAGAAGTGCAAGGAGGTGGTTCTCTAAACGGTGGATAGCTGCACGGGAAAACTCCCTGCCAAAAAGTGTCATGCCAGAAGTCAACGTGGGTTCAAGGGGAGATTGGACGAAAAATGTTTTGCAAGTTACTGAATAGAGAGAAACCACATCCTGCTCACGGAGTCCCTGAGCTGGAAGTGGCTGGAAGTTGGGAATGTGTGCAGGGAATCATCCCTGTACACATGCTGCCTTATTTTCATGTTAATGAATGAATTGCTTTCAGTAATAGGAAGCTTGCATACAATGTCTTACCTTTCTGCTTGCTAATAACTATTTTAAGTTGCCAAGAAGGTTTAAGAAGAAACAGTTACAAGATTCTCCCTGCCTGGTTTCCCACCTCTAGTTTTTTATAAAAACACTCGCTTCTGTGCAACCACTTTTCTTCCTCTGGCAAAATCCTGCCGGGGCCGTTCTGGTGGGCTCTGAGGGACTGGCCCTTCCCTGCAGACCCCAGGGCACTGCGTTGTTCCTGCGAGCCCAAAAGGACATTACGGGCTGGAGCTTTCAGATTTATGCTTCGTGCCCGCTCCTGCCTTCTTCACGTGTGTCCCTCGGTCGTCCAAGAGGATGTGTTTCACAGTGTCAGGAAGGGCAGTGTTTTTCCTGCCCCTGTGTTCGTCTCTGAATCATTTTATCACAATTGTTCTTAATGACAAAAGCTTTATGCAAATAGATAGCTGCTCAGCGTGCAGGGGAGAAGGGGGTGGTGGTTTGCGGTGCTGCGGGGAGGCAGGGCAGAAGTGCACCTTTTCAGAAACAGGTCAGGAACCATGTGTCTGGCCAGCTTTTTTAGTGCTTCCTCTTAAGAGTAAAAGACACAGCAAGTGTTGCTAACATATTCATGTCTCTGAGCAACTCCAGGGAGCAGAGCGTATCACCTGAAGAGGTCAGAGTGAGGATAAATAAATAATGAGCGTGCAGAAGCGACTGCCATTAAACAAAGGTTGTGAGAACCACAAGCTGTGTGCACTCAGCTCTAGTGGAGTTTCACATAAAATCCCTCAGGTGTATGGTGGAAGATCTTAGATCCATTGCTCTCTGGCCTTAGTTAATATTGGATGAAATCACAGAATGAAATTTTAATTGTGTGGTGCTAACATCTGCCTTGTTGAGCATATGGTTATGATAATGCATATAGAAAAGGCTCTTAGCAAATATAGCAAGTAGATTCACTCCCTTCCCCTCAAAAGATAGAGAAAAATGCTGAGGTACAATTTATTTATTTTATTTATTTTAATCTGATTATAAGATATGATCCTCCATCAGGTACTTTGTCATTTAAAATATTCTTAACAATCTGAAATCATAAGTAATATAATAAATATGGAAAATCTCTGAATGGATGTTGGAATCTTAAAACTCTAATGCCCATTACAGGTGGTTTGCCAAAGCAGATGAGTAGTATTCTGTGAACTGTAGAGATGATAATCTGTCTAACAGAGGCAGATTTCATTAGAAAAATGATGGGGGTAATTAGAATGAAGGACAGACTTACAGAAATGGGAGACATTTGTTACTAAGAGCCCCATAAAAATATTTCCTTATGTAAACACAGCTGCTGTATGAAATGTTGTTTTAAAATATATTGTGAACATCATATAAATGTCTAATTGACAGCTGAGATACCACAGAATATAATCTGTGTGTATAGGTCAGGAAAAGAAAGTGATAATTCAATACTGCAGTTGCTTCTGACACAACAGTCAAATTCATATTTTCTGTATGCTCTTCATTTACAAATTTAAATATGCTTCTTTCTCTCCCAGGACGTTCTCTCTCCCTCTAATACCAGTTTTCAGCTTTATAAAAAGCCAGTTTAGAACATTGTATTAGTTGTTCATGGAAGGGAGAACAGCAGTGTATTTCCCTGCATTTCAACGACCAAGCCTGGCACCGAGTTCTCTAATTGGCCATATGTAGGTGGCAGCATTTACCTACTCTACTTTCTTATTAAATGGCTTCGGAGGATAGGGATGATTAGTTCTCAGACCAGATATAAATCATATTTAAAAAAAATAAAAGGAAGAATAAATAATTTTCTCCAAACCCCGCTCTTTTTCCCCTTAAGTCAGCAGAATGGCCAAAAATAAATAAGGTAGATGAGTAGGCAGAAAGAACACAAGAAATGGAAAGAAGAGAGGTTACAAGTGCCCATCGGTCCTGATAAGAAACTTTGCCTCTCAGCCATAACTAAACTAGTAACTCACCTTTTTGCGGTTTGGCTTATCTTTTATTTTGGGTAGCTTTTCTCACAAAAGCTTTGAAGCTTAAATTGAATAAGCAGATGTGAATGGTGTAGGGATTTTTAGAGATCTTGCTACAGAAATTTTCTTATTAGTTTAATGGGTTTTAAAATAATTGTATGCAGAAGAAGTAGGGAGAAGAAAAAAACAAACTTCCAGGAGGCCCGACTTTTGGACAAGTAAGATGCGTCTTTTAAGGAGTAAATCACCTATGGTACAAAATATGAATAGCTAGAAAGCACAATATACAATGTCATCATCTTAATATGCAGTGCAGTACTTTTAAAGGATTTTTTCAAATTGTGTGCTGCTATTTGCTTTGACCTTTTTTTTTCCTCATGAACACTATAATTATTATTATTATTACCATTGCTTTACACCTTTACACCCAGGCAAATCATTGCAGGCAGCTCATGAGCAGCAGATCCAGTTTATGAGCCCATGAAGGTGGCAACTGGCAGATGTGTCACGCAGTGAAAACTGCCCTTCGTGGCTTGGAGGGTCTCCGCTGACTGTGGTAGACTGCAGAGTCAGCCGCAGTTGAGGACCACATTTAGATCAAGTGATAAAACTTGAAGTGTGTGCTAGCTAGAGTCCCAATTTAGTATTTTACCTTTTCTTTTTTGTAAACTCAGATTAAAGATATACACCACAGGTTGCCTTTGCCCCAAAGACTTAGCAATATAAATAAAATCAGAGTAGAGTGCACTGGGGAAAGCCAAAAGGAAATTCCTAAGATTGAAAAAAAAATCTTTAAATTATTATTGTTGACTCATATTTCTGGCCATTATATTAAATATAAAATGAGATGAGAATAAAAAACAATACCTGGAAACCCCACAGTGTCTGAAAGTAGGAGGAATTTTACTGTACAGGGTTCTGGTATTAGGAGGTTTTATAGGAGTCCATGACTTTGCAAGTTCTGCTGCCATAAGGATTGGCAGTGAAGCACAGTAAAGTAATAAAAGGGCAGGGCGTAGAGCCAAATACTTCTGTTTGTAATTGTGGTGGTGATGTGAAGAGCAGCAGGAAGAACAAATCTAATGCAGATGTTTTCTGTATAAAGTCTCGACTTTTATTGGTGATAGTGCTCAAGGTGGTGTTGACGCTGAAGCACTGCTAAATAAATGTGTTGTATAGGGTTTAAAAGGGATACGGATGAGTTCCTGTATGCAGCGCATAGTGCCATGCTGCAGGAAACTTCATAGCAGTCTGAAGCTTCGTTTCGATTCCTCCCTCAGCTTCCTTGCTCAGGTCTCCCCTAGGATAGGCCTGCGAACTGCTCATTATTCAGCTAAACTGTTTGCTGAACTGTTTGGATATCTCAGAGAACAGGGTTGGAAGGCAGCACAAGGGGCTGCGTGTGTTTTCCAGTCCACGGGTGCTTTTGTTGTGGCTGGCAGTTTCTTGACCAGCTTGCTCCTCGGCCTTTCTAGACCACCTCTTCCAGCATTAAAGCATTTCCTGCAATTGCTGACCTCAGGCACTTCTATTGCAAACTAAGCCCGCTAGTTTTGAGCCATGGAGAAAAATTCAGTCTTTCTGTGCATGCTTGAAGGCTATTTCCATTATGTTTTCTCTCAGTGCTCGTTTTCTTGACTCAATTTCAGTTCTTTGTGGGTCATATTTAATGAGCGTGGTCGCTCTTGCTCCCCTTTTCTGGACCCTTTCCTTTGGGTCCTCGCTCGCTACCCAAGGGCAGTACCGATGGCTGATCCGAGTGCTCTGGCTAAGCCGTGCCTGCGAAGATGTGAAGGATCATTCCTCATGCCATATGTAGAGCCCTCTTGTTTTCATGCCCTAGCACGTTGCTCGCCATTTCTACAGCTGTGGCACATTACTGGCTTACGCTCGGATGGGAGAACCCCTCTAACAGAAAGACATGACATCTGTGGCTTTCCCCTGTACACATGGATTGTCGCTCTGTCACTGAAGGAGATTAGGTCTGCTTGACACACTGCTTTGTGCTCCTCGTCTGCATTACATCTTCTAGGTGCCTGTGGTCATTGAAACATACAAAGAGTGGTGAAAATTATGGAGAATTAGGGGTAGTGAATAAGCCTGCGAAGCAAGCCGAAGGGAGCTAGTCAATCTTTAAAGGTTGAGAAACAGACGCCTTAACCAGTATTTGATTAGCCTGTTTACATATGGAGGCAAAAATATCCCTAAAAGCATTGAAATAAATAAAAGAATATGCAGTGAGGAAGGGACCTGAGAGAAAAGCTGAAAATAGGTTTTTGGTTTTTTTTGTTTTGTTTTGCTTTTCAAAAATGGTAGTTTCTGTGGTACTACTCTTCAGCTAGGAGAGGAGAGGTTGAATTCTGGCTGAAATCAGAATAGAGGACTCGGATGTCCTTTTCTCCTCCTCTTTTCTCTGACATTGTGATAGAACCTTCTGGTCCCACATTTGGGTTCATAAATAGGTGAATGCTCTGCCAAAGAAAGCAGGTTGGGGTTCTTTTCTGAAAAGCCAGATTTAACTTATACTGTGCACCCACAGTCATGGGAAAAGTTGCAGTCCCTAAGGTATGTACAACAGGAGGATGAGGATTCAAAACCTTTGGACCTTGTCCCCTTGGTTCGCGTGTACTTGGCTGAGCTGAGGCAGGAGGCAGATATAAATCAGCTGCTGTTTGCCAGGTCTGAGGTGACCTCAGCAGTGGGCACCCAGAGGGGAAGCGGTGCTTCTTGCAGGATGTTGCCCTGCACAAAGCTAGCAGCAGGGAGTAAACATGCAGTGCCTGTTAACACTGAATACATTTTTACCCTGTGTTTGGAGCGACCTTGCTGAGGCTTCATGGAGGCTTGCAGATACTCTGTAGCATTTCTCTGAGCCCTGAGGTCTGGCCCACTTAAACTCCCTCTGAAATTACTCTGTTACCATCCCTCCTCCTGAGACCCTTCTGCAGCTGGTCAAGGTTTGCAATGAGCCTGAGCATTAATTTTGTACCTTCAGAAGCCTTCTTCCTGAAATAATAAAGACTTCTTTCTTTCTTTTTTCTTTTTTTTTTCTTTTTTCTTTTTTTTTTAATGTTAAAAGCTTTTTGGTTTTAAAATTCAGAATTTCTCCTCTCCTGAGCATCAAATTTTTGTTTTGAGCAGATTTCCTATTCAAGTATATTTAAGTGAATATTTTTATTAAACTCTTTATTACTCACCAAATAATATTTATTATGACACTTGCCAGAGGAGCTTTTCTTTTGCTAATAAATTCCTAAAAGAGGCCTCTCTGTTTCACACCTATCTTCTTCATTTGAAATATAAAACCCTGTTCTACAACCCAATTTGTTTTTAAAGAGAACATTTCTCTGGTTACTTGAATCCGCTTGGATGCTCTTACGCTTTAGATAAGTGGAATGCATCTTCTCACTTTGCTTGCAGAACGTGAGAGATGATCTCTGTTAGTGAAAGCACTGAGGTTACTGTGAGGAGAGCCCCGTACCCTTTTTTTGCGGTGCTCTTGTGGCAGGGTCTGCCATGAGGATGGCTCTCCCTGAAGCGCTGACCCCGGTGAGTTGAACCTTAAGGCTGCATCTGTCGGCAGCGTGCAGGAGCAATATGCTTTTCTCCCGCGCAGCAGCCCTGCAAGGGTTATCTAGGTTATTGGAGCATTCAGCACTTGGCAAGAGGGGTCTGGCCCTCTGCCAAATGATACAACTTCTCTCGCTGTGCTGCATAAGTTGTGCAAATAAGATGATTTTATGCCCACAGGAAAAAATAGACCAATTGAAATTCTTAGTCCCCTCTTCTCTAAGTCATAATTTAGAGAAACAAGATGCTATCGTAGCTATTGTGCACGGTTAGACAATTCAAGGGGCGTGTCGCTAACAGTAAAATAAATCTTTCTTGTTGGCCTTATTTTGTTACTTGGTTGCTGTTTTGTAGCAGATGACTAACATAATGGGCCGCTTTCTGGCATAGTCGACGAAGTCAATAGCATTACACCAGGAGAAATTCTGGTGTAATTTAATTCCAATTTCTATACCAGGAAATAAGCTGAAGTTTGGAAAAAAATATTAAATTAAAATACTGTTCTGTTTTTCTGTAGTCTGCTAATATTATTTGGCAAAATGATTATAGAATTTGCAGTGTTAAGAGAATCGCTCTTAATAAGATGCATGCAAAAAATCAAAGGATCTGTGTTGCTATTGCACAAATACTATCAGATCTGATAAACTACTAGGAGTTATAGTATATGTAGTAGAGAAAGTATATACCACATATATGTGATAGGAAAAATACTGGCTGAAGGCAAACAGGACCAAATTAATACTAAAGAAAACCTTAGGCCTGCTACTTTTTTTGAGCAGTGTTCAAAGGAATGATTTTAAACAGGGAAAAATATTAGTTATTTAACTACCAAAAATAAATACAGAGAGAAAATCATTGTTTGCTTTGAACCCATACAAACTATTGTCATCGCTGTTAATCCACCTAATGCTTAACAAAGCACACAGCCCTCCTCATTTTACAATGCCTATTGAAACAAGTGGCTAGGCAGTAAGTGAACTGCTTAAACTATCAGCTATTAAATGAAAGCACATTGCAAGTGTTTGTTTTTAAAACTTCTCATGAAAGCAAACTCTGCTAAAAATAATATTTCAGCCTATGTATAGTGTTAGCTTCTTTACAGCTCAAGTCATTTAAGTTGCTGTGTGCTCTTTCCTGACTGTAAATGGGCCATTTAGGTTAGCAAGGTGGAGGATTTTTCTCCTTGTCTTCTGCACACGTGTCTAACAAAAATTCTTCACACTTAGAGGCTTATTATGACTGGCAGCAGACCAGATTTCCCTCCCATTAAGGTCCATTTATGTATGGTTCGTCCAAAACCAGGTTCTGTGGTTTTTGGTTTTTTGGTTCTTTTTTCTGTCACATCCCTATGCACCGAGATGCACCGTTTTTTCAGTCTGCGTTGGTGCAGAAGACGCACGTTGTCCTTTTTCTGCCAGTTTTCTCAGAAGCGGAGGGAGCGCAAGAGGCCGTAGTTAGCCCTAGTCTGCAGAGTGTTTATTGCCTCATTTAGCTGATTATGACCGGATGTGTTTCTACATCACTTGGTTCCCAGGTCCTGGATTTATTTTTCTTCTAAAGTTAGTAGCTAAAGTCTTTCCTCTAATAAATAACCCGTGGTGCAAGCATGCCAGTGACAGGGATATAAAGCAGCAGTTTCCCATTGCAAAGTGCTTTTGAGAGGGCTGTAGTCCCTTTCAAAGAGGCTTCTTCACAAATTGGAGGGCTAACGTTCCCCAGGAAGAGAAATGTAGAGAATAAACCAGCATTTTTCTTCCTTGGAGGCATGTGCAGTTGTTAGCGTACCGAGTGTCTCTTGGGTGAATGTGTTCGGTAAGGTCTGGAGTGAATTTCATGCAATCTAAGGTCTAAAGACCTTACCTTTTATAAGTGGAGAAGGTAGTCCTCCAAGGCCAAAAAAAGGGTTGTGTTTTTCAGGTGAAGGAAACTGATGGAACATTTGACTTTTCCCATGGAGTTTGGTGTTTCACTGTCGTGAACCTGGTGTTTTGAGCCCTGCACTCTTAGGTCACCGTGGCCTCTGAAAAGGCTGTGGTTACACTGGGAGCTGAGCTGGGCTTGGAGCAGGCAGATGTGAAGCTCTGGGTCACAGAGTTGATCACAGAGCCAGATTGATCTGTGAGCCAGAGCCAGATTGATCACAGGGTGCAAAAAGCTGGCAAATCCTATTAAATATCGGCAGTCTTGCCCATCATGATGAAAATGAGGAGATATGTTTGCCCCCTGTCATGTCTTTGGAAGTGGAAGGTTTCCTGTTTTTTTCTAAACCAGAAAAAGTTAATAGGCCAGATACGATTACCCAGGAGTTCAAGCCTGTCCTGACTACAGCAAAAGCTGCATTATGCCACTGCTCTGAGTATGCAAAAGATAAATGTTCTTTTGTTTAGGAACCTGTTGTTCTCAGTTCAATTCACTTCAGCATTTTCCGCATGTAAAGTAGGTCAGACAATGTTCTCAGCTTCTCATGTGTGCAATTAAAACTGTATTGCGATGCCAAAATATTAGCAAGTCGCATCTTTATTCTTTTGTTTTTAATCAGTGGAGGAGACTGGCAGAACAATAACTTGACATGGAATCTTTCTCTTCATACTAAAATACTTGTGTTCGCCCACCTTGCTTTCAGCAGAGAATGCCGGAGCAGAGTATCAAGCTGTTTCAGTATGGGATGTAAACAAACAACAAGGTCAAATACAGTACAAGTTGCATATCTTTCTGCTTGTGAAATTTCTCAATTGGTAGCATATGTAGCTGTATAGAAAATTAACATAAAATCTCATCCAAGTTAAGTCTTCGTTTTTGAGAAGTGTGTGTGTGAGACATATTTTTGAAGCTTAGCACATTCTATCCTTACTCTGAGAACTTTTACCATGGATTCATTGTTCTGAAATTAATATCCCTGGCTGTTTCCTAGCAAACAAAGCTTGGGGTTTTGTCCCTAATACCGAATCAAAGTTATGCAGTTCTATTTTGACTCTTTATATATGTTATTACAAAGTTGTGTGTTTTTTCCTGTTTGCAGTCCGGAGTGGGACTTGGGTTTTCCTTGCTTATCTGTGCAGATTTTGGTGGAGTGTTATTAACCAGTTTGGAATTTTATTATGGGCTAAAGGAATGTAAGTTGACAGAGATCATTAACACTGTGGTAGAGTCCATTGTAAAACAAAATGCTCTCTGTTGCATTAAAAAAAAAAAAACTAAAAAAAACCTATAAAATTTAAATACCACAGCCAGAAAAGAGGAGTAGATTTTCTATAGCATTTATTAATATAAGACAGATTGTATTTTCTGGCAGTCTAGACAGGAGAGCTGCAATGCTTCTTCTTGCCTCTCATTAATCTTGACAGATTTGAGGAGTTTGCATTTCTGCACAAGCGGGTTTCTTTTAACCCTTTTTGTTTTTCTTCTCTTTCCTTTTGTTTTTTGTTTTTTTCATTCTTTCAGCGGTATTTACCAAGCACCAAACACATACAACGTGTGCTGAAAAAGGCATTAATTTGCTGGAGTCTTTCAAGATTTATTTGGGGGTAACTGCAAACAGAATGTGAATTCATCATCTGTTAGGCTGCTACAAATGTTTCTCCCTCATTTCCTTTTACTATTACTCCTTTTACTATTATTCCTTTAACCTACATTACTGTATACACAAGCTGTAACTTTTTCCCTGAAGCACAGTGTGAATATTTACAGCCCTTTGCAAAAGGGCACGCAGTTTCATGATGGAGAATTAATAGGGCCTGATAGCTGGAGAGCTTGCATGAACTGCTGGAGTTCACGAAGCAAGAAAGCTGGGCTGTGATGCCTATGTAATAAATACACTTGAAAAAATGCCTAGGAAATAGCTATCAGGAAGATTTGTTATGAATATATCAGCAACCGTTAATTCATCACTTTAAGAAACATCTCCTGCTCATTTTGAGATGAAATATAGAATGTCAGCAAATGGCACACACCAGGCTATATGGCATTGGCTCGGAAAATATATTGCAGTCTTTTTTTTTTCCTTTAGAGTGAATGACACCATACCTTGATCGCCAGAATTTAGGATTAGTCTGATCTGGAGTGTTGTGAGATGAGGCCAGGGTGTGTGTGTGTGCAGGAATACAGGAAAATGTTTTGCTATTCGTAAAACTGACTGTGGACACCTTTTTGATCAGTTTATCAGAGTATTGTGCTACTTACTAAGGTCGGTCTGTATGCTTCTTGTTTATGCCAAGTGTTAAGTCATCTCACAATTGAACATTACGGCACTCAGCCTCTCTCGGCTTACCTGGCACATCTAGAAAAGCTGCATTTCATTGTTTCGCTTCTACAGGTGCTGAGGTGTAATTATTATTTTTTTTAATGTCATAACTTTATAAAGGAAATCGCGAATTCTGTGAAATAAGCAGACATGACCGAGAAAGCAAAGTAAAAAATTAGAAATTATGAGAGATCTGTATTTGCTGTCATATTTGTAAGTCAAGGTGATAATATAAATCCCATTTTTAATACTATGTGCACCACTTGCAGCAGATGCACAAAAATCTGCCATCAAATATTTGTTTCTGATGCAGAAAATAATTTCCTGGCTATTTTTAATTTCTGCATCATTAAGTCATTTTCATGGCTTTCTGGTTGGTTGCACAGTTGAGCCCATCACAAGCCCAAATAATTAAGAGGCTTGGGATCAGGCAACATATATTTATTTTAGTTTCAGAGTCTTCCCCTCCCTGCCTGCCTCAGGCTCAACCAGTAGTCACTGCACTCTACAAAATATCATAAATGAGATTATTTCTACAGTATTATAAAAGAGAGCTGTAATTTTAATTTTATTTTCTATAGCAATCAGAAACCTGGAGGGAAAGTTATTTTAAAGTCGGTTGACTTAGAAGATGAAGGCCTTGGTTCTCTTCATCAAATCTTATGTTCAAGTCCACTTGCAATGTGATATTAATCAGCTATTAAACATGACTTTCATGTTATTTTATATTTGCACAGTTTGAAATAATCACTGGATATACTTTGTGTATCTGAATGTATTATTCCACAACCTGCACATAAATGGAATTCATTTTAATGCAATATTTTATATATTTACTTTTAAGACTTTGAATTTATTTCAATTATATCTGCAAAGAAAATCCATCAATGTCTACATAACTCACGGAATTTTATACTGAATCTTTCTAGGCAGGAGTAAAACATTTTACTTCTGTTCCATCTGATTTCATGCCTCTTAGTATTATTGATGTATCTGTAATTCAGGATTTACGGATTTAAATGCCAGTCAAGTATCCAGGAAGAAATGAACATGAGCAGATGCTCTTCGCTTTGCTCTTTGAGGAGTCTAATAATTTCATGCTAATGTTTCAGGCTTTGATTCATCTGTTTTTGATAGCTGCCCTTGTGTGATAGATGATACTATGGAGTAGCAGTTGTAAATCACTGAGCAGTAAGTTCACAAGGAATTTTCAAAAATGTTATCTTCCCTGCTTCCTTTTGTCCCCAAGGAACGATGGTCATATTTCTGTCAACACCTTGGTAGCAGGTGGAATTGGTGGTTTCTGTGCTTAATTATTGGTATAAAGTAGGGTGATTCC
This sequence comes from Crypturellus undulatus, assembly GCA_013389825.1. Taxonomy (NCBI): domain Eukaryota; kingdom Metazoa; phylum Chordata; class Aves; order Tinamiformes; family Tinamidae; genus Crypturellus; species Crypturellus undulatus. The sequence goes on from VWPW01008074.1 coordinate 766,395, forward strand.
AGGCTTATTATAAATGGTGATACTGATTTAAGCCAATATCTGTTATTCAGGTGGAATATATATTTGAGAAATAAGGGAGCTGTAGCTGGATTACTCCACTCTTGATAGCCACCATGGTAGCAAGAGTCAATGAATAAACTTTACTCCACGTAGTAGTATATTTTTTATGGTAGTTTTACAAATCTATAGTCACTATATGATTGTTTTTCATCTTCCTGCTGATTACAAACTGTGGCTGTATTTTTTTATTATTTTCTTTTTTGTTTGTTTCTTTTAAAAAGATGCGCTTCAGGAGTCCAAAATGAGGACAGAGTTTAGTTTACAATGCCTTGAAGTATCTTCTGTGTTAACCTTTGTAGGGACACAGATGATCCATTTTTTTTAGTTATATTAACTGATGACTCATGTCATGTTTCTATAACACCCAGGCTTGATTCTGTTATTTTGTTACTGAATATCAAGATACGATCTTTTTTTCATGTACTAATTTTTGCTACCTTCAATATCTTTCTAGTCCTTTTATTCATTAGAAAGAACTTAAGCTCCATGAAGATTTTCAGATTATTTTGTAGTTACATTTGAACATTATGATTCTTTTTTTCTTTTTTCTCTCTCCTTTTTTTTTCTTTTCCCCAAATGTACTGGGGGACCTGTTGTGCACTGAAGAAGGGAACTGGAGATTCTCAGCACCACTAAAATTCTTCCCATACATTTTTAAAACTCTAGAGGCCTGTAGTAATGACCAGTGGTGGTGAAATTTCAAAGGATCAAAGATTTGGAATGGTTAGGATAATAATTGAGAAACCCAACTGCTATACTACGAGGAATAGTTGAATCGCTTGAGTTGGGACGTGAGACCGGAACCTGAGCTAGAAAAGCCTCTTTGGTTTTACTTGTGCTGGAAATACCATGGGAACTGTTCTTTTGTGGTAATTCTGCTTCCTGCCACAGTAGAATTAAGATGTACAGAAATGCCAATATTATTCTTTCTTGTCTTCTCTCTCTCTCTCTCTTTTTTTTTATTTTTTTATTTTTTTTAAGTATAGTTTTTTTTTGTAAGTTCAAAGTTACTTTTGACCTTATTGAAGGAAGGCTTTGATCTGGCCGTTTTTCGTCTGGCCTGGCGTGACTAGCCTTTGACTAGCCTGTGGTTGTAGCATAATTGTCAAGTGCTGGTGATATTTCTGACTCGATAATCAGGGCTTGCTTAAGACAGCTCCACAATAATACTATATTCTTCTAATGTTGGTCGGGAGCAGGTGGTTGCAAGTCATCCCCAGGCTGCTATCCCAGAGGAAGGATGCAAGGCAACATGAGCCCTGTCCCAACAGCATCCTGCACCACTAGCATTAAACTTTGTCCTTTCCTTAAAAGTAGTCCAGAAATAGCACACTAAAGCTGGAAGGAAAAGCAAGTCGGTCAACGCTCTGAGATGGGAGTTAACCATAAAAATTGCTAAACAAGCTCACTCTGTTCATGTGTTATATGTACATCAACAGTCTTGCTTCGTACTTCCTCAAAACATCATCTTTGAATGCATTGAAATTGTTGAGATATTTTATGTGATGCAAAATCACCAACTGCTACTGGGGCAAGAGCCATTATATAGCACTTGGATATAGGTACAGGATATGGGCTATTGAAAGTCCTTATTATTAGCTATGGAGGCCATAGAGCATAACTTTATGTATTGATATAGGTTGATATAGTTGACAGCTGAGTTAGAAAATTCAAAAGATAAGAGCTGGAAACACAATTTGTTGGTGACTGACATTGAAAAATGCATAAACAGAATTTCAGCCTTCTTCCTCACTCCCAGGACAAAAATGTGGGTTATTCAGCAATTTAGAACATTTCTGGAGATCAAAGAATGCCAGACTCGTAATTATATGTACATTTGAATCTTCCCCAGCTTGTTAAGAATCCCAAATAATAGCCTTTTTTCAGTGTTCCCTTCAGGAAGGGTCTTATCGCAAAACCTCATCACCAGAAACAGCAGATTTTTAGGGAGAGAGAATACAGACCACTTCAATGTAACTGGGCAGAAAGGCAATTTCTGAGGCATGCAGGACTGTTTGTTCTCTCCTGCCCAAGTGTATCCATTGGTTTAGTGCAAAATACACACTGCAGCAGTGAGAACTTTCTTGTTAGTTGTAGTAGAGGTGGTTTAGCTGTGGTGGTCTGAAAAGGTAACAGGCAGGATTGGTTTAAAGCTGTAGGTATATTGTTGCCTTTTGTGACTCGGGAACACCACAGAGAGCACAGCTTCTGGGCCCCCTGGGGTACGCGTGTGTTCCCGTTTCGGAAGAGTCACATAGCTCTGGTTTACTTACTCATAAAGCTCCCTTTCCTGGGTGCTCGGAGGCTGTTGTTTGGGTCCTGCAAATAGAAAACACATGCTTCTAAATTTCCGCTAATCTGATTAGACTGAAGCCTTTCTCACTCCTTGGCAAATTTCCTTGAGATTCAAAATTGGTTAAATCTGTTTTAGCCTTCCTGGGTCTAGCGTTTGCCCCAAAACATTCCAGTGTGTAGACAACATGTTGAACTACAAATGCAGGCGAAAGAACCTTGTGCTTTTCTTTACAAGGCCTGAGTTTTATTTGAGTTTGAGAAGTGTGTTTTAAGCACCTTGGAGTATTAACTGGCCCCAACTCACGCAGTTTCTTCTCCAGGATATAGAGATCCCAATGGCTCCTGAAGCAAACTGTCTGCTCCCCCTCCTCTTCCTCCTCAAACTGCTGACGAGAGACCTTCTCATATGTCCGGTCCTCTTTGTTTCTTGCCAGTCTTCCCTCTTTTTCCTGACCCAACTTGTCTCATATTTATTGACCCACATATTACTTGTCACTTATGAGACCAACTTGTGTGGACAGGCTCACGTGGATGGTTTTTCTATGTTACAACACTCTCCTTGTTTAAGGATGTTTCTGCAAGTCCAGCATGAGGCATATTTGTGTGAAAAGCCACTGCCGCTCTGCTGGTAGCCGTGCAGAAGAGGCTACAAGTACAGTACAGGCTACAAGTACTGTCAGCTGGGCCATCTCTTCTAACCAAAGCACTTCGGTCCTCTGAGCGCGCAGGAATGTGCCTCAGTGTCGGCAGAGGAGGTCTGACACCACAGCGTGGCCGGGCAGCCACGACTAGAAGGGCTGCTGCAGCCACCTCAGGAGGCTTTTCAGGCCACCAGTGGCCACTGCGCATGTTCCTGGTAGAAGCCAGGTAACTCTGTGAGGGAAAAACCTTGAGACGCTTCTAGAAAGTGGCTCTGTTCTTCTAAGTGTGAAGCTAGATAATAAAACTTTAATCTGTCTCTTTGATTTACCAAAAATCTATGGCATTAGAAGTCCTTGGCAATGCTGCAGGCATCAGTCAGCACTCAGCCCGTATCTTGAATTCCTGTCCATTCCCGGGCAAGAGAATTGTAGGGTTCAAAAATGACTGTGGCAATGCCTTTTCTACCGTAGCTCTTGCTAGAGCAGTTTTCTTCTGGTTTTTTTTTGTTTGTTTTTTTGTTTTTTTTTTCACTGATTCATCCTGTTGTCCTGATGATCAGTTGTGTTGCATGATTATTTAATGTCACACCTGTAAGTTTAATTAGGTGATTTATTTAATTAAGTTTTGTGACATTCTTGTCCTTGAATTGCTAATACTCTTTTTTTTTCTGGCCTGTACTAAAATGTTCTTACCAGTGCAATCCGTTTATTATTAAATGGCAGTAGACCTCATTTAATTAAAGGCAAAGTTATAAACTAAATGGCTCCCAAATGTATAATGTCTCGAGTATTTTAAAAAAAAAAGAAGTATTCCAATAAAGTGTTTGCCAAGTGTTTGTGTCAGTTTGGCAGGTATCTGGAAGGAGTTTGTAACCAGAGGTAGTGCTAGATGCACAATTACTGTGTTTATGAGAAAATCACTGCTTTTATCTTGGGAAATGACACAGGACCACGTCAGTGTGACTGTATCCCAGCCTGCGTAGGTGGGCAAACAGAGAGAGGGTGCAAGAGCTTTTTGTGGCCGTGCAGCTGCTGCCCTTCCCTGCTCTCCCGCGGGCGCTCGCGGCCCCGAAGGCTGCGCAGAAGCAGTTGCACCAAGGCCCCCACTCGTTTTAGTGTCGCGGTTAGTGGTCCTTCTGGCACGAGGGAGCGCTCGCTGAGGTAAATACCTCCACGATGCTCCTGCAGGTCTGTGCATTTCTGTTTTGAGACGGTTCCAAGTCATGCCATATCCATTCAAGCTGTCCTGGGCGAGTGGAATGAAATACTGCTGTGTCGGGAGCTCCAACCCCGCCGAGAAGCAGCTCCAGCACCGACTGGGGAATGGTTGCCCTCCCCATTGCGTAGGGCTCATCGGCTTACCCTTTCCCAGCGCTGTTTGCCGGTTCCTCCACTCAATGGGAGAGGACCCAAGCGTGGGCCCTGCCGGGCTCCTCTCCCTGGGCCTGCTCGGAGCAGGCAGCTTGGTGTGACAGCCCGGTTATGGAGGAAGGGGGCAAGAAATAAACCAGAACATCTCACGGCGCATGTGTTTGGAGTAACACCGTGGCGTAAAGCCCTTGGTGCTGGCCCAAATGGACTCTGGTCCCTGTGGTTTGCCGTTTCTGGGCAGACCTGGGAGAGCTGATAGGATTGGTTGGTCCTACTAAAATTGCTTCATATTAACCTTTCTGAACAGTCTGGATCTCCTTTTTTAATTTTTTTTAACTGTAGGAGTATTAACTGATCTGCACATGTTACTCATCTAGCCATACTGACAAAATAATCTGCTTTTCATTAGGGTTTTGTTGGTGAAGGGGGGAAGAAAACCACGGCTGCTTGTGGCATTTCTTATCTTCTTGATTCCTTGTACCACTTTGATGTATATCTCTCATTTATAGTTAAGTTGGGTTATTTCTGTTTTCCGTATATATTACTATGTTTATTTTGGTGCCCTTTAAAATCGTTCTGCTGTGGCTTTCTTAGATTAGCCAAGGTTTGAGCATTAAATTTCTTAACTCCGTCTGCATTTTCCTGTTGCATGTGAGGCTGTGCCTCTTGTATTTTTCTCCTTTTCTATTTATTTTTGGCGGGGGGAGCAGTGAGCTACGTAGAGCTTAAGCAATTACCGAAACCATATTGATTTCAGAAAGAGCAGCACTGGCAGCAGGGTTTGTTTTGCCCTTAGAAGAACATCCGTCTGTGCTAGCCTTCCGAATGGCAGCGCTAGCGCGCGGAGCTCGCGGCCGTCGGCGCGCACCGGGGCGGCCTGAGGCGCTGCTCGATGCCGGCCGCGTCCCGAAACGCGCTGCCCTCGCGGGAACATGTGCTGCCGGCTGCTCGGGGACGTGCTGCGGTTGGAGATTAATAAAAGGGGTCCCCTGTTGTTTGGAGAAGTACAGTCAGGCCTGGCTGCATGCATGTCCCACGTGTGAGTAATAAATGAGCAGTAATTGAACTGTAGCCTTAATTGTTTGCATTATTTGCCCTTTCTAAAATAAAGCTGAAATGATGCTTAGATTTCAATAGCTGACCCTTCCTTTCCCCGCGCCCCGGCATACTTAGCACAATTTCCTAACAAATCTTTGCGTGGACTGACCTGACAGAGTGTCTAAACACATGAATGACTTGGTGTAAATCATGGGGACATGTTTAGGAAGCCCAGAGTGCATCTCGGTTTGTGATTCCTGAGCAGGAAGTATATACACTGTCACTCAGCAGTTGGGAGGGATCCTCGCAACTAGAGTTTATTTCATTAACTGGCCTATCAGAATACCATTTTTGTCATCTCCCGTGATTTATGGTAATCATGCTGGGATTAAGTGTGACAGATAATGGTGCCTGAAGTTAATTTCTGTATATGCATTAGTGTTTATCCATCTGTTGCCGCGACCATTTGGGAGGATGAACTTTTTCAGCCCCATCTATTTACTCGCTAGCCGCTGTGCTCTCTAGTCAGGGTGTTTCCCACCACGCTGCTTTTAACGGCTTTGCCCAGGTACTGATGACCTGAAGCCTGGACAGATAAATCATATTTGTGTCTGCTAAAACTAGCTTGAGCAGCGCTCTCACAAGCCGGAGACGGTGCTTTTTTATGGTGGTATCATCTGGACTTTGCGGAAATGTTAGATGCAGCCACAGTAGGTAATGCCTTTCCAGACAATGCCTTATTGTCTGCATAAGCAACACATGCTGGACACACAGACCTTGCATACCTACTTAAAATCAAGATTAAATTACCAACCTTTTTGGCATTTTTATGTAAAATGCTCTTTATTATGGGCTTCTCATAGCTAAAGTATGAGTCACTTGCAAACCATAATAGATCTTGGCTAGGCTGCATGATGAAGTGTTCTGGATGCAGTGAAACATTTAATCAAGACTCCAGGCAGAGCAACTCCCAGTGGTCACCTTAAAAGAGAAAAAAAAGAAAAAAGAACAGAAAAAAAAAAAGAGAAAAAAAAAGAAAAAAGAAATTATAGCACCTTCTCTTTGCAGCATTAAGTTTAGGATTTGTTAGAGACAGAGTACAAGAAAGTGATTTCTTTTTAACTTTGTATAATGATCAAAGCTTTTCCAGCTTTTCTGACAGTATTGGTTAAATCACTGGGTGCGCAAGAACACTGTGATCTCCTAGTGTTTTTAGAAAATACTGATACTTCATAAAAGTGAGCTGGCTGTAAAACATCAAATTGCCATGCTAAACGTTATTTTACGATGTGATTTCAACCGCAGGTGAGTTATGCAATGTTAAAACACTAGAATTGGAGCCCACAGATCAAAATTACCTGGGAAATTACAGTGTTACTTGTAACTCTTACTAGTCCTGTTTCTAAGTGTGCTTGTTTAATGGAGAAAAAAGAAACACACTGACAAAATGTGTTGAGTACTTCGCTTCCAAAACACATGGGAACTGATGATCGGTAGGAACTGACATTTTTTGCAAGTGCAGAGGAGACCTCATTGAAGTCTGTGCTCTAGATGGGCCAAAATGTTCTCTTTCCCTTGGCTGCAGTTTGCGCTGGTGCAGCATGTGTGATCCAGTGACTGCCACCAGGCAGGGACAATCAGGTTTCTCTTGTTCCAGCGGTGCCTTTTTAGAGCTTATTCACGTTTTCTCTGCAGCCTCAGCATCCCCACCATTTGCAGTGGGATTCTTAATAACTTCCTGTTCTTATTTAACAAGTTTGCTCGCCTGCAGCACAGTAGCCTAATGCCATTTTTACTGTACAACCTTGCACTTGGATTGGATGCCTTCTGGGAAATGGACTATTCAGATACCTCTTTCATCCTCTGTCTAAGCAAAAATTCTCGCCTCATTCCAAGACAATTGCTTTTTCTGGGGACTTTCCATCCTGTTGTGGAAATCGCAAATATGCACAGTCTGTACTTTGTTTTCCACCTTTTTTGCTTGTTAGTATCCTAATAATTAATTGTTCTGCTCTTCTGCCTTCTCCCTTCAGAGGAGGCACAGAATCTCTGGTCCTGCAAAACCATAACTTGACTGATGCCAACAGGGTCACTCGCATCAATAAAGACCACCTCTGCGTGTTTGTGTTTTTTAGGATGCACTGAACAGTTGACTACTGTATGAGCAATAAAGTCAAAATGATGGAGGGAAGAGAAAAATCACAAGAGATTCCACATGTTAGTCACAGCCATATGATACATTAAAACTTGAAAAATTTTAAGTGTTTTTTAGAATAAAATTAATACTTAGAATAGTTATTTTGGTGGTTAGGAATAGAATGCTTTCACTTCTGTTCTGGTGAAATTAATTCTGGTGGTGTGCTGCAGCCATCTCTGTACTACAGAGAATAAGCTCCTTAAGTTTTTCCAATCTAATAAGGATCATATCGAGGCTTATTCATAAACAAATTCTTCTGTTAGCAACTACAGCCTGTCTTTAGATGATATCTCTTGAGATATCCAGAGAATACCACTGCAACAAGCAAAGAAAGAAAGAATGATACAAATATACACATTAAAAGAAAATCTTTTGCCTTTCCACTCTGATCTTTAATCAAGTAGCTCTATTGTTTGAAGAAATGTTGAATACAGGAGAGACATCTGGGAGTTCCTTTCTTAGATAATATTCTATCTATAGATCTGTGATCAAGCATGTAACAGGGTAGGGTGGCAGGGAGCAAGAATTACGCACATGTTCATGGAGTCCCAAAGAAAATTGCTGTAGCCAAATGACTTAATTCTACCTACACCCTTCTAATTTTCACCAAAGAATGGAAAATAGAAGAGTTTTAAAAGACGGAATGGTATACCCTCTGTAAACACTTCTCACCTTGAAATAACAGAAAAATAAATAAGTGTAGTAAGTGTAATAAAGCACAGATTCTGGCCAAATGAGTCTATAGGTTTATTAGATGGAGTTACGATTGGATAAATTTGACACTTTGCCTTCGAGTGCAATATTTTATTGAATACCTTTGTAGTTCATAAACCCGGCAAGCTTGGTCACTAAAATAATTTCTTCTTCCAGAATAAAATCTTTATGGACCGTGGAATTTGCCTAGCCTATTCAGTAATGTTTGTCTAAGGTACTCCTATTTTTGACATGGATTCTTTTTCTTTAATAAGTGTAACCTAGTCTTTTAGCAGTTATTTCTTAATTCAGCAAATTATTTTAAACAACTATAAGCTTAGATTATTCAAACACGAGCTCTATCTAATAGCCCACTAGTACTCTTTACAGTTAATTAAATTTCTTCTTGTTGTTTTCTACCATATCTTTGCCCTCATAATATGCTGTTTCTAGAGCTAAACACAAAGCATGAAGCTATTGAAGACCACACACTGCAGCATCACTCTTCGTAAGAAGTCATTTTCAGATATATTCTTCATAAATGCCATCCGTTAATTCAGAGCATTCATTTTCTACTTTGTTTTAAGTCAAGACCACATTTTGAAACACCAGGCTCAGCGAGAGCGTCTCACTGCCTTCATTGTGTTCAGGTTCATGCCCTGACCACTTAAATAAATACCATCTGATTGCCCTGTGAAGTGAGCTCCTAGTATGATTATTTACATCCATTAAGATTTGAGGTCTGTTTGAATGGATAAAAGAACTCTCATGTTATTCTTATATATACATTTGAAGAAGTAAATCAAGTAAAATCTATTTGCAATGAATAATGCCTTGGCTCATATTAGTGAGCTTAATGTTGTGCACTCCCACGAGGCGTAATTTGCTCTGAATTTGTTTGTGGAGGAAAAACACAAGGGACTAATTTGAGCAGAAAGAATCCTAACTGGCTCCAAGTAATTAATGCGTTTGCTCCTCTGCAAATGACTTAGATAGCAGACTGCAAAGAGCAAATTGCTACAGAAGAACCAGGTCGGCCATCTGTAGTAGTGGTGGGGCATTGCTTTATCACAGGAAAGTTACTAAGCCTGAAGGATGAGCAGTCTGTAATTCACACACAGTGTGAAATTTGTGGGTTTTTTTGACTTCCTCATTTTTGCTAATCCTGGCAGTTTTTTTGTAATGCTCTTGTTTTTTGGAGCTTACAATAATATGGGCTAAACGGAATGGGAAAAGAGTTGCAAAGATGGATGAGTTGAGATGCAAAATGTTTGTTTACTTTACAGGGCACAGCATATATGCAACCCGTTCTCTTCTGAAACATAAATGTGAAGGAAGGCTTCAGTTTTCAGTGTCATTTTTTCTTTTTCTTTCTCTTTTTCTAGATTCATTAGATTCATTACATGTCTGTGAAGGAAAATTTTATACTGGGATATATAGAGCAGTATAGTGCTGCTGTATATTGCTGTCCTCTTCCGTCCGGGAGGCTCGGGACCCCATGGCTGGGGAATGCCTTCGGTAGCTAACGGCACAAACGCGAGGTCTGCCAGGCTTCATCTGTTCTGCCTGTTTTGTTGTTTTATTAGCGTTCCGGTGACGCGTTTCAGTTGTTGCGCCCTTTGTTTTTCTGAACCCGGTCTTTCCTCTCGCTGCTGCTGCTGCTGGAGGCGGTTGTGGGGCTCGCGGGCGGCCGCCTCGCCGATGCGCGGTGCCCGTCCGCCCGGCCGCGCCGTCGGAGGCCGAGCTGCGTGTTCCTGCTAATTGGTGGCACATGGTATTCATCAAGTCAGATATTTCAGGAATCTTTGTGATGCACACTGACATCTTTATGAAAATGTAAAGTGGGATTACAAGGAAGCACTTGGCTTGGAAAAGATTTGCCTTCTGTATTAAGTTAAAGCTTTTTTTTTTTTCCCTAATTCAGACATAAGATGTGTTGTTTGTCATCACAGTTGCTCTGTGAGGTTCTACCTGAGGTCTGAATTTAGGTAGTGTTTTCAACAGCCAACTTAAATCCTTAACTCCTGAATAGAAAATTTAATATTAATCTCAGCTCCTGACTCATTCATTGTGTATAAATATGTGTTCTTAAACTAGACCTTTGACATAAAATTTAGCTGCTGACTTCTTTGGCGGAAATTTTCTTTCAAGTCTTTCTAAGGAATGTATGAAGTAAAATTACTTTAAATGGACCCATTGCAGGATCTTATTCTTTAGGACTGCCGTGCAGAGTGTGAGCTGAATTAATGAGTTATCTGTTTACTTTTGCTATGGTTTTACACAGAACTGCTAATTAGATGTAGCCAGAAGTTAATTATAAAGCTGTATGCATTGGCTCAGGCCTGTGGTTAAATTACGCTATAAATGTTTTTTTTTTTTTTAAATAATACAGTCTCCTTCTCAAAGATTATCTTCTCTGATTGTTAATTTGTTATTTTTCCAACTTTTCAAGTGGATCTTCTGTTAAAAAAAAAAAAAAAGTGTCCTTGGTTATTTAATGAGTGTATTTTGGGGATAAAATTACATCATCTATTACTCTTCTTTCTCTTTTTCTGGTCATTCAGAATCTATCTTTGTAATTAATTTATCTCTCAGCCTTTCGCCATCTGTATTCCTGGATTCCTGCATGGTACTTTATGTGAGCTTTAGGCAATGCAAAGCTCCCAGCACCCAAACACAGAAGCTGTCCTGTATTTTTCTTACGATTTTTGCAAAGCATCATCTCTCATTATGAAAGTGGATTCCAGTGCTGAAATGTCACCTGCAGCTGAAACATTAGCTGTGCAATGACACGTACAGTGCTAATAAATAAGTTGTAGAGCTGCACAGATGCTGTGCCTTGAAACAGTATCTGGGGAAATGCAATACATTTGGTGGAAGAGCAGCATGGTTCGCTGTGCCAATCCAAGGTGTGCAGCCTGCTTGGCTAGTGTAAGTGATAACAGAATCCCTTTCTCTGTCGTTTCTATTTCATCTGTTTCTGTGATTAGTTGTCACCTAGGTGCAGCAGTCACCATGAAAACCAGCCTTTCAGGCTCTTTTATTCTTTGAAGCAATTGTGTCGTATTATTCAGCTGTTGAGTTACAGCCTGTGATGGCATAGTTAGTGTTGAGTCAACACGTCTTGTGCTGCTGTCATCAGAGATGTAAACTGGATCATAAAACCTTCTGGGTTAATCTCTGTCAGGCCACAGAATATTTTATGTACCATTTATGAGTGACCAAAGGAATTAAACCAAATTAATTACAGTCTTCTATAAATGGTCATATAAGTCTGTCATGTAATGGTCATATAATGTCCAGTATTTGTTCTGCACTTGAACAGTTATCTGCAGTTAACAGTTATAATATTAATTTTCCTCTATTTACATTTCCTCTATTTTTAAAGATGCTTCTGTTCTCTTTAATTTTTGGGGAAAAAAGAGTTCTGGCAGATTGACTGTCATAATATAACCTACTATAGGCATAAATACAGAACATAAAATTGAAATAAAGATGCGACTGAGCAGCACATTACCCAAGCCCTTCATCCATGAGCCCTGTGTCCAGCGTCCTAAGGAAGGTGAATGCTGAATGTACCCGACAGGTCAGGCGCTTCCCAAGAGCTCGTAGACTGGAGTACTGCACAAACTCACTTGAGTTTCCTTGTCTGACTCGAGGAATTCAAAAACTCATTTATCTGAGGTGACTGGGGGTAGCTGGGACCCGCTGATGGTTCTACATGGATATGCTAGTTGCCTAGGGAAGAGGGCTGGCCTGCACATGGAGTGCTAGGCAAGGCTTTCTCTGGCAGAAAAAAAGGGTGGATTAGGACCAATTAAGGCTGAGAGAGGTGTGTATATCCTTAGGATATTTACAAGTCTGCAGCAATTTCTATTTTCAGAGTCTTAGAAGAAAAAAAAACATTTAACTCCACACATCAAATCTGTTCCCATTGCAAAGTCTAGCACCGGTGGAGATGTTGGAGATGTTGTGAAATAGTTGCCTTCAAAAGGAAGGAAAGGTGGGACTTCCTTATAAACACATCTCCTGTCGGGTACCCAAACCTTCTTCAGAAAGTACATCAGAGCTGAAAGTTCGCTCTGGCTCAGAAAGTCCATGAGGATTGGTGGCTGTCAGGGGCAAGTCCCCCCGTCGCACACAGGTTAGGGTGAAGAAGGCAGCGCAGTGTTTGGGTCATCTGCAGGGCCATTCCAGCTGCTGCTGGTAGCAGGGGAGACGCACAGGGAGCGAGCCCAGGTGACTTGGTTATTCTGCAGAAAGTCAGGCCTTTGTCGCTAAAATGTTTATCTTCTGGGTCCCTGAATTATGTTCAGAATGTAAGAAAATTATGTACAGAATGTAGGAAAAAAATATGGAAATAGTAGAAATAGAGGAAATAGTGGAAACTGTAGCCTTCAAATCCTCAGAGATGTCTGCATTGATTAAACCCAGAGCAGGCTAACCCATAGGTTTTCTGCCAAGTACAGAAAAATCTTTTGCCCCGATAGAGTTGGAGGTACTGCAGGATAATTATTATTTTGTCTGTTGATAAAATAGCTACTTTTAGTCATCTATCTCTTATCCACCCCCTCTACCCTTCCCTGATTCTTGAGGGACAATAAAGATAGACTTCATCTACTCAGTTTTTAGTAAAAGTTACTCAGTCTTTAGTAAAAAGACTTGGTGACCTAAAAGAAGCCTTCTTTGTTTATTTGTTTGTTTTCCTTTTGTCCCCATACTAGATAAAAACCAGCTGTGTCCACTCTTTCTTTCTTTCCCCCCCCGCCTTTTTTTTTAATTGGATTATTACATGTCATATTCGTCAACCAGGGAAAATCAAGCTCTACAGCTTTTTGCATCGGCATCAGCCAGGCTATGAGAACCAAGCAATCCTGTTTGTGGATGAAAAACACATCTTTCTGACACTATCATTGCTACTTGAGAAAGCACATAGATATGGCATATGAAAAGAATGCTTAAATGTGTGCCGGCAAGGAGAGTGGATGCTGGTGGGTGCACCTAAAGCAACATTTGTGTTTGCAATTAGAGAGTTTTGAGTGAGGGAAAACCAGAATGTTTTTAAATATAAAGTGCAGGGGTGTTTTTTCCTCCCTCAGAACTGAGAGTTGCCAATATATAAACATTTCAGAGAGAATTTTACACCACCTCATCTTTATGTCAAGCAGCATTTAATGGTTGAATGATCTCCTGCCCTGGGTCTTGGCAGCTATCCTCCGGGGGCCAACTTTGGGGATTACGGTGACAGTCGATCAGTGGATCTTTTCCAATATAAACTAGACTAGGTCCACTTAAAATCAGTTGCTATCAACAAGTCAAATTAACTTTATTTATGTTAGAGGCTTTCCTATGAGTATTTTATAACAATGTGGAATTTTATTATCCGGAGGGACTTTTCCTGTTGGTGTTATTTAGGAATGTTCTAATTCCTGTGATTAAACATAATTTACCCGATTTCTTTCAAAATTATGTGATTTGTAACATTCATGTTTAATCAATGTCTAATTCAGAGTACTCATGTGACTTTTTTTTTTTGCTTCTTGCTCTACATAGGTGGAAATAACGCTTCAAGATATCAATGACAACCCACCAGTATTCCCCACAGATATGCTTGATCTGACTGTAGAGGAGAATATAGGAGATGGATCTAAAATAATGCAGCTGACAGCCATGGATGCTGATGAGGTAGGAGAATGGCTTCATATCTGAATAACTGTACTGAAAAACTCATAAATATTTTTTTTGTATATGTTCTTTTATTTCTTTAGTAAAAACTTGAAGGTCCCAGTTTGGAGGATCCAGTTCTTTATACTCATTTGGCCCATTCACAAGACTATATTTAGCAAGTATCATAGAGTAGGAAGCAAATGTGAAACAAAGGCCTTATCAGCTGGAGACTGATTGCTGCCTTGTATATAACGAGTTGATGTTTTCATAACATCACTTAATGAGCAATTCCAAAATGCCCCCATGTTTTGGTTCTAGATAGTTCTATTTTTATCAATCTCATCAGACATCATACCCACTGACTTGGCAAAGGTCCTGGGCTGGCAAGCTTGTAATTAAGATTTATTAAGTCATTCTGTTTAAAACCACGGCTTTAAATCTAACCAGCTTTGAAACATGGAAATGTTACATTCAAGCCCAATTCAAGGTTTGCAATAAAACTCACATTAGACAAGACTTACAGAGCAAGAGAAGTTTTGAGAATGCCTGCTTGCTAGTTCACTAGAACTACTTAATGCCACTCATCCTCTTGAAAGTAAGTTTTATTTCAATAAAATACAGTGAAAATGTCTACTTCGTACCTTAACCCATCCAGAGAATATTTTTGCCAGGATAGGTTTAGTACTGTGAGGACCTTGCTACTATGGAGTTGTAGAGAAAATAGCAAAAGCCTTCTGAGCAACTGATGTTAAACACTTGCCCACTTGGCAGTCATGTTGGATGTGTGTCAAGCAAATATATCTGAATATAATTTGATCTATTTGTTTCTTTTGGAATGTAAGCTACTAAGATCTTACTTGCATTGTTTCATTCATTTGAACTGATTTTTCTGTCAAAGCCTAAAAAGTCAATATGATCATGCTAAGAACTGTGTGTTGTCATTAAAATATAGGATTACTTTTAAAAACAATAAGCAATCCTGCATTCAAATCATAAGGTAATTCAGTCCTATTAGGAGAATTTTATTTCTGCCTTTTTCATATTATCTTAGTGTCTGTCAGTTAGTACTGCTGTGACTGTTAATAGATTTTGCTAGTAAATAGGGAACTATTGGAATATGCTCAGTAATGATAGGAATGCGTTCTTGTTCTTTCCTATATTTTCTGGTAGCAGTCTGTCATAGGGACAGCAAGGAGGACACCTTTGGAAAGGTGTCTGTCACTAAAAAAATTGTAGCTCTGTCTTAAAATGCTTGTCTGCAGGTTAGGAAGAAGTAAATGTTAAAGTAATACTTTCTGCTATGATATAGCAATTAGAAATCTAAGATTTTAGCAATGTGTTAGGTTCCAACCTCTTTTAGATTATGCCTGAAACAGTATTAATGTATTACCCACTCTAAAGCCCTCATTCCAGTGAGAATCTGTTAACGGATACAGAAATCAGTCAATCTTTTTTCGTAAAAGCTTTTACATTTCAATTTGGGTCCCAGAATATTGGTAACTCAAACCCTTTTAAGAAGATGCCAGAGTTTTTAGCAACCTGCTCACATTTCTACACTCATGCTTGCTTCCAGAATCTAGGTTGTAGCTTCAAGACAGATGAGTGACAGAACCTTTGGAAGCTACAGCTGAACTGTGTACAGTCCCTCTTAATAGCTATTATTAAAGAATAGTGTTTAGGTAGCAGTTTTCAGACCTTTCCTGGTTAAAATAAGGACTTCTTAGAGGTCTGAGAAAAGATGTAAAGACAGGTACAAAGTGGTACCAAAGACTTAAGAATTATGAAAACTTCTCGCACTTTGTGTTTATTTTCAGTCCACAGTAGATGAGAAATTTCTATCTGTTGCACAGCTTTTTTCATAGGTTTTACATATTTGTATTTGTCTTTGGTCCTCAGCTAATGCATGGAGGGCTACTAATTCAATTAGAGTGGTATCAAGCATAGTTGCTGTTTTAGCTGTGCTCTATTATGAGAAAGTTGGCTACTCAAACAAACTATAAAGCATGTGGTCGCTTGTGAAATCTTAAATTCTCATCAAATGTTTTTGTTAAGCCACACAATTACAGGAAAATGCGCTGCATACCCCAGGTACACCTGAACATACAGATCCTATGTACACCGAAGCACCACAGGCAGCCGGTCAAGGCTGGGCACCTGTAGAAAGTTGTTTTCTTTTGAAATTTTATTTTATCAGTTAGCTGATTCCTACTCTTTGAAACAACACTCCAGAGAAAAGGTTTGGCACGAGGCACTATCATAAGGTCAGGTAACTAATGTATTTCTGTCATCTGACCAATATGAGCTGGCATTTACCTCAGTTAATTTGCTTTTTTAGCCTCGAGTGTTTCAAGCAGCTATATTTTTCTTTGTTTTCTTCAATCTGTTTTCTTCTGCAGAAGTGCCCCTCACGTGTTAGCAGTAGGATTCATTTGGGAAATCTGAGCTTTGATCTGTCACCAGGTGCAGGAACAGCAGCAGTGGGGAAGGTGGGGGGAAAGAGTGAGCCATTATCTGCTCTATAAAATATATTGGTGGGCTCTATAATATATAGGAATATATGTACATGTATCCAATGTTGGAAGATGCTAAACCTTTTGTTTCCCAACAAAAGAAAGGGAAAGAGGGAGCTGAACCCAGAATATTTAAATTTTAATTGTGAACTACAAAGGTGGGAAGAGGTGTTGACCAAGCAATTACTTTTCTTTCATTTTAATTTTGACTAAAATGTTTAAAATCCAATTTAAACTGCTTTTTTTTTCTTTTTCCTCCAAGATGGAATGAAGCATTTTGTGTGACTCTGGCAACAAATGTTTTTGACTTGCAGAGGTATAGCCTGAGGAGTCAGAATTGTGATTTTAGTGACACATGATTTGTCCCTTTGCAGCTGTATATTTATAACTCTGAGTAAATGCATCCTATGACTAAATGGTGCTTTTGGGGGCTGCTGCAGGGCGCGCATCTAAGCGCGACCCTGTGAGTTTCCCCTGAGCCCTGCAGGTCTCGCTGCCCGCGATCGCTGTTGGCAGCAGCTCTTCCTCCTTTCCTTCCTGCCCTTTTCTCCCCAGTCTTCACCACCTTCCCTGTTCCCAAAGGCAGTGAGCAGGAAAGGCAAAGATGTGCCTGGTGTGAGGATCCTTGTTTAATTTAACTTTAAAATATAAACCAAGTTTAAGCACTAATTCCCAGTCAAGAGAGAAGACACTATAGGGAGTAGGTTGCTCAGTTCAACACACTTGAAATTAAAACATGTATCAGAGCTTTGTTTTGCTGACTGAATGTCATCTTTTTATGAGTGTTCTAGCAAAAACATATTAAAATAGTCTTTTATCTATTTTATGCCTTTTATTTAAAAGATCTATGTGTGAATACATCTTTGCTGGGGCACAGAAGCAGAGACTGGAAGGCAAGAAGACTCTATATTAAGAAAACTGTTCCAAAAATTATTTACCAAGTGCCATTAGTAGAATGATTTTTTTCTTATTGGAAATTTTTATGAGATTTGTCTGGCAAATAACTTGATTTGACCTCTCTTGTTTTTGCTTAGGGGGCCAATGCCCTTGTCACGTACACCATTATCAGCGGTGCGGATGACAGCTTCCACATTGACCCCGAGTCGGGAGACCTGATAGCTACCAAGCGCTTGGACCGAGAGCGCCGCTCCAAGTACTCCTTGCTGGTGCGCGCCGACGATGGCCTGCAGTCCTCCGACATGAGAATAAACATCACTGTTAGTGATGTTAATGACCACATACCCAAATTCTCCAAACCGGTGTATTCCTTTGACATTCCCGAAGATGCCACTCCAGGTAAGTAAGAGATGGTCCTAAAGTTGACTGCAGTTTTCTTCTCTACAGTAACAGGAGGTCAAGAGGTAGCAGTCTTGGGCACTAGACATCAGCTGTCAAAGATTAGACCAACCAGAGTATGTATTTGGAAATAGAGAAATTGTTGCCACTCAAAATCATAATTCATAGATGGGGAACAGGGACTATGCCTGTGTCCTGATGGAAGCCTCTTGGTATTGACACTTGAAAAAAATAGTAAGCAGAAAAATAGCAGGAGGAACATTTTGCACAATAGAAACAATATACCCTATCATGAAGAAGATGTCAAGTTTATGTTTTTATTGATTTAGAGAACAGTCTTCAATGAATATGAGTTATTATATTTAATTCATTGAGGGTAAGGTCATAAAGTTAGTGACAACTGCACAACCAATAATTTATACGTTGATTCTTTAATAATGTTTCCTACATACACTCAAATACTAACCCTAACATTGCATTTCCCGATTAATCTTTCACTTCAGCCTCTGTTGTTATTTTACAAGGTTTTTACATGACATTTAACCTCTAGATAATTAATTCTGCTTCCCAAACCCAATCACAGATCTCTCGATTAGCTGTTTTGCTCTTTCTAAAAGTTTGTTTCATATTCAGGAGTATTTTGTTATTTAAAGACTCAGCCCTTAGGCTAAATACTACTTAGACTTTTTTCCCCCAAAAAAGTGCAGTTTTTTGCCTCTAGCTGAGAAACGAATGTTTCTTCAATTACATTTTTTTCAATATTTTATACAGAGTGATATTAAAAAAGCAGCCTCTGCTGGTTGTAGGAGCTGCGGTATCTTAATCACTTGTACTAAAACATGCATAGACCCCAGAGGTCTAAATGGCATGGAAATAGCTTTCAAGCTTTTATTAGAACATTGTCGCACCATGGGTCAGAGCTACAGGGGGCCACACTTGTCCCATCCTCACTGCAAAGACAAGAGCAGTGAATTTTTGCACTAAAGTATGATGCTACCATAAGGGATAGATAGTTCTGCGGCTAGCAAGCATCAGTCCCTCCATGCTGACATGAGGTTCCTCACTTTAATTGCTGGTAAATGTAGGATTGCAAATTAGTTTTCCAAGGGGTACGCTCGACTTCTGGAGGTTCTTGGGTTTAGACCCAATTCCAGGTCAGTGTGCCCCTGGTCACATAAGCTGTGGATTTGCACCTTGCCCCTGGCTCGGTGTGTTGGATGCAGAGGGAGGGAACAGGGTGATTCAGTACTTGAAGGGTGGCAGCTTTTCTCATCCCATTTTCCAGCTATCGCAGAGCAGCTGGCAGGCTCCTCTGAAGGAGAAGCAGTGTGAAGTGTCTGTTTTCTATCCCAGATAAAGAGAGTTTGCTCGTCCCCCTTACAGTATAGCAACTGCATTAAGTGTGATGTTTGAGTATGCATTTAAGACTGAATATATCGAAGGTGGAGAAAAAGGATTCATTGAACAGGAGGAAGAAAATATGTAGTAGTAGGAAGTGAGTATTTTTGCCCCTGTTTGTATCTAACCTATATATTTTCACATTTGTTGATAACATAAATATAGCTTTCTAATAGTCCTTTAGAATAACCAACATACTGAATACATTTCCTGTCACTTTTGGGGGGAAAAAAAGAAAAAAAGGGCCAAATTTTTCATGTTTAAGACAGGAAAAGGAGTACTTTGTTCAGAGGAAGTGAAAATCGCTGAAATTTGTGGAGCGATTAAGGTAGCTAGGGATATATTTCTGAGGCTTGAATTGTTGTCCTGCAGGAACATTTGGATCTGAAGCCTCTCTAGCCATGTCAGTCTTATGCCTTTTTTGAGTGCGTTATTTATTTATTTATTTTTTCTGCTATGTTCCCATGCAGGTTCTTTGGTGGCAGCTATATTAGCTACTGATGACGACTCCGGTATAAACGGAGAAATCACCTATACCGTCAGCGAAGATGACGAAGATGGCATGTTCTTCCTGAATCCCGTTACTGGAGTCTTCAACCTGACTCGCGTGTTGGACTACGAACTGCAGCAGTATTACATACTAACCGTCCGTGCAGAAGATGGGGGAGGCCAGTTCGCCACCATCAGAGTCTACTTCAATATATTAGACATAAATGATAATGCGCCCGTGTTCAGCATGAGCTCGTACAGCACCTCTCTGATGGAGAACCTACCTCCAGGTTCTACTATTCTCAACTTCAGCGTTACTGATGCGGATGATGGTATGTGCTTCCTCACATTCAACATTTCTGATGATAAGTAAATTCTGATGATAAATAAAATTCACATTGGTAACACATTAGAAGACCTAATACAAAGGACAAATTAGAGATATCCCTAGGATGCCTTAGTCAACCTCTGTAGACAGAGGTTATTTACTTCATTTTTCCTGTTAGGTCTAAGAAAGTAAGAGGGTGGCAGGGTGGCTTTTTCTTTGGTCATGAATTAAAAATACAATAGTGTTTCTTTGATATAGCTGTTGTGGAAATGAGTTTTCAAAGCAATATTATACCTAAAGCATGTTACAACTATTAGGCAACAGTATCAAGTGACAATTCTTGAGATGTGTTCATGCTGCACATGCATGTTACATTAGACTTAAGTATTCTCGCATTTCTTTTTTTTCTTCAAGTGTATATTTTAAGTATAAATAAGAGACTTCATGGACAATCATTGCAGCATATCTTCTTAAGTGTTCGGTAACTTTTAACTGTGTCATGAAGAGAATTGTGACTTATGGGCTATTGATAAGGGAGTTAAAGAAATGCTTAAAATAGATTATGGGGAATTTTCTCTGTAAAATAAGCTTTTTGGGTTATTTAGGAGGTGCTAAGGTACTGGAGCATAAAAACCATAATTTTTATAGCTTAAGGAATTTGCCATATATCTTATGTCCCAAAAAAGAATAATTATAGATCATGGTCATAAAATACTTTTTAAATTTCATTCTGAATAGTACCACATTTTCTTAGATGTCCTCAGACATCAGTCAGGGTGGTCGAATAATAGATTATAAATCTATTAAAACAGAAACAAAATAAATTAAATAAATATTTTATTTAATTATTTATTAAATTAATACAGAAACAAAACCCTTGCAAGAGCCTCATGAAATGGTTGCTACATCTCTGAGCCCAGTCGGTTTTACTAGATTAAACCATGAGATTAACTAGATGCGAGGTTTAACCAAGAGGAGGAAGCCCTTATGTTTTCAGTAAGAAAAATCCATCTCCCAGTCTGGACAGGTGAAGCCTGAGGTGCACAAATGCAGTTTGGGATTTAAAAACTATCATTCATTCTTTGTCTTTATTTAAGTGGAAGTCCCCGTTCCATTGATATTTAGGAAAATATTAGGCTGCTTCCGTAGAGCCCCAATTCAATCTGTACAAACGTTAGCAGCATTGAAACCTAAGTGAATACAGGACAAGGAGTGAAAAGGTTCATGGAAGTTGTTTGCGTCCATCTACCTTTGTCAAAGAAGAACAAGTAAGAAGTTATGGAGAGAACAAATGGCAAAAGATACTAGAGAAAACAGTGGGGAAGAAGATTATTTAAATATAACATAATTTTATCCTGTAAAATCTAATTCTGCCCCATTTCCAAAGTCAAACAGCACAATCTTTAGTTATAAAGAATATTTCACTGAAATTAAAAGACTTCCATCTGTATAATTAATCATTTTAAAATACATCTGAACAAAAATAGAATAACATTATGCTTTCAGTATTTCACTTGATCAAAGTAATGTAGAAACATTAATATATGGCAAATAAATATATTAATATCTTTAATTGCATTAAAGTATTCTATCTTTCATGTTTGATTCTATTTACTTTATAATTAACTTCCTCCAAGAGAAGAGAGAGAGAAGTGTGCCAATTAGAGTGGCCAGAGGGAGAAAGGCAAGCAGAACTAGTTTCTGAGCCTGATCATAATAAATCGTAATGATTAATAAATTGAAGACAGAACTAATTTTATTATCAAGGCAATTCACTCAGAGGGAAAAGAGGGAGCTTTTAAGTAAAAACTGGAAAATGCAAAGGACAGTAACTAACAATTTAATCAGACAACTTGGTTTACTTTGCATGGAAAAAGAGAGTTTGGGGGGGGAAAGCAGTAGAGAACAGTCTGTTAATCCATTTCTTCTAAATGACTGTCTTTATGAACTTAACATAAAAAAAAGAAAAAAAGATTCACCATTATTTTAAATGCAATATGTAAAAGAGAGAAAATAATTTCAATTAGGTGTTTAGAACGAGTTCTGGAATTAAAGTGTCAATGTGTACTGGTTTGCTAGAGGGCATATTTAAGGTCATTTCATGGCCTTCTGAGGATTCAGGACTAATTTCCTGTACCGATATTATCAATCTTTTACTTGACCATAATTGCTGGTTATGTTTTGATCACAAGATGAAGGCTTTTCATCTGAGATTTCTGAATACTATTCCATATACGGTAAGCATACCTCTCCACAGTATTCACTGCTGGCCTGCTCGGTCTGGCCTTGGGAGCTTCTGGTTTGGGGTTTCTTTAATTGGGTGGAAAAATTCTTGAAATTGTGTCATCATGAATGTTTGTTACCAGAAATGGGGGGGAAATAAGCAAAAAAAATCTGTTTCATAAGCAGCAGAACTGCAGAATGTTGGTTTCTGAAGGATCTTTATCTCTCATCCCTAATTACCGTCTACCATAAAAACTACCCTGTGCTCAAGTTTGCCCCCACAAAATATGGACTTGGGCTCTGTTTGCATTAATTTCTCTCAGTGACCCCTCTAATTAATATCTCTTTCTTTTCTTCTCTCTCTCTCCTTCTTTTTCTCTTTTTTGCTTTTCACTCACATTTCCTTGCTTTTTTTGCTTTCTTTTGCTCTCTTTCTCTTCTGCTCTTGTCAGTTTATAATTATTTCAAAGATTTTTATCCCTCTATGAAACTTGGTTTATATTAGCTCACAGATTCAAAAATTAGGAGGAGGAGGCTGAGCATGTCTGTGTAATCCACACTTCTGTAGGAAATCAGGCTAGAAACCTTCATATCTAGGTCAGTAGGATTAGCTTACAGTCTCTCTACCTTTCTTCCCCTCCTCCTCCAGGCTCCAACTCGCAGCTGTCCTTCAGCATCGCCTCTGGGGACAGCTTGGGACAGTTCAACATCGACAAGAACGGAGTGCTGAGCATCAAACAGCCTTTGGATCGGGAGAGTCAATCTTTCTATAGCCTTGTCGTTCAAGTGCATGACATGGCTGCTCCCCCAGCATCCCGATACACGAGCACGGCTCAAGTTTCCATCATTCTGCTGGATGTCAACGACAGCCCTCCCAGCTTCATCTCTCCGAAGCTGACCTACATCCCAGAAAACACACCAATAGACACGATCGTATTCAAAGCCCAGGCAACGGATCCGGACAGTGGTCCCAACAGCTACATTGAGTACAGCCTGCTTAGGCCTTTGGGAAACAAATTCAGCATTGGCACCATCGATGGTGAAGTAAGACTTATTGGGGAGCTTGACAGAGAAGCAGTCTCTAACTATACATTGACTGTGGTAGCTACGGACAAGGGCCAGCCATCCCTTTCTTCATCTACAGATGTTGTTGTTATAGTCCTTGACATTAATGATAACAATCCCCTTTTTGCACAAAAGCTTTATAAAGTAGAAGTTGGGGAAGATACTTTAACGGGGACAGACTTGATCCAGGTGTCTGCTGCAGATGGCGATGAGGGTACGAATGGGCAGGTCCGCTATTCCATCATCAGTGGAGATCCCAATAATGAGTTTCGGATCGATTCTGTTACGGGGGTGATAACAGTTGCTAAGCCTTTGGACAGAGAAAAACAGCCCTCCTACACATTGACTGTTCAGTCGTCTGATCGTGGAAGCAGCCCAAGGACTGATACCACTACAGTAAATATTATTCTGAAGGATGTTAATGATTATATTCCAACGTTTGAACTTTCTCCGTACTCTGTAAATGTCCCTGAGAACTTAGAGGTACTTCCAAAAGTCATTCTTCAGGTCAGTACATTCAGAAAATAAATATGCATTTGCTATACCTTCATATATGTAATTAATATGTGGTATTTTTCCACTGAACTTAAAAGAAAAAATTTTAAGGCACAATTTAAAAATTCTTTGGGGGTCTGTAATCTCATATGTAGTGCTTGGCTACTTTTCCTTTTTTTTTTTTTTACAGAAATTTACATTGGGCTTTGGTGTTAACCTTGTCTTTTACGCATACCCTGGGATTTTAAGAGTTTGCTATACTACCTCAGATTGATCTTAACTTTCATGCAACAAATTCCTAAGTCTGTGATCATTGGCTAGAGAATGTGAGGGTCTGTTACAAATAATGAAAGATCATTACGTGGATTCAGAAAGCAGGAGATGCAATACTTAGATGCAGAGCTGAGCCTATACCAAGTCATCTGTGGTTTTCACTGAACCCTAACACGGTCTTTACTGTATTTATGCCTGGGAAAAAGTAATAGTCAATTATTTAATATTTTCAAACAGCACTTTAAGTTCATTACTGATCTGTTGTTGTTTCACAAATACAGATAATTTATAATGTGTTTTAAGGCATTTGGATCAATTCAGTCCACCAGTTTGGGTCAAGATTTTCTCTACTGCAGTAAAATTATGAAGACCTCAAACTCCTCAGTTATTGAAGTTTCTTCCCATGTGTTTGCATTGCTTTTGTAGGTCGTAGCAAGGGACGATGATCAAGGCCCAAACAGCAAGCTCACTTACTTGCTCACGGGTGGAAACGAGGAAGGAGCCTTCACTCTCACAACCAGTGGAGAGCTCCGCTTGGTGCAGAGCCTGGACCGTGAGACCAAGGAGCAGTACGTTTTACTCGTCACAGCTGCTGATTCTGGTAATGCAAACGCACTGGCTCTTCTAGATATGTTTTTTTTTTTTTTACTGAAAAACATTCTAAATTTTTAGATCTTCTCAAATTTAGTGTTTAGAGATTGATACCCGAGTTCTCATCTGGATCTCAGTGGTAAAAGCGAGACTCACCTGAAGCCAAAGGGAGCTTTGGTTTCGTGAAATTGGGATTTCATCCTTAGGTATAGATGCCTGATTTTAGTGAAATTTAGATAGGTTGTTGTTTTTTACCCAGTAATAATAAGTGCTTCTAGCTGGGTCATGAGAGCCTTTGAACAGCAATACAATGTCACATGCAGAAATATCAAACTAGTGGCTGGAAAACAGCTGAGGGCTACTTAGTTAATCTCATTGAAATGTTACCTCTGAAATGTGATGTCAATTAAAATAAGCAACACTTTTTCTTTCACCTTTGCTTAATATCCAGTTGTGTAAGTTTGTTCTAGAATCCCAAATGTTCTCCCAGTTCTGTAACTGTAAAGCACAGACATGATTTCGTGTTAGGGAGTTTAATTGCACTTTCACTTTAGGTCCAAGTGTGAAATTTCTGTTGTAGACTTTGGTATGAATATTAGTAATGAAGACAAATGGGATCGTATTCCAGACTGATCTTCAATCCCCCAGAGTCTGATGAGGATCAGTAACATCTGAGAGGATGTTACTGTAGAACTTGGTCTTACTTTCTAATAATAAAAATAGAAGCAAACCCAGCTTGTTGACAAGTTGATACAGATTTGATTTCTGCCATATTGTTTGCAGGACCTTATGTCAGTGACAATACTTTGCCAGTACTGGCTTATATTTTCCTATTGTAGCAGTGCTCGGGTATTTTACAGCCTGAGCACAGCTGAAGCTGCAGAATGCGGTTTTAGGATTTGACATATCATTTGTCTTGCATCTTGGCTAGAGCTACGATACCGTGTTGTACTTTTTTAGCTCTGGATTTCCATTACTTTGTAGCTGCAAAGGGCTCGCCTGTGACCTGGGCTCGCTTGGACTCAGACATCCTTACGTTCCTTAGAAGCTTAGGCTGGGTGCATAAGAGAAAGCAGACTCTGGATGTCTGTTTAATCTCCCAGCCCATGTTGGCAGGAATCAATTAGGTCTATACAGAACTTAGACTTACATACAAATTACACTAAGTCTGAACTGATAAGAGGCATGTCATGCAGCAAGCAATTACTGTCTTTCCCAGAAAAAGTAGGAAAGCAGNGGACTCAGACATCCTTACGTTCCTTAGAAGCTTAGGCTGGGTGCATAAGAGAAAGCAGACTCTGGATGTCTGTTTAATCTCCCAGCCCATGTTGGCAGGAATCAATTAGGTCTATACAGAACTTAGACTTACATACAAATTACACTAAGTCTGAACTGATAAGAGGCATGTCATGCAGCAAGCAATTACTGTCTTTCCCAGAAAAAGTAGGAAAGCAGTTTTACTCCTCAGCTAGCATTATGTGTAAGCCAAAAGTCTGACAATAGTACAATCTTTTCCTAAACTCAGCTTCCTAAGACATGTCAAATCCAGGAGAAGGTTTACCTAGCCACTTAGCCGTAGCAAATAAAAATATTTGTTTGTGTTGGGAGCCTTCTGAGTTTCAAATAGTCCATGGGGGACTTGAATGCATGAAGTGAAAATGGGGCTTTTGCCTTAAGCGTCTAACAAGAATAGCAGTACATTTTGTTAGTTCCTATGTAACCATGTAAATGTGCCGACTAAACATTATTGAAGCTGTTGTTTTAAATTTGCTGTGTTCTCATAAAACTAGCTCACAAATTGTTATTCCCTCTTATCAGTGACAAAGGAAACTTGCAGAAGTGTTCAGAAGCAGATGTTAATAGAAACCTTAAAGTAAATTTAACTGTTGCACTGTGTTTAAGTTTGCCATCTGACTAATCTGCAGTGATTTGCTATAGTTTTAACCAGCCATATGAATAACATTAGATAATTAGACTNTAAAATAAGCAACACTTTTTCTTTCACCTTTGCTTAATATCCAGTTGTGTAAGTTTGTTCTAGAATCCCAAATGTTCTCCCAGTTCTGTAACTGTAAAGCACAGACATGATTTCGTGTTAGGGAGTTTAATTGCACTTTCACTTTAGGTCCAAGTGTGAAATTTCTGTTGTAGACTTTGGTATGAATATTAGTAATGAAGACAAATGGGATCGTATTCCAGACTGATCTTCAATCCCCCAGAGTCTGATGAGGATCAGTAACATCTGAGAGGATGTTACTGTAGAACTTGGTCTTACTTTCTAATAATAAAAATAGAAGCAAACCCAGCTTGTTGACAAGTTGATACAGATTTGATTTCTGCCATATTGTTTGCAGGACCTTATGTCAGTGACAATACTTTGCCAGGACTGGCTTATATTTTCCTATTGTATCAATGCTCGGGTATTTTACAGCCTGAGCACAGCTGAAGCTGCAGAATGCGGTTTTAGGATTTGACATATCATTTGTCTTGCATCTTGGCTAGAGCTACGATACCGTGTTGTACTTTTTTAGCTCTGGATTTCCATTACTTTGTAGCTGCAAAGGGCTCGCCTGTGACCTGGGCTCGCTTGGACTCAGACATCCTTACGTTCCTTAGAAGCTTAGGCTGGGTGCATAAGAGAAAGCAGACTCTGGATGTCTGTTTAATCTCCCAGCCCATGTTGGCAGGAATCAATTAGGTCTATACAGAACTTAGACTTACATACAAATTACACTAAGTCTGAACTGATAAGAGGCATGTCATGCAGCAAGCAATTACTGTCTTTCCCAGAAAAAGTAGGAAAGCAGTTTTACTCCTCAGCTAGCATTATGTGTAAGCCAAAAGTCTGACAATAGTACAATCTTTTCCTAAACTCAGCTTCCTAAGAAATGTCAAATCCAGGAGAAGGTTTACCTAGCCACCTAGCTGTAGCAAATAAAAATATTTGTTTGTGTTGGGAGCCTTCTGAGTTTCAAATAGTCCATGGGGGACTTGAATGCATGAAGTGAAAATGGGGCTTTTGCCTTAAGCGTCTAACAAGAATAGCAGTACATTTTGTTAGTTCCTCTGTAACCATGTAAATGTGCCGACTAAACATTATTGAAGCTGTTGTTTTAAATTTGCTGTGTTCTCATAAAACTAACTCACAAATTGTTATTCCCTCTTATCAGTGACAAAGGAAACTTGCAGAAGTGTTCAGAAGCAGATGTTAATAGAAACCTTAAAGTAAATTTAACTGTTGCACTGTGTTTAAGTTTGCCATCTGACTAATCTGCAGTGATTTGCTATAGTTTTAACCAGCCATATGAATAACATTAGATAATTAGACTAGAGACTTACTCTAAATTCATACTGTCAAAGGAAACATTTTGAACTATGCTGAAGTATATTCATGATTAATCTAAACTAAAACATCAGAGGAAAATGTACTGCTCCTGTAGAAGTCAATGCCAAAGCTTCTCTTGGTTTTGTGGAGGCAAGATATGGACCATAGTCATAATAAAACCTTTAAGTACTTTAGTTATATTACATACTTAAGAAATTCTAGGAGATTCTTGTTTTGTTTAAATTAGTAATACTGAGTGAGACTTTGCTAGTCTGGCATTTGCTTCATGAAATAAGGTAGTTTGGGCTACATCATAAGTACTGAAATACTGTACTGAAATAAGTAAAAAGAGTGTTCTGAATGTTATTTTTTTGAGCAGCTGATACACATTTACAATCACAAATACACTCCGTTCTTCACAAGTCCTATTTCTTCTGTTTTCAGCCTGGATTTTGCATAGGGGCAATTCAACCGCACATGGTCATACATGCACACACACACACACACACANAGCAATTCAGCCGCACATGGTCATACCTGTACATGCACACACACACACACACACACACACACACACACACACACACCTGGTGACACTTCTCTGTTGGAAAGCAGGGCCTGCCAAAATATTGAAGAAAACAGACTTCCTGAAATCATTCACACTCTTACTATCTCTGAAACAAAATCAGGGGAAAGCTATTATCCTTTGCATCCTTTGCATTTTTCTTTGGGGGGAGGGAAGGGAGATGAGACTTTTACTAGTTGTATAAACCAGTCTTCCAGATTGCCTTTAGCAGCCAAGCACCCAAGCAGCAGCCTTACTGTATACAGTGCACCTTGTTTAGTTTTGCACCTGATAAAAATCACAGTAGATGCCCAGAGGTAGTTAACTCTGAGAACGTGTGGGTAGCACATAATGGGCAAAATTCTGTCTCTTCAGCCCTTTTCCCAGTTTCCTCAGAATCTCTGCATCTCAGTTTTTATAGGCTACATACTGGCTAATTTAAAGCATTAAAGGATAATATCCTTCCTCTAAGGAAGTTATGCCAAGACTTCCCTTTGTTTCAAGGAAGATGGCACGATGCAAACCGAAAAGCACCTTAGGCATAAGAACCTGAAGGAGTCTCAATTAGCTTTCTGCTGTCTTCTCTTGGTCTCCCTATAAGTAAAGATGTCTTTTCGTATGTTTATTATCACCTCATCAGTTTGCAGCTGCACTTTTTATAGTATTCTTCTAGCTTGTTGAAGACAAAATTGATGGAAAAAGAAATATTTTTCACTTTTTTTATCTGGCCACGTCAGTTCAATATATAGTTCATGGCCTCACAAGGTGCTCTGATCTGGAATCTCAGAGATTTTCCTGTTTGGTCTGGAGGAGGGAAGAGACTGATAGAGAGTCTTCTGACATTGCAATCAGGGTGGCATTTGGCATAGCAATTTGTGGCTACAGAGGTGTTTTCCTGCTGCACTTCAGTGAGATAGAATCTTGATTTTCAGTCCTTTTTAGTCACTGCTCTTCCTCTGCTTTTGCACTTCTTGCCTTCTCCAACTATTACTTGCTTTAGGGTCTTAGATTCGTTGCATCCCTAAGCAATAGGGAGCTACTGCAGATAGCCAGGTGTCCCTTGCTAGGGAGATGGAGCATCTTCCAGTTCTGTACACCTATGGCTTTAATCATAAAGTATATTTCAACCCCCAAACTCCCCCGTTCCAATTTACAGCCCCTCTTGCAGCACATGCTGTAGACTAAAATGTGTGAATTATAAATATGACAGGCAAAATTATGGAGTGTGGAATAACATGATAGTGTTTATATTGCAGATGCTCCCCCAAAATATCTGCTAACGTAAATGCCAAGAAACCTACGTGCAGCTATTTGAATGTGTCTTTATGAGTCTGTTTCTACCACATAAATCATTTGTTTTTCTAGCTATACCCTTCTTAGGGCGAAATTGTTGGGAAAAGACACTTTCTAAAATACTTTTTTTCGCCCCATCTGGTGGGGACTCCGAGATGGGTAAACACTGAGTTCTGGCAGCATAACAAGAACTGGTGCGGCTGCTTTTATCATGGATGGGCAGTTTTCTGGAGAAAATGTTAGCATTCCAACAGTCCTCCTCCTCATATTTATTAGTTGCAGGGATATAGAGTAGCACATCTGGAAACCCGCTAGCTGCCCAGGACTACTGTTTAAATGACCTGCAAGCCCCATGTCATGCATTGCTGGGTCAGAAAGGCATGTTGCCTCAATACAGCCAAAATCAAAATAGGACATCTCTAATCAGAAAGTCATGTTCCTGTGTGAGTTTTACTTCTATTTCATTTAAAAATAATCTGTTAACCAATTTAGAAGGATAGTTCTGGAAAACGAATGATTATTGCAGTTATTTAGCTATTCCCCATATACTTCTCTGGCGTGTAGGAAAAAACACCATATGTTTTTTCTTTAGAAAATGTTGGCCATTAGCATATGCATTCTTTCCTTCAAGAATGCAGGAGGGCAACCAAACACCGGAGGTTATATCCTTCTCAGGAATGCTCTTTTGAGATAGGCTTTTTGTCTGCTTCAGGCTAAAATCAAATGAAATCTGACAACTTAGTTCTATTGTTTTTCTCATTGTTAACACATTTTAAGATATTTTCAGGTTTAGGGTCACAAGTAAAAGATGACTATATTTTCATAATGGAAAAATTGCTGCCTCTTTATTTTCTGGTAACAGTAGGAAAGAATCCCAAGGGTTAACATTATGTGAGATTTATGTGACTGGGCTTAAAGACATTTATTGTCATCCTGTTTTCTTAGCATACACCGTACCTCTGCTTAACATACAGTCTGCCATGTGAAAGGGTGCTATCTTAAAATAAACTCAGCCATTTTCAAAACAAATTCAGCTATTTTGAAACATTGCTGCTGTTGAAAAAAAAACCTCAAAGTTTGCAGTTAGAAATGTTCTGTTTTCCATGTTTTCTGCATCGTATTTAAATATACATATTGCTTATAGGATAAGTGAAGCTGACATGCTTACCTCAGATGCTTATCAGCTGACATCATCTTTGTTCTCTTCTATGTTCTCTTCTCTGCCACAGCTATTTCATAATAAATGTGGGTTTCAGTATCAGGCCAAGTTATTTCCACCCCATTATGGAAGCTCTTACTCAATACTATCTACTAATGTTTAGTTTTACTATTTTAGTAGTGATTTTTAAACTGTTTTACTGGCACCAAAACTACTGTTTTAGTAGTCTTATTTAGAAATAATAGTCTATTTCTAAACCATACAGTGGGAGAAATGAAATGGTGACAGATTGGACAGTGAGCTCCCAGGGTTTAATTTGTCTTACCATCATCTGAAATCGGGGGAGAAGGCAATTGAGAGTGGCTCTCTGTAGCCATAGGAGGCTACCAGGAGGATCTTATCCCTTTGCAGAGCCTAGAAACTGTTAGCAGTTTTTATATTTTTCTGTAAAACAGTTCAAAAAGGTATTTAGGAAGTGGAAATACGGCAAAGTCAGTCTGATCTCCCCTAGGGAGTAACTGTCAAGGAATAGAGTGTATCCATGTCTATATGACGTGACACGTTTACTCCCCAAAGGAGATGAGGCTTTAGCCAGCCCCTTCAGAGGACTGCCCTACGAAATGCATGATCCTGCCTCACAGTAACATTGGAGGGATTTAGTCTTCTATCTGGAGTTCAACCTTCATTGTTAGATCACTTTTTTTTTTTTTTTCAAAATAGTTCAGTGATGGCCTTTGGGCTAAGACCAAGGATATGTGTTCTTAGTGGTGAGGGGCAGGAGAGATGTATATTCAAATAGGCAAAGGGCTCGGGCTGACTGACATAAATTGAAATATCTTTAAAAAAATGAAAGTTAAGAGTTTTTTCCTAATGTTCAAGTCATGTATAGAAGTTGAACTTTGAGACAAACTTAAATGCATCCAGTATTTTTATTTTGAACAGGGCTGTCTAAAATAGAAGTACCTATCAAAATGTATATTCTATTTAGTTCACGTATATTTTTGCTATTTCTAGAAAAGAACTCAGTTTAAGTGCACATCTTTCCATTCACTTGGAAGCATTTCTCCTGATATAATTCCCTTTTTCTTCTCTACTGTGGTTGTGGAGACTTCAGCAGATATGACTCATATCTGTCTCATTTCAAATGGAATAAGCTGCTTCTACCTGGGGCTTGTTGAGTGAACTGTTCTCCATTTCAGTACATTCAACAAAAGAAAAGGAAGTGAAATTATTTTAAATATTTTATTATCTTCCAATGCAGTGCTGCTTGTGTACACAGCAGTACAGTACAGTACAGCAGTCACTGATTTGTACCTTTTAGAAGTGGTAATATTTGGAAAAAAGATCTTCAGAGAGCTTGCACTGACGGGATTGGAAGCAAAGAGGTTCAGCAACTGGGGTCCTGGAAGAGAGCCAGACATAGCGGAACTGAGCTGGGAGAGGAGGATATCAAGCACACTGTGTCTGTGTTTATCTTCTGCAGTATAAAACCCTGCAGAATATCCATATGAAAATACAGTAATTATTACTCAGGTCCAAATGGTGTGAAGGAGAACTTTATAGATTTCTACATTTGGCATGGATTCAAATCCCGTTTTTTTTCTTTCTTTTTTCTTTTCTTTCTTTTTTTTTTTTTTTTTTTTAAGAGGACAAGCAGAATCCTAATGAGGTTAACATACTTCTCTTTTTAGGGAAGTGTAACAATGAGTCTAACAACAGAGCCAGAAGTTTTAATTACTAAACAGACACTCGAAATGATAATTGAGAATATCAAGTTTTACATCCTTCATCAATAGAACTTATCCAGGCATGTGTTATTTGTTTAGAAATTTTTGGTAGCATTATACAAATATTGGTGAGAGTTGCTATCGTCTGTTTCAATGAACATATTTCTTTACAACCAAAAAAGACCGGGTAATAAGCGTGGATGATGTTCTTTATTACTTTGTCAAGTGGGAGTTGTCACATTGCTAATGAACTAAGCAGGAATATCCTGCAATTCGGTGTTATTTCTCATCATGCACAGTTTCTCACAGGAACGTTGTTAAAATGACAAATGAGGAAAAACGGAGATTGGAAATAAATGGCTGTAGAACCCCAGCTTTGCCTGGCACTCGTGT
The DNA here is from genome assembly GCA_013389825.1 of Crypturellus undulatus. Taxonomy (NCBI): domain Eukaryota; kingdom Metazoa; phylum Chordata; class Aves; order Tinamiformes; family Tinamidae; genus Crypturellus; species Crypturellus undulatus. The sequence continues at coordinate 799,487 of VWPW01008074.1, forward strand.
GCACGTCCTGAAGTGCCAAAAGATTTGAAGGTTTGAAGTACTGGTTTCTGCTCAGCTTCAGCAGCTTTATTTAGTAGAACAAAGTGTATGTTTTTAATGCCAGGTTACAAATTATTCTGTGTAAAAATCTGTAAGTGAACCTGCAGAATATTCTTGGGCACATCAATTTTCATTGAGTTTGGCTATGGTTAGGCAAAATCACAGACTCTCAGAATGGCTGAGGTTGGAAGGGACCTCTAGAGATCATCTATTTCAACCGCCCTGCTCCAGCAGGGACACCTAGAGCACATGGCACAGGTTGGCATCCAGGCAGATTTGGGAGATCTGCACAGAAGGAGACTCCAAAATGCTGTAGAACATTGATCCAAAAGAATTAAGACCTGACTGTTAGATCTTTAACTGTAAGTTGTCTTCAGTGTTGTCCTGGCTTTTGTTTGCTTTGCTATTATTATTTCTTAACATGTTACCAGTTTTAGGAAAAGAAAGTTATTCAGTTATATCTCAGATATTCAGTTATATATCTGATTTTTTTTTGTAAACTTTTGGAACCACAAACAGGCCAGAATATAATGCTTACTGTGTAGAATTTAGTCCATTAACAAGCATTCAAAGCAGAAAGACTTTTCATGCTACGGCAATCCTTCCCTTACCTATTTGATCATCCACATAGCTGTGCTCAGATTGGAAGTCTTATATGAAAATTAATTTAAGATTAGTGTCCCTCTGCTTAGGTCAGTTTTATATGAAATTCTACCTCAAATGTGTTGATGAGTTTGCTGCCTGCAGGTAATTTGTTTTCGAGAAAGAATGAGAAGTCATTATGCCATGCAAGGAAAATTTCTCTAGCTAGTGAGAAAAACTAAAACTTTCCAGTGATGGTGATCTTAAGCTGTTGTTAAATAGAGTGTTACACCTAATAAATTGGAAATCTGTTAGCAGATTCTTCAGCAACAAAGCTACAGTTTCAGTGAGCCTTAATTACGAGGATGAAGACCAGTAAAACATGCACATATAGTCTGAATACTTACTTATCCCACTAGTTAATCTTTGCAGAGGGTGTTTTAAAGCATAATTCAAAATCATGCATTACAGAAGTTTTGCTGCGGGACATTCAGGAGTCATCATCAGTCAAAAACTGACTCAGTCAGCAGGGCTTGCAGGAGCCAGGCTATTTTTTTTTTTCTGTTTACAGCAATAGCTTATACCATGGATAAGCAATCTGTGGTTTTAAGAAAATATTTTTTTTAATGTCTACGCCTCTCTTTTGAGTTGCAGTTCTGTTTTCTTTAAATCTTGGGAGAATCTTGTGAGGCTTTTGCAGCGCGCGCCCTCGGAGAGCGGCACGCAGCAGGGACACGCGCAGAAACGGGCCGCATCCAGGCATGTGCCAGGGTTTGCACGGCCGTTATGTTCAAATGCCAAAAGCTGGCTCTAGGGATGCTTTTTTGAAACGTGGAAAAAGGCAACTTTGTGGTTTGGAAACAAACACGATGCCTGCCTGTGTAAAGACAGCACCATCTCCAGTGACCTGGCCCAGAGGCATTACTAGATTACAGGGGTGCATCAAGGGTTATATGGCACACGAGATTAATGCTTGTGCTGCGCTTTGGAGGGGATCAGGATCTGACAGCCACAGGTTGCTCGCTCAGCTCTGCTTACGGCAGAATCCCGGGACTCAGCTTATACTGCACTTACCTTCAGCAGCTTTAAAAATTGCTAAAGGAAAAAGGCAGAGGGGGAAAAAAACCCGCTAACCTGGAAGAATACACTATCTGCTGTTCTTCAGACGAATGTCAGCTACGTGAAGAACGTAGACTTGATGGTTGCTCCGAGATTTCTAAAATTTTGGTTCCTGCGTGCTCCTATTAATCTGTCATTGAATGAGATTAGAGCCAGCCTCTAAGCTTTTTATTGCATTTGTTTGTGAACTGCTTATTCCAGCTTTTATCTTAAAATATGCTAAGTTTGCTAGTTTTGAAGACTTGATATGAAAGCATATAGCGGAAAATTGAGCTAAAGGAAAACAAAACGATCATCATATCCAACCGGGGTAAATACTTGTGGTACAATCTTGAAACTAGAACTACTTATTTTTCTCATTTTGCATATGCACTTTCTTTTAAGTTCCTGGAAAATAAGTTAATATAAACCCTTCCGTATTTCAAATCTATCTTCATGTGTACTAAAATCAAATGTGTAATGCAAGCTAGCTCCATTTTAACTTGCTCATTCTCCATATTTATTTTAAAACGCACCAGTTGTGTGAGGCCCAGGACAGCCTGTCTGCATTTAAATGCATTTAGAGGGATTGGCGGCTTTATTGTGAGAAAAACCTTGTTTACTTCAGCGAGAAGAAGTTAATGCTGTCTAATAACACATACAACTTCTAGCCCTGGGACTCATTCACTGAGTGTTTGACTGCAGAAATGAAATCCGCTTTGTTGCAAAGCAACACATTTCAGGGAAGCAAAAATTCCATTTCTGTTAAATAGCTTTCCAATTTTCAGGATAATGATGTGTTTAATTTAGCACAAAACATGGTAAGCTGCCTACAGTATGACTTTTAATTAGTCTTTTAGATTCATTTTATTTAATTTTATTCCCTTTTTTTTCATTTTAGTGAAACAGGTATCTGCACTTTTTACTTAAAAGCTTATTGTTCGTTTTCTAGCACTTAATTCTGATATTTTAGTGCTTGCAAAAACTTCAAGCTCCTGGTCTCTGGAATGAATAATCGTTTCATTATTTGCATTAGCAAGCATGGCACAGACAAGACCCTGAATCTGTTAATACTCCAGATATGAACACAGAGTCTTCTTTCTTTCTTTTTTTTTCCTCTAAGCCGTATGGTGCCACAAGGCTCAAATGATTGCCATGAATATCGCCTTTTCCCAAATTTCGTCGAAGCATTGAAACTGCTGTGTGAGTTTGCTTCAACTGGTTTCCTTACCTACTCTGGTTCAGTAAATACTTTCATCATTCTCCCACTTAAGCTTAAATACAAGTATGCATAGAGATACAACTAGTACATAGAACTAATCTATAGATGCATAGAAATATATAAATACACGGAAATACAACCATGCTTTTCAGGTCACATGGGTGGTGAAAAGCAGGCAAGGTGCGAGCGAAGCAGACGCGAGGTGCATCCGTTTGCTCTGACAGCATGGCACATAAGTATTAGAGCACATGAGAGTAATTAGAGAGAATTATGATGAGCTACTGAGGAGCACATAGCTGCATGTTTTTAGTGTGTCAGATGGAGTCGTATTTAGTCACCTTTCTTCTAATTGCATCGGTGCAAGCAGTCAGCATTTCATCCCTCCTGCAAGAAGGGAACGAACGAGGTTGGTGGGACTAGCTCTGACTTCTCCACTGACAAATTCCTAATCTTGTTCTTTTGTGGAAATTGGCCCCAAACGAGCAATGGTGAAAGGGGCAGAAAACAAGGTTGAAGATCTTTGCTGGTTGCACCTTGCCAAAAAAGGCAGAAATAAGATAAGAAAAACTTCCTCTCCCGTTCCGATTCCTTAATGCCATTTCTTGTGCCAGCTCCTTCAGCTTCCCATTGGGAGAGGGTGCTTGTAGCAGGATGCTGGACAAACCCTGCAGGATGTTGTAACCTTGTCTGTAGCTCGTTCTCCGTAGCAGACCTCGAAGCCAGGCCGGTTCTCTTCATCCCCAGACACATGTTTACTTGCACATGTAAGCAGAAAGCTTAAATTTTGGAGACACATCCGTGGGAAGCAGTTTTCTTCCTGAGCTCAGCGTTACTATTTTGACACTATCCCAGGTTAATCTCCATTTCAGCAATGACGTGTAGACATTTGCAAGGCTCTCTGCTTAATGTATATGTACAGCTGTCACCTAGAAAATAAACTGTTCCGTTCAGAAAAACAGACCACAGCAGGCAGATACCAGCAGTTCAGAATAATAGTAAATAATATATTAATGGGTGCTTTTAAGTTTTAAAGATTTGATCTTCCCTGAGAAGTCAGTCTGATCTTTTCCTTTTATTTAACTGAGTTAGCTTTAGCTTTTAAGGTTATTAATCATTTGGTGATGGTTTCATTCCTCCCACTCTCTAGAACACAGTTCTTCAAACTGGCTGTTCCCAGCCTCTCTGGGATGTGGTATTTTAGGATTTGCAAACGCTAGTAATACAGCACTAGAGAAATCTGACCTAGAAATAATCATTATGCTGAAAAATAACTCAGAATATAATCTACTTAATTGCTTGAAATTTTTGTGCACGTTCATTAAAAGAAAAGCATACGTTTCTTTATGGAAGCAGCTCTCTGTACTGTTTGTAGGAGAATTTAGATTCTTGTGTGGCTGTGTACGGCAGTTTTCTATAGATTCTGTATATAGCTGGCTTGTCAAAAACAGCTAGTTGACATCTTGAGTCTTTTACTCTTCTGACAGAATTTACAGAATTTTACTGATCTTATTTATGCATAATATTAAGTGCTGTTTAAAGAAAAAACAAACAAAAATAACCTGATGCACTTGCCTAATAAGAAAGCTGACTTGAGGAATATTTGCTATCGAAGCAAAACTAAGAAATCTGGGAACGCAGCCTGACCATGGAAACTACTTTTCTTACCACAAATATGACATCTACGTTTTATGAAACCTGCTTATTACCAGGGGCCAAATTCTGCGGTCCTTACGCAAGCAGAACTTTCACTGAAAGTTCACTGAGGACGATAGAATTTGGCCCCAAGCTATTTCTTTTCCATAGAAAATTACTTCATTTGTAACTTCCTCTTCTTATATTTCCCAGTAACTGCAGAAATGTGAGCTAGGCGTTTAATTTCAAGCGAATAAAAGCTTTGAGGGCTCACTGTGAAATTGCAACCTTATCTTTCAGCGTAATAGAATAAAGGAGTAAATTTGGGGACGTGATTTTTACTTAGAGAGGACAAATATGTAGTTGGATAGCTATGTAGAAAGGAAACCAGTGTAGATGCATGAGTTTTTCCATCTAAGTAAAATGAGAATGATTTGGTTTGGAACGGAAGAATAGCGACTTAGGATGTTACAAACACCTGAATTAATATGGGACTTTGGGCAATCTCTGCAAGCAGAAGGCAACTCCAAGCTAGCACCGAAGGAGGTATAAACTACTTGCATTGCCCTAGCTAGTTTTAATAGTGTAGTGCTCAGCCTTGGCTGGTAGATACACTTCTCTACAGCTAATATAGATGTGTCCATACCGCTGCGTTCTGTGCAGTATAGACTTCAGCATAGAGGTAAACTATGATGAAGTGTGAAATTCTGGTCCTGATTGTTGGCATTACCTAAACGTCCTTGGCTCTCAGCAGGATCAGGATTTGAGCCTCACAGCATTTGTCTGGTGCTGCATAAATTCAGATCCCACCCGCGTGGAAAGGGATCAGGGCTGGTTCAGTCAAACAGCTGAAGCAAAAACTGGTGGTTTCTGAGTGGGAAAATAGCCCTTGCACAGAGGCAGCTGCGGTGCCTGGCATTCATTTTGCGTCCGTTGTGACCATTTCTGCTTTGGGACCAGAGGTTGAATAGCCACGCAGGAGACAACGACAAAAATCCACTTCAGTGTTTTGCTGTTAGCATGTGTCCGTGTGGTGCGTTGCCAGCAGACATGAGCGAGCTCTTCCCATTCTGCTCGCTGGTCGGAAGCCTTGTGAATGCAGTTAGCGTGGCACCGAGCCCAAGCTAGCACACGCTGTGTCCCGCGGCGTCCCGCGGCCGCGGGCTCGTGCAGAGGGGCCTGCAAAGTGCTGCCTAAACTCGTGCTCGAGCTGGGCCCATCAGGGCAGCGCTGAGCGGCGTCTAGAGGGGACTTGGGGGAAGCTGCCGCTGCGGTTCACCTTGTGCACAAATCGACAGCGCAGGTTTCCCCGCGTTGGCTCTTTGTTCTATCAAATCATCCTTAAAACAATGAATTTCACATTTTAGCTAGGAGTTAAACATTTCTTTTTTCCAGGCCGCGTCACATTACTGATGTTCTTCGAATGTGACTTATCCTAGATTAATTTCTGAATTATGTATAAATTGTTTAATCACCTGTGAAACTTAACAACTTTCGGCTTTTCATTTCATTAGCTGTGAGATGAATGTCGATTAAATGTGTCTGGAAGGCCGGAGCTCGATGACACACGCAGTGAATACCGCCGAGGACTCTGTTTCATTTAATGCAGTAATAATAAACACTGCGTGGGCAATATTTCAGCAATCAAGAACATTTTTGCAGGCTTTTCTATCCAAGCGTTTGGCTAAATGACAAAATTGAAAAAAAAGAAAAAAGGGTATAAAATAAAAGCCAGGCTTATTGCCTTAATGTAACCTTCCTGGCTGAAAATATATTAATAGGCAGAAGGAATTACCTCAGAGAAGAGCACAGAAAGAGCCTCTTTGTGTGCAGTAGCGGTGTGAAGTGCACGCTCCTTGGCTTGCAGCTTCTTTCTCAGTGTTGTGATCGGGCCCATCCGATCGACAGACTTCAAAGGGAACTTTGCAAAATCTATAGCATGTTTCCAGTTGGAAGTCCTTTCATTCTGTCCATGTAGGCATTGTGCCGAGTTACTTTGGAGCGTTTTGTAGTGGGAAACGCGCCCCCTGTGCAGAAGCTGCTCCCGCAGTCGTCCCGTGATGCGGTGGGGAGGTGCAGAAGGAAGCTCGTTTAGCAGCCACCCAGCCTGGTGCCTTGTTGAAGCTCTAGGGCGGTCACACAGAGCGGCCCTGTTTTATCGAGTGACACCTTGCTGGAACATCTGTGCCTTTTTTGCAATACCAGTCTGCCAGGTGCTGACCCAGAGCTTTTTGGTGGAGTCCCTGTTTCCCTGGTCCAGCAAATGATGGATTATTTTCTCTCTTCAGGATAGAAAGGGAAAGGGATTCAAGCTTGGGTACCCAAGCATGGTCATCATCTGTCTGTTGATAGAAGGACTCTTAACTGCTGTGCTTTGTTCTCTACCTTTGGCTGTGTATTCAAAGAAAGGAATGATCCCGTTTTGTCAGAGACCCTCAGTTAACGATTTGCTGATGTCTTCATGGTTTTTGGCTCAAAATAAGCATAGGAAATGGGGAAAGCTGGCATGAACTTTTAAAAAACTCTCCGTGTTTTTTTGGAGGGAAGGACATTGAGAGAAGGAGACTGAGTAAATATTGACTGACTGGATATGGCTAACCATACTCTTCCTCACTTGTTCATACTCACCAAAGTTAAGGATTAGCTAGAATAGCAAGAATGAAAGCCATAGATTAAACTAGTCCAGCCCAGTTTCCTATAACCTGATATCCTGCAAGAGTGAGCTGTCTGCTTCAGTGCTGGTTGCTGTGCTGCTCTAGATGGTTGAAATCCTCTGGTTGAAGTCTGAATGAGTCTGAAGATTGCACAACCATCTCACCCCACCAGAGAAGGTCTCTCCAGGTCAGCAGCGTGACAGGCAGAGGAAGTGCAGCGCGGGAAGTCGGGTTTGCCTCTCTTCCCACTTTATTTGCTCTGCGGATAAACAAATTGAGGGCTCGAGTCTTCAAGGCTGTCCGCGTGCCACCTTTGGAAGGCCTTCTCCTAGAGAAATAGGAAAATTAACCACATGCTCCAATTGGTCCTAATTCTTACGGGAAAGCTTCTGTGTGACTCCATGACCAACTTTTTCCACTGAGATTGTGTTACAAAATAGTTGTGGAATTAAGTTACAAAGAAAAAAAAATCATTTTTTCTTTTTATTTTTTGCACAACTCAGTAGTTGATGTTGAGCTGCCCTACTTTGAAACAAATCTGACCCTGTCCTGTATGTTGAATTGGCTTTCGTGCTTCGTGAACTGTGGCATGTTCAGACACGAGACTTTAAATTAGGAATGGCAGACTTCGGATCAGTATTGTGGTATTTGTAACCTCTAGCATTTTCTATCCCACTTTTCCCCAGGATCTCCTGCCCTCACTGGCACTGGAACGATTGCTGTCACAGTGGATGATGTCAATGACAACGTCCCCACGTTCGCCTTTAATGTGTATTCTGCCACGATTCTGGAGGATGCCCCTACAGGGACAGATATTTTGCTAGTAAACTCCTCAGATGCTGATGCGTCTACAAATGCTGTTATTAGGTAGGTTGCTTGCTGTTACTCTGTTATGCAGTACTGCCTCATACCTCGCCTACGGATTTTTTTTTTCCTAATGTTTATCACCCATATGACATGAGCCTTACGGCACGAGAGGACAGTTGTATGTTTGCCGCTAATTTATATAAGCAAATCTATCTTATTTGGATGCAGAATTGTATAGAATTGTATTAAGAACTGTATGATTCTTAAGTTTTTATAAAGCTAAAAGCAAATGAGTTTTTAATTCACACCTGAGTTTACTTGTTAATGGGTTAAATATAACTGTTTTATTCATATTTCTCTAAATTTGGAGCTAAGCAGAAATTTAAAAAGAAAAAAAAAACCAAACCCATTTAACTCTAGAGAATGTCATAAATGGATTAAGCACAAAACTTGCAGTTTTTATGTACATTCCCTGAATAATGAAATATGATACAGGCTGCGAATACTCTGCATTACTGCCACTCGTTTGCAAGTATGGATTCTGAAAAGGCTTAAGCCTTATATTTGCATAGTTTTTAGAACTGAAGCATTGTAGTTTTAAATACATAGCTAATATGTATAGCACATTTTGAAGCGTATTCCTGAAGCAGATAGAAACTGTTGTTTTTGGAGGCTGACAAACTTAAGCATCAGTCAAAAGAGGTTTGGGAAAGGGCTTGTCAGGGACGAAGACATTTAGTTAAGTTTCAGACTTCATTCACCAACCTGGTACAAAAGCCAGCTTTGTGGCAGAGCTCAATCCATCTAACCTATCACTTACAAACCTAAAAAAGTGTATAGAAGGTATTTTGCAAATCTAGTCATCTTTGAATTTTATCCATTAAGCTAGTTAAATCTAGAAACTAGGATCACTTTGAGAGCTACCTCTGATTTTTGCATAAAAATTTTCAAACTCAGATCGTTGAAGTTTTTCTAGTGATAGCATACAGATGTTTGGGGAATGCTACAGTATCTTACTTCGATTCTAAAATGATAGTTCATATGTAGTGTGTGTAGTGTAGACTACTTTTGCAGACTTTGTGTTGATAGTAAACAAAATGATTTACATTACTTGACTGATGCAACAGCACTGCTTACGTAGGCACTGGGCTGAATGCTCTGTACAGTTTCAGAGATGGGAATAATGACGATGCTAAGTGGCAATGACAAACCTTTACCCACTGAGGAGAGGTTTATTGCAAATGCAATACAAAGCAGGCTACTATTAGTTATTAAGCACTTCCTTATATTCTCAAGGGATAGGTAATCCTTTTGAATTTAACCACTGTGTATGCCATCACCTGTGTATCTCTTCCCAAACATGCACAAGAATATAAAGGTTGCATAACTTGATCTACTTTTATCATTTCAACTCAGTTTATTTTGCAGGGTGCAGAAGAATATCACTATGGTCATAATTTAAAAAGTAATAATGAGGTGAAATAAAATAAAACAGAACATTATAGCTAAATGAGTGGGTTTGAAACCCTATAATATATTCTTTCTCACTAGCTAGAAGCCTGAAATAGGAACTTTATATTTCTGACATCTTTAAAGACTTGAAAGGTGTCCAAAGTTACCATTTATTGAATTGTGAAACAATGGAGCTTTTAATTCTATTCGCTTTCAGCGTAAGAACCATTTCTGGAAAGCTTCTTTAGTAAAGAAGCATGTGAAGCATGAATGATTGTAATGATTGCATCTCATGATTGAAATTATCGGAGTGCTCTCAGTTTTCTTTAATGTGGCTGAATTGCACGGGTGTTTCTGCAATTAGTCTTCATCATTCATTCACTGCCTCATAGTAGAATAGCTGATAAAAGTCTTTCATAAGTAGCTGTTTAAAAAAATGATCTGAGGCTCTGTTTTTCACTTTTTAGACTGTAGAGCACACTTTATTTTTCTTGGACAGATTTTTCTTCAGATTCAGCAATTAGAGTAACGTAAATCTTAAAATATGACTGGTATTACACAACTGGCAAAGGATAGATGGGCCAGAATACATACGGTCTAACTTTCAGAGGCGTTGAGCACGCAAAACTTCTTTTCAGATTTGTTAGAGCCCCTTTCAAAATATTTTTATAGTGTTTTTTGAATGCTAAAGCTTGAGCCGCTCTTCATATGTGGAGGTACCCAAGAGAATCACTGTCTCATATGTGACACCTCATGTAGTTTTAGAGCATTGTAAATTACAGATGAAATTTGCCCATGATACTGATATTTAGGGAGATGTAAGTGGCACTTCAGGCTTTGTGCACTTCCTTTCAACCCTAGACGCACATTTCTTTAGCTGGAGAATAATTACATATGGCCATCATGTTAAATCATAATGAAGCAATTAAAGTGTGCTCGTGGCATGCTGCAGAGATTAATGACTGAACACAAGAAGCTGCCACGGTTGATTACACGGAGTGACTTTCATTCCTCTAGGTAAAGCTTCTGTGTTTCTGTTAGTGTTTATGTCATGAGCTCTTTTGATTTTAAAAACGCAATTTAAAAATTTAAATGTAATGTAAAAATTTATCTTTTAAAATAAATAATATAACTTCATCTTTTATAACAGTTTTCTTCTGAATCATTTATAGAATCATATACTTAAAAAAATAGCTGTTACTGTGCTGGGCTGTTCTGAAGTACTAGCGCCTTTCTGTAGCAGGCCACTTTTTGAGAGAATGTCCAGCTGTATCTCTAAACGTACTAAGACTCAGACTGCTACTTGTGTACTATAAGTGTATCTGTGTCAAGCAGCTACATTTGGAAATCCCCAGAAATACCGCTTAGGACAGGCTTCAGGCTAGAAATACGGAAAAGGAAAAAGTGAAGACAGGTCGACAGGCAGAAGTAAATGTATGTGTTGATATACATCAGCCTGGTGGTCCGAACAATCTAAAAAATGCTATTAACTTAATTATAGGCTGTTTTTTGAAATAGTAATTGGTATTTTCCCCCCTTGCTTTTCTTTCAAACAGCTACCGGCTTATTGGGGGAAACTCACAGTTCACAATCAACCCCTCGACGGGCCAGATCATCACCAGCGCTTTGCTAGACAGGGAGACCAAGGAGAACTACACTTTGGTGGTTGTAGCAAGCGACGGCGGCTTCCCGGGTGCGCTCTCCAGTTCCACCAGCGTGCTCGTCACTGTCACTGATGTCAATGACAACCCACCCAAATTTCAGCACCATCCCTATGTCACCCACGTCCCATCGCCTACAGCTCCAGGTAACTTGAGCAGCTGGCAGTGCTTCAGATATTTTGAATTGCAGGTCACCTACAAATCTAATTTTGCCCTGTCCCGTTTTTCTCAAGGTTTTGAATTCTGTCATTTTAAAATATTCCTTCCCTGGAGTGCAAATCAGTGCACATGACAAATAGTGACAAGAAGTATAGTTTTAAGGGGACACTGTCAAAGTCATTCCTGCTTGCAACTGATTTTGCCTTAAGAGGTTGAAAACAACATGATTTATATACAGAAGTGGTGTTTTCTAAGTTTCAGTACCAGTAGAACCATCAGCATAACATTCTGCAAATTGGTTGGACAGTGTCAAATTTGAAAGATGTGCCATCTATAAGATGTGCAAACTCTGATGCAAATAAACACCCCAGATTCTCCTTCCAAATAGGCAAATATGGATGTTAACACACTCTGTTAACTCTGCCCGTATGATGGAGTTCAGTGTGGAACATGCATTTGAAAGATCTGAGAGCTAATATATGCATATTATTGTCTCGAAAACAAAGAGTTGATTTTTAGAACAGTAGAAGATATAGCATTATCCTTCAGGAAAAATATCAGGAGGGACATCTACACTTCCATGTGTTTTAGAGAAAAAAATTGGCAACATGCTTCCCATGACTGATACATTCATTAATGAGCACCCTATCTATGTTCTCCGTTTCAGGTTCGTTTGTGTTTGCAGTGACTGTCACCGACGCGGATTCTGGCTCCAATGCTGAGCTCCATTATTCCCTCGTGGGAAAAAATTCTGAAAAATTCCACATTGATCCAGCGAGAGGAGCAATTATGGCTACTAACTCCCTGACAGAAGAGTCCGAAGTTACATTTTCTGTTCATGTGAAGGACGGTGGCCTGTACCCCAAGACAGATTCCACAACTGTAACCGTGAGGTTTGTAAACAAAGCAGAATTTCCTCGAGTTCGAGCTGAGCAGGAGACTTTCACATTTCCTGAAAACCAAGCAGTTGGTACACTTGTCACTACCGTTTCTGGGTCTTCAGCCAGAGGAGGTTCCTTGTCCTACTACATTGCAAGTGGTAACCTGGGCAGCACATTCCAGGTCGATCAAGTAACTGGACAGCTTTCCATCAGTCAATCTTTGGATTTTGAAGCAATACAGAAATACGTGGTTTGGATTGAGGCCAGAGATACGGGCTTTCCTCCCTTTTCCTCATATAAGAAATTGGAAATAACAGTGATAGACGTCAATGATAATGCACCAGAGTTTGAGCAAGATCCCTTCTTTGCTGAAATAATGGAGAACTTGTCACCACGGAAGATACTGACGGTCACTGCTGTGGACAGAGACAGTGGTCCAAACGGACAGTTAAATTATGAAATAGTTGATGGCAATACAGAAAATAGTTTCAGTATTAGTCGAACCACTGGGGAAATCAGAAGTGTGAGACCGCTGGATAGGGAGAAATTGTCACGATACACACTGACTATAAAAGCTTCAGATAAAGGCACCCCGCTCCAGAGCACTACCGTCAAAGTTGTCATTAACATTTTAGATGAAAACGACAATGCTCCTAGGTTCTCTCAGATATTCAGCGCTTCTGTGCCTGAAAATGCACCTCTGGGTTTTACAGTAACACGAGTCACAACTTCAGATGAAGACGTCGGTGTGAATGCTGTCAGCAGGTACTCCATACGGGATACGAGTCTCCCCTTCACCATAAATCCAAGCACCGGGGATATTACAATAAGCAGACCATTAAACAGGGAGGACACAGATCGCTACAGGATCCGAGTCTCTGCACATGACTCCGGATGGACAGTAAGCACAGATGTGACCATATTTGTCATGGATGTCAATGACAATGCCCCACGATTTACAAAGCCGTCCTATTACCTGGAGTGTCCTGAGCTTCCTGGGATTGGACTGAAGGTCACCCAGGTTTCAGCCACTGATCCCGATGAGGGATCTAACGGTCAAGTCTTCTACTTCATAAAATCCCAGTCTGAGTTCTTCCGGATTAATGCAACCACAGGGGAAATTTTCAACAAGCAGTATTTAAGGTATCAAAACTCCAGCGGTTCAAGCAATGTCAACATTAACAGGCACAGCTTCATAGTCACTTCCTCTGACCGAGGCAGTCCTCCTCTGCTGAGCGAGACCACTGTCACCATTAACGTAGTAGACAGCAATGACAATGCACCGCTCTTCCTTGCTAAGAAATATTTTACTCCTGTTACTAAGAATGTGAGAGTTGGTACAAACTTAATTAAAGTTACTGCAGTTGATGACAAAGACTTTGGCTTGAATTCTGAAGTGGAATACTTTATTTCCAATGAAAGCAATGCTAATAAATTCCGACTGGACAGGAGTACAGGCTGGATTTCTGTGTCATCCTCACTCATGGCTGATTTAAACAAAAATTTTCGGTTTAAGGTAAAAGCAAAGGATAAAGGCAATCCTCCACTCTCATCTGAGGTAGCTGTTGAAATAGTCGTTACTGAGGAAAACTACCATACACCTGAGTTCTCTCAAAGCCGTATGAGTGTTACAATCCCGGAGAGTCATTCTGTTGGAACAGTGGTCAGGACTGTTTCAGCCCGAGACAGAGATGCTGCTATGAATGGATTAATCAGATATAACATTTCCTCTGGAAATGAGGGTGGCATCTTTGCTATTAATACATCTACTGGTGCACTGACGCTAGCAAAACCCCTTGATTTTGAGTTATGCCGAAAGCATGAGCTAACTCTTACTGCCACAGATGGAGGATGGGTGTCCAGAACAGGTTACTGCAGTGTCACTGTTCATGTTGTTGATGTGAATGATAATTCTCCCACATTCAGCCCGGAAGACTATTTTCCTAAAGTATTAGAAAATGCCCCGAGTGGGACAACTGTTATTCGTTTGAATGCCACTGATGCTGATTCTGGACCCAATGCTGTGATTGCATATGCTATCCAGTCCTCAGATAGCGACCTCTTTGTCATTGATCCCAATACAGGCACTGTCACCACCCAAGGGTTCTTAGATTATGAAACAAAGCAAAGTTACCATTTAACAGTTAAGGCTTTTAATGTTCCAGATGAAGAGAGGTGCAGCTTTGCTAACGTCAACATCCAGTTAGAAGGGACAAATGAATATGTGCCCCGTTTTGTGTCCAAGCTTTATTATTTTGAGGTTTCGGAGGCAGCCTCCAGAGGTACCATTATTGGTGAAGTCTTTGCAAGTGATCGTGATTTGGGGGCAGATGGAGAAGTCCACTACCTGATCTTTGGCAACAGCAGAAAGAAGGGCTTCCAGATAGAGGAGAAAAGTGGCCAGCTCTATGTGTCAGGACCTCTTGACAGAGAAAAAGAAGAGCGTATCTCCTTGAAAGTTCTTGCAAAAAATTTTGGAAGCATTCGTGGTGCAGATATAGATGAAGTAATTGTTAATATCACGATATTGGATGCCAACGATCCTCCTGTTTTTACTTTAGGAACCTATAATATACAAATCAGTGAAGGTGTTCCTCCAGGCACCCATGTCACATTTGTGAGTGCCTTTGATTCAGACTCTGTCCCTAGCTGGAGCAGGTTTTCCTATTTCATTGGGTCTGGCAATGACAACGATGCCTTTTCCATCAACCCGCAGACAGGACAGGTAACTGTTACTGCAGAGCTGGATCGAGAAACTTTGCCTGTATACAATCTCTCTGTGCTAGCAGTTGATTCAGGAACGCCATCAGCTACAGGAAGCGCTTCGTTATTGGTAACTTTAGAAGACATCAATGATAATGGCCCTACCTTGTCCACCAGCCAAGGAGAAGTCATGGAAAATAATCGTGCAGGAACTCTGGTGATGACACTTCAATCATCAGATGCTGATCTTCCTCCAAATCAAGGTCCCTTTACATATTATTTGCTCAGCACTGGCCCTGCAACCAGCTACTTTAGCCTTAGCACTGCTGGTGTCCTGACAACAACAAGAGAGATCGACAGGGAGCAAATCAGTGATTTCTACCTCTCGGTGGTTACAAGAGATTCTGGCGTTCCTCAGATGTCTTCCACAGGAACTGTGCAGATAAAGGTCATAGACCAAAATGACAACCCCTCTCAGCCCAGAACAGTAGAAATCTTTGTTCATTACTATGGCAACCTCTTCCCAGGTGGAATTTTAGGCAATGTAAAGCCCCAGGATCCGGATGTGTTGGACAGCTTCCAGTGCTCCCTTACGTCAGGAGTTACCAGCCTGTTCAATATTCCTGGCGGCACCTGTGACCTGCACTCGCAGGCCCGGTCCACGGATGGAGCGTTTGACCTGGCCGTCCTCAGCAACGACGGGCTACATGGCGCCGTCACCAGCAGCGTCCGGGTTTTCTTCGCAGGCTTCAGTAACGCCACGATTGACAACAGCATCCTGCTTCGCCTCAGCGTCCACAGCGTGCGCGACTTTTTGACGAATCACTATCTTCACTTCCTGCGCATCGCCAGCTCGCAGCTGACAGGGCTGGGGACCGCTGTGCAACTCTACGGCGTGTACGAGGAGAGCAACCAAACCTTCTTGATGGCGGCCGTCAAGCGCAACATCAACCAGTATGTGAATCCCAGCGGTGTGGCCACCTTCTTCGAGAGCATCAAGGAAATGCTTTTCCGTCAGAGCGGGGTGCGGATCGAGTCTGTGGATCACGACTCGTGCTTGCCGAACCCGTGCCAGAACGGAGGGAGCTGTATGCGAAGGCTCGCTGTGAGCCCGGCCCTGAAAAGCCACGAGAGCGTCCCCGTCATCATCGTGGCCAACGAACCCTTGCAGTCATTTGTGTGCAGGTGCATGCCGGGCTACGATGGCGATCTGTGCGAGACCGACATCGATGAATGCCTTCCCTCCCCGTGCCACAATGATGGGACCTGCCACAATTTGGTGGGGGGTTTCTCCTGCAGTTGTCCGGAGGGCTTCACGGGCATGGCCTGCGAGAGGGATGTCAACGAGTGCCTCTCCAGCCCTTGCAAAAACGGTGCCGCCTGCCAGAACTTCCCAGGAAGCTTCAACTGCGTTTGTAAAACTGGATATACAGGTCTGTGTTTTCTTCTCTTAATCTTACAGTCAAGGTGAGAGGGTGGGGAGAAGAGTGCTTTTTCAGCACAAAATATGTTCCAGCTGTGATTATCTCAACATGAGTATTCAAAATAACTGAAGAGCTTGTTCGAAGTAAGATATTGGTAGTAATGAAAACTGAGAAAACAAGGTGCCCGCAATATAGCTTTCTTTGGTTCTGTCCTCTGGCAAGTCTGGCTTGCCTGATTTGCATTAGAACAGAAGGGTTTTACAAGAGCTATTTTAATTTGTTAAGTATGTCAAAACTGTTTCCAACATTTAAGTATGAATTTTGTGCTCTTGTTATTGTTGTGCATATTGTGGTAGCATTTCAAGTCTGTTAGGAGTGTGCCAAGCAAGAAAGTCAGCCTCTGCCCCAAATTGCTTACAGTCTTCTAAGACAGAAAACAGATGAAGGATGTAGGAAAGAAAAGAGAATTCAGTCAAAATGATCGTGCATATCTGTTCTATATTTCAGCCCTTTGTCAATTTTTTTTTCATTAACAACAGAAATCTCTGCTGTGTTCTTACCTCTTCTGAGTATTTCTTCTCTAGTGTTTCTCATGCATTCAAACATGGCATTTTTATCCCTAGAGGAGCAGGCCGATGTTTGCTTTGGTCATTGGAAGGCTGTATTATTTTATATTGCCATGTGGGAAGAACATGTAGCATTTTTGCAGTCATCAAAGAGCGCGGTGATCTAGAAAATTAAATTCCTGGCTGTATATGAAAAGGTTCCAAATGCTTTCAGTCATTTTAAAAGAAATATTGAAAGATTTATGTTTCAGAATCTCTTGATCCGTTTCTGCCATGGTAGCAAATTGTGTTGGAATACAACACAAAGGTGTTCTCTCGAGGAAGAGGAACACTTGGTTATCCCAACTAGTTATAGAATTAGAACTTTGGCCCCCTGAAATTTTTTGGTTGAAATTGTTCTGGCACATCTGTCTTCCAGCCTTAAGCTTGCAGCTTTATTATTTGGGCTGAATTTTGTGAAAGCAGTGCTACTCAAAACACCATGCAAGTCTGAAGATTGTCTTGTTTTGTTCTCATGTGGAAAAATCTGTCGTAGGAAGGTCTGGGTTTCCCTCAGCCCGTGGTTCCTGCACACATTAGGAAATCGTACATTTGCATTAAACTTTATCCATTATCATTGAATGTAAGGAGCATACTTGAAAAACTAATCTTCTGGAAGGTGTAAACCTTCATTCACCCTAAACATTATGATCCGGAGATGAACTAATCTTTAATTACAGTTTCTAAATGCTACTTTCCAGAAAACAAAAAGAAAAATATCAACTTTGCTATTACATCTAGTGTGGTCTATTAATGCCCTGGAGCACTACAATTATAAAAAGTGTGCATCCCTGCAGCAACCCAGGCTTTTTGTGTGTGAGCTTTGAGTTACATGCAAATTCTAGCCTAATCTAACATCTATTCAGAGAAAGAAAAGCAAAACCCAAATAAAAAGCAGTTTACAATTAAACTTTATTTAGGTACAGATATATCTCATTCAGATATTCGTTTCATACTTAGTGCAATCTAAGTGAACAGCAGTAATAGAATTGAAAATATTTTTGTTCGTTTGTTTAGCTGGATAGGAGTCTAAATCATTTAGTAGTAAGATATTTAAGGAAGGTTTGAATAATTTTAACATTTGAACGTGGCCACTTTTTCCAGACATCATAAGTACGGCTAGGTTAGCACAGCAGTGCTTCTTATCATATGAATATTCAGGCTTCAAGAGCTGCACAAAGCTTGCGTTTAACCAGTGGCAAGATTGGGGACTGTTGCTCGTCCTTAAACCAGATTAGCACAGGAGAAGTCAGATAGTTTATGGCAAAGAAAAATGTTAATTAATTTCAAAGTGGAGGTTAAATTACTTTGTTGGAAGCACAGCTAGTGTTTGATAGATGTTCAGTGTGAGAGGTCTCGATGCAGCGGATGCTAATGTGATAAATCTCCTGAAGGTACTAGGCAGGCCTAGGGTCAGTAGCAATTATTGTTAATGGACGGGCAGTTCTAATTAAGCTAATGATCTAGGGCCTTATTTCACATCGTATTAGTAGATGAGATTATTTTGCCAGGAGCAGGGCATAATAATTTTTGGGCACCTATCCTCTGAGATTCCTGAAGTCATTAGCTCCAGAGGTTAAATGGGCATATGTTTGCTGTTGCAACTAAGCA
The DNA here is from genome assembly GCA_013389825.1 of Crypturellus undulatus. Classification (NCBI taxonomy): domain Eukaryota; kingdom Metazoa; phylum Chordata; class Aves; order Tinamiformes; family Tinamidae; genus Crypturellus; species Crypturellus undulatus. The sequence continues at coordinate 818,017 of VWPW01008074.1, forward strand.
CTTCATTAGCTCTAGCAGAATGCAGTAATATGTGCCTGTAGCCTATTATTTGAAACATTAAGGAAATATCCAGGTCACTTTTTCTGGTACTAAAGCTCATATCATAATGCTCAACCCGTATGTCAGCTAAAAATAAAGTTTTCATGTGACAAACACTTGGAAGAAGTAAGAATATTTTAACTAAGAAAATGTGATGAGAGACTTACAGTTTGAAACATTGATTTCTTTCATGCTGTGAATTAAATGTGGCATCTGATATGAGCTTTTTTAAGCTACTTGTCAACACAAATGACTTTAAAATAGAGTACCACTGAGGCAGACATTTATATTTGAGAGTCAGCTCTTCTTAAATCACATGCCCATTGAGGAATCAGGAATTCAAGTACTCGAAGATTAATTGATCAAGACAGAAAACAAATGGCACTAAAGTTTCTAATTAAAAAGCAAAATGTCTTTGGAACTGAATATCAATGGAGCTTATAGGATGAGCTCACAATCGATATTCAGTAGATTTACACTTACTATGTTTGCACAGGCTAAAGAGCATATTTAAAATTCAAATTAATGTTCAGTAGCTTCTACAGACAAGCCAGAATATGGATTGTTGCAGAACGCCTGTCATAGAGAAGTATTATGTCATTATTATGCTACCAATATAAAGGCAACACAGCTGTTTGAGAGCTTAATCCTGATCCAATCCTGACTAAAGATAACCATGGTGAATGCAAAAATAAAACCTTGAAATTGGTTCTTCATATGATATAATCCCCAAGTGCCTCAGCAAAATAAGGGACAACCAAAATAGAAGAATTCTAATTTGGTGTATCATTATACATAGCTTTGCTGCTTCTCTTGGAATGGAAATATAGTCTCATAATTGAATTTGCATGCTCTGTAAAAGAGATTAGCGCTGTACTGCATACAAGTGGAAATTACTATTTTCTGAGACAGGCTCTCTGTTCACTGTAAATTGGAGTACATGAGACCTTTATAGCAGCTTACCTCAAAACTGAGTAGTCTTGCTTTTACTTGATTTATTATGTTTTGTCAGCTGCATTTCACTTCATCACACTGAAAAGGTAATTTAGTTCCTTTCACCGAGCAGTATTATAAAGACAGATTACCTCAGAGCAACAGCATTAGGATTTAAAAAAATCTGTTATAATTACATTTGTTAATGATGATCAAGGTTTGTTTTTTAAATAATCACTTTCTGAAAGGAATATACTTTGTGATTTACAGTAGTTGTCTGCCCTTCCTATGAACCCTTCATTTCCTGATTTCCAGGATTCATTAAGATGAAGGAATGTAGATCTGTTAAATTGTTTCAAATGCAAGATTAAAATGCTGAAAGAACTACCGTAAAAGACAGACGTATATATCTGCAAAGACTAGAATTGTCAAATCAACTGAGATTTAACCTAGAGCATTCCTTTGGTTTCTATTCCTAGTACATTTTTCAATTAAAAAAAGAAATGTTCTCAGGTAGTTCAATTTTTTTATAAACCTCTGCGTTTCATAATACTTGCTTGAGAGAATGAATAGTAAATGGTATCCAATATCTGTTATTCAGTGTTATCCTAGTTTTCATGATCTTCAGGGAATTCATCTTTGTGGCTGAACAACCTTTTTTGAATCTTCTGATATTTAAATTGAAAAGAGAGCTTTAAAGTGAACCAACTGCATCTTGCACATCAACTGGACAATTACTAGAGACAATTCTGGTTTGGACTCTTTGCTTCACAAAACGCTGACAACTGAGACATTTCTTTCCCCTCACTGGACCTAATACCCTGAAACACTAATTGAATGTATATAATTAGGCTTGCTTTTCATTCTGTCCAAATAAAATGATTCCCCAGCTTTGAAAATGCTTCTTGAAAATTAAGTTGCATAAGCAATAAAAACATGTACAGCTTAGCATTTTTCAAAGCAAGGTAGAGGTCCACAAGAATTTTACTCCCTGCCTTAAATCAGGAACATGCTGTGGAAGATGACCTGTGTGAACCAAAACTGCTTCAGGTTTGTGAGCCTTTAACAAAACTCATTTGATTCATGTTTTTGCAAAGCAGTACATCTGAGCCCTTAAACTCAGGTGAAGATTCTTGTATGCATCTTGGCAAACTACTTCTTATCCTGTTCAATCCAGTATGCTTGCTTTATCTGAGTGAGAGAGAATTTCCAAGTAGCTGGTATTTGTATAAATTCTCTACTGAATAAGCAGTCTGCTCAAAAACTCTTTTTTTATCCATTATAAGTAGTGTCTAAATATAAGCATACTATTTCATGCAGAACAGGAAAATAACCGATTTGCAAGGCTGTTTGTTCTTTGGGAGAATTTCTTTTGCTTGTTTGTTTTTTCCCCCAAACCAGATCTTCAGTAGACACTTTATTGTGTCTTTAATCCATGAAAATATGCAAGGCACCAAGTAGAACTTGAAAAAAAAATGCACCCTGTTCTTATCAGCTGTTCTCAGTCGCAGTTGATTGAGTTGTAGGGTATTAACGAGTTAGGAATATTTTCCACAGTACTGTTATTAAGATATTTGAAAGCTGGTGTTAGTATTCTGTAAGTGACACAACCAAAAGTAGTGGGGCAGCCTGTTCGTGCCCTGGATGGCTGTGAGTGCTATGAGAATAAGGCATTAAAATAAAAAAGTAGATGCCTAGTAGAAGTTGTAGGACCAATAAAGTCTAACTGGCATCACAGCCATTTATCTAGAGGAAGCCTTGGGAAGAATAAGAGTGTAACTTCTGCAGAAAGGACAAACAGAGGAAACAAGCTGCTGAATGAAGCCCCGAGCAGCCTGATCTGCCTTTGACATTTGCCTCCCTTTGAATAGGAGGTTGGACATGATGGTCTCTGACCTGTTTTTACCCCTGATGCTTAGGATGTAGGTTCTTCTTAGGATGTCAAGAAAGATGACTTCTGGTGATGACATCTGGGCAAAGTTTTTTCTTAAAAAAATAGTTTGGGGAGGAAGGGGGAGAATAGGGTTGTAACAGGAACCTAGTTTAGATTAAAAGATGGGGAGTAGGAAGTTGCATTTTGAACACACAAACACGCAATAAAAGTGGATCTTGGATCCTGTCTGGATCATCTGGATCTTGGCAGGAAGCAATACAAGCTGTCAACGGGAGCTTTAAATATGGAGACCTTCCTTTTAGAGGCTGGTCAAAGAATGTGAACTAGCTGCCTTAGAAAGCTCTAAGAGAGGGCTGAGTGAAAATGTGATGGTGGAAGGAAGTTTGGATGAATTGCCAGCGCTCAGGATTCTGCAGAAAAGAAGGAATGAGACCAGTAGCAGAAGTTGTCTTCAGAGAAAAAAAACTTGTGCCAGCTCACTAGAAGGTAATGTTACCCAAGGAATAAAGAAATTCTGAAGAGCTGGAGTGTTTTAAAAGGAAAAAGGAAAGGAGAGGAAATTCAGAAGAGCTGGAGTGTTTTAAAAGGAAAAACACATTATGAGAACTACAGACTAAAAACTGAGAGTGGGAAAATAAATGAATAAATAATAAATACTATAATACAATTATACTTATGCATCAAAGCAACAGAAACTTTTATTTCTGTTTGACATATAACTTATTTTCATTCAAAAAATTCCTGTTGTGAACACTCAAAACATCCACCAGACATCCATCCATCCATCCATCCATCCATCTTTTCTTCTGCTTTAAGACATTTTTTTTTCTAAAAACTTTTAGTCTGTAGTTCTCATAATGTGTTTTTTTTTTTCTTAGTGATCTAGCTTTCTCAAAATCATTTATTTTAAATCCATATGTGAAACAACCTTAGTGATAAACTGGAATAATATTCCGAAGTTCTACTTTTGTTCTGCTGATATCTATCTTGTTTTCTAGGATAAGCATGTTTAATGTGTTTGAAGAGGAAAAGTGAGCTTCAGAGACTTCTTTTGTTAGATCATTATTCCAAGTGTANCGGGAGCTTTAAATATGGAGACCTTCCTTTTAGAGGCTGGTCAAAGAATGTGAACTAGCTGCCTTAGAAAGCTCTAAGAGAGGGCTGAGTGAAAATGTGATGGTGGAAGGAAGTTTGGATGAATTGCCAGCGCTCAGGATTCTGCAGAAAAGAAGGAATGAGGCCAGTAGCAGAAGTTGTCTTCAGAGAAAAAAAACTTGTGCCAGCTCACTAGAAGGTAATGTTACCCAAGGAATAAAGAAATTCTGAAGAGCTGGAGTGTTTTAAAAGGAAAAAGGAAAGGAGAGGAAATTCAGAAGAGCTGGAGTGTTTTAAAAGGAAAAACACATTATGAGAACTACAGACTAAAAACTGAGAGTGGGAAAATAAATGAATAAATAATAAATACTATAATACAATTATACTTATGCATCAAAGCAACAGAAACTTTTATTTCTGTTTGACATATAACTTATTTTCATTCAAAAAATTCCTGTTGTGAACACTCAAAACATCCACCAGACATCCATCCATCCATCCATCCATCCATCTTTTCTTCTGCTTTAAGACATTTTTTTTTCTAAAAACTTTTAGTCTGTAGTTCTCATAATGTGTTTTTTTTTTCTTAGTGATCTAGCTTTCTCAAAATCATTTATTTTAAATCCATATGTGAAACAACCTTAGTGATAAACTGGAATAATATTCCGAAGTTCTACTTTTGTTCTGCTGATATCTATCTTGTTTTCTAGGATAAGCATGTTTAATGTGTTTGAAGAGGAAAAGTGAGCTTCAGAGACTTCTTTTGTTAGATCATTATTCCAAGTGTAAATAGATGCATTTTTCCCAGGTCCTTAGCACTTCAGTGAATGGTAGGGAATAGCCTAAGTTTTTTCTTTATTTTAAATAAATATTAGTTTTAATAGCTCTGATGAATTGTTTAATCAGAGTATTTGTCTTCTCCAGTGTCAAAACAGCTGGAATAAATGCAAACACACTTTTATTAGTTTCATGAATTATTCAAACAATTGTTAAATATGAAGAATATGTTGTTATATGCTGTTTAAAATATGTGCAGTTAAAATAAACATCCATGCTCTGTTGCTGACGCAGCATGTATATCATCCTTAAGGACAGCAGAGAAAAAGGAGACTATTCAGTTACTAACATAGATTTGTTAAGCTTTTTTAGCTACATTTGATTTTTGTAATCTAAGAAACCTCATTGAACTAATCTGAGCATCCCTACCTGACCCTTGCTCCATGTCTTCTCCTTAGTAAGTCAAAGAGTAGCAATATAATTTTTGAATAAATAGAAAAATCTAAAATAAATGTTAAATTATCCTTCAGTCATGTCAATTAGAAAATAAATTCAAAATAAATAAATAAATGCCCCTGAAATATAATTAGTTGCAGATACTGAAAATGCTTCCCAGATTTATGGTCGATGTACAAGTTACATATTAACCACAGCAACCCTCAATTTTTCCTTTTCCACCCTCCCTGTACTTGCACATGGAGAGCTGATGCTCACACAGAACTGGTCAGTACTTGCTCAGCTTAAATAGAAAAGTAGAGGGAAAAAAAAAAGTTTTCTAATTAGGAGACTAAAGCCATCAGTTCTTAAAACAATAGGAGAACGTAGCACAATTCTGATTTTATGCACTTTTGAAGAGAACGACAGTCTGAAGCTGGAAGACTGTGTTTTGTGCATTGCTATTGTGATATATTAGGATTATCTTGGCACTCACTGTACAAGTGTATGTTGTAGTCCACCTTAGATGTATTTTATATTTGGATGGTACTAGCAATAAAATAACTCTTCATCAGCACAAGAATTATCTACAATACTCCAACTTCATAGCCCTTGCTATGTTTTTGTATATATCACAGCCTATATGAAAACCAAGGAGGGAGCTGGAAGAACATGGTTGACATTGCTAGTTTTTGCAGAGTAGCATGAGGGAAAAACGTGATGATACTTGAAAGGTTTGGGGAACCGGCGGTGAAGGCCGGCACTGCTGACGGAAGGAAAGCTGGTGTCAGCAGTGGTGCATGGCCCAAGTGCTGCTGAACGGGTGTAAGCTGGGCCATGGAAAACCCAAACGTGAAGACAAATAGTTTGGGTTAGTGTTTCCCCCCAAAGTAAAATTTGATTCTATGCTTACCCCCATATATTTGCAATTCTTCTTGTAATTCTGCCTATTTGCACCTACTGAAAAAAAACAACAAAGAATCCCCTTGTCAGTATTCAGCATCTGTTAAAGTCTTCACTTTTCCCCTCTGTTTCAGGCCTTGTTGAAATGAATTATGTGACTTCAATTTATTCTCTAGTGAATAATATTTACCACATGCGACCATGCCTGCTTAGAAAAGAGCTGTATCCAGGGTAACATGTTTTAGCTCCTGAGGACTGTGGTCCCTCCAAGTCAGGAAGGATATTGTAATTGATGAGGAAAAGTAAGAAAAATCATATAATGTACAATAGCTGCCTGTGTTTGACCTGCTGTGCTCATGCAGATTCCAGCAAGGGCTGTCTGTAGCCTTCATCCTCTTAATACTAATGAATGCTTTGCACTCAAAAATAGTAGAAAAAAAAATCTTTTAGTTCAGTAGCTCCTTTCATTTCATAATCTCTTATGGACACTGGTTAATAAAAGAGATGACAGCAACAGCATGAGATGATTATGGCGAGATGCTTGAAATGTAAAGTGAATTTCTCCAGGCTGCGGCATGCCCGTGCCAGGGCTGGGAGCAGGATCCTCCTTGCCACCAGCGGTCACAAGCGGCCCATGGGATGAGCGCTGCCTCCCGATGCACAGCTGGGCAGCATGCGCTGCATTAGTTCATAAGCTCGTTGTCCAAATACAAGTCGTCAATTGAAATTGGCCTGAATACGCTGACCTAGAAATTCATTTTGTTCCCTAATTGCAGGGAAAACGTGCGACTCCACTGTCAATTACTGTGAGTGCAACCCCTGCTTCAATGGTGGCTCCTGCCAGAGCGGGGTGGACGGCTACTACTGCCATTGCCCCTTCGGTGAGTACCCCTTTCCTCTTCTGCGCCTTATGCAAGCATCAATACATGCCTTCAGGTGACACTTTGGGACTTTTTTAGTCTTTCTTTTGAAAAATCAAGTGGCTTCACATACATATATTCATCAAAATATCTGCAGACAAAGAATTAATGTGTATACCTATTTTTCTGCAAGTGAGGACCATAGCACACTTCTGTATCTTGTAGATTTCATTAAAGAGCATTGGAGAGGCCTTAACCAGATCAAGACAGCTTTATTAGTCCACATAAATACTTGTCTGTTTGATTCATTATATGTGAATAAAGTTTTATGTTCCACAACCAAAATACAATTCCAAGAGTAAAATCTGAGAAGCGTACATGGTGCTGTCAAAATAATTTAACAATTACTAGAACTTAATTATCACAGATTTGTTTTGTGGAATGAACCCAAGATATAAAAATATAAGATATAAAACAGCAGGGATGTTTTAAGTTATCTGATTATAATTGTAGCAAGGTTTGTTTTGAATGCCAGAATTGTCATTGTTCATACAGAAAACCCTGAAAGTAAGTGCAAGAAATTAATCCGCAAACCAGATAAGCCTGGGTTTAAAGCTACTAAAAACCCTTACACAAAAGAATGGTTCCCAATATGTGTTTGTAGCCACCTTTGTATATAATATATGGAATAATTTCTTTATTCCATTCCATTTTCCATGTTTTTTTATTTTCCTTAGAGTTTATTCATTCCTCATTGCACTTAACTTGCAAAATTACCCACCTGCTTCGATTAACAGATGGTTGATAATAATAACTGTATTTGACATAGTTATCAAACTTGTTTTTTGGATTTTGTGGAGAAATTACAATGTTAAATGAAGTGTGTCTTGTTTTTAAACAAAGGTAACCGTCATTTTTGTGTGTGTGTGTGTGCATATTATTAATTATAAAATAGAAGCTTTATAGAGAACCTTTGTATCATAAGCCTGTCTAGAGCACATCAATACCTTATTTCAGAGAGTACACTCTAAACGAGGCAAGAACTGATAGAAGATTTGACTTTTCACTTTGCAGGTGTTTTTGGGAATCATTGTGAGCTGAATAGCTATGGTTTTGAAGAGTTGTCCTACATGGAGTTTCCCAGTATGGATCCAAACAATAATTACATCTACATAAAGTTTGCCACTATAAAGAGTAATGCCTTGCTTTTATACAACTATGACAACCAAACTGGAGAGCGGGCAGAGTTTCTGGCCCTGGAACTAACAGAAGGAAGGCTGAGATTCTCCTACAACCTCGGCAGTGGCACGTACAAGCTCACCACAACCAAGAAGGTGTCTGATGGACAATTTCACACGGTGATTGCCCGGAGGGCTGGAATGGTAAGAAATACTAAAATGAGGATTTAAGAGAACTTAGACCTAAGTCCCTTTGGCTTCTGCAAGAATTCAGAGGAATGGAAAATCAGTAACATTGTATTTGCTAGCTGAGCCTCCAACTTCAGATGAAAACGCCATCATTTCTCTCTTATCCCAGCTGACTTGAATACTGATAATGATTAGTTTAGAATAATAATCACAGTGAAAAATAATTTAAAAAGAACGCAATGTAAAATCAAGGTAAACTTTCATTAAAAACTGGACTCCAAATGTGAAAAATGAGAACCATGAATAATTAGTGAAATAAATGGCTACACATGCAGCTAATTAGCTGATGCTGATTGCAGGGATGATTATTAGTGAAGACTAATTAACTAAAGTAACTACACAAAGCTTCAAAATAATTTACCTGAACATTTGGAGAACAGAAGAAGGCAAACTGAATTCTAGGGATCCGTGACCTCCTTTGGTTCATTTAAAGATTTTACAAATCCCACCAGAATAGAAACCTCTGCAAAGTATATGTAGAAATTTCCACACATTAATGGTGCTGCACTGAGGGAGATTTTTGGGGAGGAAGATAAAGGAGGACCTGATTTTCTTTCCCCCCCATAAAGCATCTGAGGGAAGGAGTTCTGCCAAAAACTAGGCAGGGACAACTGATTGCCATATGCTTGGTACTCTGACCCGTCTGCCTTCATATTTTTTCCAGTAAATGTTTTCTATTCGTCTTCTCTCATTTTTTAATAATATTTCCAAAGCAGGACATAAACCAAATGCTCTTTGAGTTCAAGCCAAGCTTTTGGACTCCACAGTGTTTGAGTTAGGAACGAAACCAAATATATTTGCCATCCATAATCTAGTAACTATTGCCCAACAGCTCCCTTTTCAGACAGATATGACCAGTGTATGTGGAATCCCATATTCCTCCCATGTTTGAAATTAAAGTCACATAAGAATAATATATGGTTGGGCCTCCACATTTTGTTTTACATTTCAAGCCAGAAGTGATGTGGGGAATAAAAGACGGAGCTGCGCTGCCCAGCTTGGCTCCTCCTGAATCCCAGGAGAGAATTCCCATTGCCAAATGCTGCCGATGTGTGTGTGCTGCGGAGATGCAGCCCTTTTATAGCCATCCGTAAGCTGCTCCTTGTCGGGGTCGCCGTGCGGAACAGCGGGGCACGCTCGCGTCTGGCCAGGCTAGCGTGGCCGCTGCACTGGCCCTCGCTCGGAAAACACATCCGTAGGCCCCGTGTCCTCAGCAGAGCAGGGCGCTGCTCCGTGCTATAGTCCGGGGCTCCCTGCAGCTGCAAGGCTGCTTTTCTCCAGGCCTTTCTGAAAGCTTCTTTGTGCTTCTCTCTTAGCGAGTCTTGAGGCTGGAGCTGCATTTCAGCTAAGTGGTGCAACACCTGATGAAGGATAGTTGTGCCATTGGATAATGACTTTGTTTTAATGTGTATTGGCATCTAGGTAGCCATCTAGGTAATACTTTCTGGTCCCAGCTTCCCGGTGGTAGTGCTTAAAGGCACACACCTCAGTCTTGAAAGGCACTGAATTCCCGTCTTAGCAACTAATTTGGTATGACATTTGCATGGAAAAGATTTACATGCCTAAGTATAAGGAAAAAAAGGTAACGAACAAACAAATGAAGTACAGAAAAACAGAACAGAAAAACATGCTTTAGTTGTGGGTATGCTAGAGGACTAAACTATAAACTATAAAAGAAGAGATAATATAAAAAGGATCTTTTAAGGAAAATTAAGGCATGAGTGCCTCAGACTGAAAGCAGTCATTAAGACAAGTGTTGCCTTTGTGCGGCCCTTATGTTTAAAGCTGCTCGGCACTATCAGCTGTTTACAAACACAGAAGGTGGAAAGAATCAGCTCTTAGACATTTTTTCTGCTGCAGNAAAGGTAACAAATGCACAAACAAATGAAGAACAGAAAATAGAAAAACATGGTTTAGTTGTGGGTATGCTAGAGGACCAAACTATAAACGCTAAAAGAAGAGATAATATAAAAAGGATCTTTTAAGGAAAATTAAGGCATGAGTGCCTCAGACTGAAAGCAGTCATTAAGACAAGTGTTGCCTTTGTGCGGCCCTTATGTTTAAAGCTGCTCGGCACTATCAGCTGTTTACAAACACAGAAGGTGGAAAGAATCAGCTCTTAGACATTTTTTCTGCTGCAGAAATATCTCCCAGGTGTCCCAAAATGTATAAAATCACCCCCCTTCAGGATTCCAGATCTGTCATTTCCTACAGCACAGGGGGATTTTATCGGAAACTGGTAAAATCATTAAGTTGTCAGTTCTGAGATATTGCAGAGTGACAGGATAGAAACTCTCATAACGTGGCAAGGTAACCGTACAGTAATGCTTAAGTAACAAGCAGGAACATTTGACTAACATTAGAAAATAAATCGTATGAACTGTGGTCCAAGGAAAATATAGTTTCAAATATCTAGACCTTCAGCTGGGCTTGGAGCTTGGCTTTCAGATTGCATAGCAATATAAGTTAGGGAGATTACACTGATTGCGCTACGAACAAAAAACATTTCATTTTGTTGTTGGTATTCTGAAGGAAAGTGTGTATGCCTATGATTGTGTACACACCAGTCACTAATCTTGCTATGAATTGTTTCATTTATATAGGGCATATAATATGCGTTGGAACTGCAGACTGATGTTTCTCAGTAGTAGTCTGCTCATTGTGTAGCGAAAAAAATCAAGGTAAACTTTCATTAAAAAAAAAAGGAAGTCATTTATAACAAGGAAAAAGGAACAATTTAGACATATTGTAGGGCATGATTTAGGGCTGAGACCTATGAATTAATTTGGTCAACACAAAGCATCAGCTCATGGTCGGTACTTAGAAATAGCATGAAGAATCTGTCGGGATTCCAGCAATACATTGTTAGCAGAGAGGGAATTTAGTTGCAGGCAAGGAAAAGGTCTATTTACACAGCAGTGATGTACTGATAGCTGTTGCTGTTTGCTCAGCTCCCACAGAGTTACCTAAATCAAAATGTAAACTAAAACATTTTTAAAAAGTAATATTTGATTTAAACTTACCGTAAAACTACCATGCATCTAGCTGTAACTTGAGAAGCTGATATGTATGACTGGCGGATTGTGTTTATTTTTTTGAAAATTTGATTTAAGGAATAACTGCCCTTTAGTTTTGTTTTGCAGCACATCTGTTACTAATAAATTGCCATGGGCAAAATTCTTTGCTAAATCAAAAGTGAAATGCAATTAAAATCAGCAGGAATTAAGTAGTGAAAACTTTGGTTAGACATTTAGTATAGAGGTTACAAGTAAATGTGCCATGTTTCACTTCAGTGTAAATTACTGAGATAGTAATGAGGCAACTCCGTCGTCATAGGGTTGAGGACTTCAAGATAATAGAGATTGCTGTGAATACTCATGGTGTCCCGTGCGTCTCTGAACCTTAGTTTGATCCAAGCGGGAGATCCTCATCTCCCACTGTTATCAGCAGGGTAGGGTAAATACGTCCCGTGCAGCATCCTGGCCTGAGGGGGTTATGGGACAGGTACAGCTGGAGTAGGAACATCGTAATAGCTTTCAAGGTAGAAATTTCAGTTACAAAATAAAAGAAATATTTGAGATAATTTCTGTGACCTAGCAGGAGAACTTCCTCTTTGCTCTCTTGTCCTCAGTCAGTCATCATGCCAGTATGTTTGCTTTTCTTTCTTTTTTTTTTTTTTTTTTTTGGTCAGGGAAATAGAGCAAGTGAGGTAAGATCTCCATTCGATTTTTTTCTCGAGGGAAGGAAAGTGATCTATTTGGGATATTATGCCATTTTTATCTAGTAATCTTAGTGTTTGTACACGCAGCTTTGCTTACATGCTCTTTATGCAGTTTGAACTGTATTTTTAATGCTATGGTCAGACCTATGAAGGAATGCCCACTGTCCTAGGCAGGAGTAATCTGGTCAGATCAGAAATAGGATAGATATGAGCCAAAATAACTGCAATTTCAAGGGGTAAGGCAAGCAAACATGCAGAAACCCTACCAAAATCTGAAAACTTTAACCGACTGTTTGTGTGAACACACCAATTAACTCTCTGTGTTAGTGTCTGTATCTTGGTATTCACAACAATATTGCAGAATTTATTTGATCAATGTCTCTGGAGAGATGCTGAGTGACATAAAAGTGTTTCATTCTAGCCAAGCTTTTGATGCAATATATTTAAGCATAAATATTTAACGTGATGGGGATCTGCAACCTTGTATTCAGCCTGTTTGTATGTGTGGCTTTTGCAGGCAGCGTCACTGACAGTGGATTCCTGCTCTGACGATCAGGAGCCAGGCTACTGCACTGTTAGCAATGTGGCTGTTTCTACTGACTGGTAAATAATTCTTCTTCATCTTTTCTGTAAAGCAAAAAGTAAAATGACCCCCAAGACTCTAAAATCAGAGGAAATTAGGATCATGATTACATGCACTTAGCTCAGTCCTGAGCAAGGGACAGATACATAAGCTTTAGTCTTACAAGAGGCATTTGAAGGTGAGAGCCATTTCCTCATATCTTCTTTGAAAACCAAATTTAATTCTCTACATGTCCTGCCAATTCAGACTGCATTCTCATCGTGCAAAAGGCAAGGATTTTATTCAGAAATCCTTGATACCCAAATCCCTCTGTCCCCAGCTCAGGGAACATAAGAAATGTACACTTGCTTGTGGGTGCAAATGCGGCTAGGAGAGAACAGCTTAGACACAGACCTTAGCTGATATTTACAGCTCCTTTTTTGTCATTGCTGTCTCATGTCTGATGTTAATTAACTGATTTTTCTGCCTCTCATACAGGACTCTTGACGTACAACCAAATCGAGTTACTGTCGGTGGCATCAGATCGCTAGAGCCAATCCTTCACAGGAGAGGACAGGTGGAAAGCCATGACTTTGTGGGCTGTATAATGGAGTTTGCAGTCAACGGACGTCCCCTGGAGCCCAGCCAGGCTTTGGCAGCTCAAGGAATCTTAGATCAGTATGTCTGCTATATATGGTATCAAATGGACAGCGTTTACAATAAAGGAAACTGGCAGGAAAGCTAGGTGCTGTTCAGCTCAGGCATCCTCAGATATATCTTATAAAAAAAATGAGCGTAGAATTTATTCTAGAAGGTGAAGAATTTAGGAAGAAACTGAATTTGGATGAGAGGTTCACTAAAGATTTCAAAGACTTAAAAAAAGCAGTGTCATTATATTTCTCTTGAAATTTGTTATTAATCATGCTGTACAGGCTGAAACAGAGTAGCCCTGTTATTCAGTTTCTTTATAAATTCCATCTGGATTTGACTGTACTCGTATGTTTCACTAAACTTTAATTCCCTCTTATTTCCTTTTAATCCTCAATGTCTGGTCTATCACTTTGCCTCTCAAGTATCACTGAATTTCCCTCATATCCTCCAAGCGGTCTTTCCGAAATGATTTATTAGCTGAGTCTCTTTTTTTGCATCTCAGTATTTGAAGTCAAAGTTGTAGCAATAACGTCAGTCAGTCTGACATCCAAATTTGCTAGCTCACCCTTCCTCTTTCCTCTTTACACCAAGTTTGCCTTGTTCTGTATAAGGATTCTCTTGAGGTCTGCAGCATATAAGACCCCAAAAGATTTTTTTCTTCTCTTGCATGACAAATAGAAGTTTCTCCATCTCTGAATTCTTTTCTCTTTTGAAAAACTGTTACAACTTAACACTCAAAATTTGTGTAGAAACACGAGCCATCTGATAGGAAGAGCCCTTCAATTTTTGCATCTCTGTGGAGAAGAAGGCTATTGCTTGCATGTGTGACCCTTTCCAGCACATTTGCTTTGTTTATTTCTATGCGCATTCCTCAGGATCTCGTTTTCTGGTTTGTTTTAGGTGCCCAAGATTAGAAGGCGCTTGTACGACCAGCCCTTGCCAACATGGTGGTACCTGTATCGATCACTGGTCGTGGCAGCAGTGTCATTGCAAAGATGGACTGACAGGAAAGCACTGTGAAAAATGTACGAGGGGGTTTCACTAGCTTTCTCTTCACTATATAGCTAACACAGTATGGTGTCACCAAGGGCAGTTAGATTTTCTTTGCAAGTGCACAGGATAATGATTTTTATAAAATAATGAAGGCATGCAGCATGCTTGCATATTAAATAATTGTGAAGGAAAACTCCATGGTGGACTGCTGTCCCTACTTGAGTTAAAAGTAACAGCATTCCCATATGCCATGTCTTCCTCCATATATATTACCCTTCATATAACTTGTATGCTTTTAGAGTTACTGCTTTCTGGTAATATATAACCAGAATTAAGTTTATCCCATAGCAGGAGTTAGTCTGCTGTGTGGAGGTAGGAAGGAAAACTTCTTATGATAATGAAATTTTTAGGGAAAACTTTCCCTTGTGTAAAAATTGTGTTCATGTGCTTATGGCTTCTCTGAATTGTAAGCTTTTTTTTTTTTTTGTGCATTCTTTTTTTCTCGAAGGACCATCAGATTATATGCATGAAAATGGGGTAAATTTAAGCGTACCAATAGCCTATAAAGCAATACAAGATTGCTTAGGAGAGCAAGGTGATTTATTTACGTGCAGTGTAATGACTGCTTTAAAAGACATTTAATTACATTCAAGTAATAGATTTTTGTTTTCTTACATGTTCCATTATCATTTGGGTGATTTACATGCTTTTATTGTATTTATTTACAACAGAATTTTGCCATTATTTCAACAGCATTTGGTAGTCAATGCTTTGCCATTGTTTTATTCTTTCTGTGCCAAACCGAAGGTCTGCTGGTATAACTAATAGTCATTATCTCTGCCCTGAAGAGCTTACAGTTCAATATGTCATGAAACTCTCCTTGCAGTAATGGAAATAGTAACATCTCTGGGAAGGAATTATAGTTTTGAGAGCCAAATTTTTTCCCCTACTCCCTCACTTGTTCCCTGGCGAGTTTTAATTTACTATTGACTGATACCAGCAGTAAATTATTAGCACACTCCCACTCTCAGACATGTCTTGTGGTTCAAGCCAAAGAGGAAAGGGGGCGAAGTTGTCAGTCAGTCCGGCTCTCCCCACTGACCCGCTCTGAACTTGATCTCTTCTCTGAAAAAAAAACCAACAAAAATATAGTTATTACTAGGCAGATAGTCCCTATAGCTCTAAGACACGGTGTACTCAGTCCTTTCCCCATCTTTGTCCCAGATATTACTGCCGACACTGCCTTATCGCTAGAAGGCAAGGGGCGACTTGACTACCACATGAGCCCAAATAAGAAGCGAGAGTACATGATGAGACATGGTACCAGAGGTGCCAGCCTGGGAGCCCTGAGTGTGGACCACTTGGAAGTGAAATTCAGGACAAGAAGTGAGAATGGGATTTTAATTCACATCCAGGAAAGCAGCAACTTCACTACTGTGAAGGTAAGATCACAGCTAGTGCTAAGCTTGGTTTGATTGGACAGCCTTGCGTGGAGTGATCAAAATCACATTTTTCCATTACCCTCGCTGTTTCCTTTATAAAATATTAGGCCTTAACTAAGGCTAGGCACTGCTCCAGTATCATTCATCTTCTCAACAATTCTCTTGCTATTTGCCAAGGTATCAGAAGATCTTGATGGTTTTGTATCTAATCAGTTTTGTCTCGGCTCCAAATAGTGACTGTTTTAAGGCAACGGGAACACTCTTTATTGCCATACTTCTTATCGCCATTTAGTTACACTCTGCAGAACAAATCCTTTAATTATTGGACTTTATCTTGCGATTTTTCAGGCCCTGAACCCAGACCCTCCTCAAGCTAACAAGCATGTGCCAAAATGGTTTCGTTGGTTCCTACTAACATGGCTCATTCTTATCAAATTAGGAAGTAAGAACTTGAATTCATGAAGTTATTCATAGACTGATGTCAATATTGTATAATTTTGTAATATGTTGCAAAATTAATGCTTCAAATGCCCCATAGTTGTTTTTCCCAAGAGTTTATTGCTGCAGAAGTCACCTTTTTCAAGAGAAAGCGATCGTTCAGTTCCAGGCCATGATTCAGCCCACTTACTCATAACTATAAATGAGTACAGCAGTGCTGTTGGCAAGCCCCTTTATTGGGTAGGTGTAAGCTCCAAGTTCCCTTGACTGCTCTAAGGCTTTCCAAGTTTTTTTTCCTCAACTGCTAAAGAAACTCATGCAGAAATTCACCCTTTCTAAGCATCAGCCCCATTGATATTGCCCACTTGCCTGATTCCTGTCCTGATCAGAGGTACATTGCTTTCCACACACGCCGCTGTTTTTAAGAAACCAGCTTGCATTACTTCGCTGGCATAAACTTTTATCACATCATGGGATAGGAAGGTTCTGTCCGCTCATCATATTATCTGATAACATCTCATTGTGTTGAGTTCTAGAGAAAAAAAAATAATACCACTTTCTCACTAGTAAAATTTGTTCCACAAGTCTTTAATGAAAAAAAAAAAAAAGATTTTCATGGCTGAAAGCACTAGTGGTCTGTTTTTGTAAATAAACTTTCATTTTTATTATTGGTGAAGTTATACACAGGCCAAGAGCATCAAGTCCCAGACCCAGCTGCAAGGACAAACTGCTGAGTTAGCCTGGTAATCTCTGTAGCAGTTTGAGGAAGAGGACGTAACTTCACAGAACCAATCACTGCTGAAATTTCCCGTTGATATTAGTAATGAAACCAAAGGTCTGTGTGACCACAGCAGTTGTGTTATTTTATTCCCAGTTAGCCAGTCTCTTACGGGAGTTTTCAGAACAGTTTCCTGCGCATGCAGCATCACCAGTACCCGTTTCTCTGAAAACAGTAGATTTAGACCCTGAGCTTCAGCCTTTGGACCTCCAATTTCCCTGGGGTAGCGTGAAGTGGAGGCATACTGGCTCTTGGGCCATGGATAGGGAGCCCTTGGGTTGCATCCCATCCCATTGCAAGGGATGCTCCTGGCCCCTGCATGGGAACAGCTTGTTATTAAAAATGTGCGTGTCCAGTGAAAGCCTGCATGTGGACTTAATATTGAACTGTGCAAGAGAAATGCTACAAGTGCTGGGATTACCTACCTTCCTCCTTTGTCCTCCTGTAGTTGACTTATTCTGGTATACCTGGAATTGGGATAATGTTACAGCAGCATTAATAAATCAGGCAAATTGAGACTGCATATAGATGATTCATTAAATAGTAAGTGTAACTCCTTCCTCCCAGCCAAGAACCACCAAGGCCAGAGGAATGAGTTTTATATAAGGGCTTTCTTAATCCAGCAAAGATACAAGAAATGGCAGAATGAATTAAAGAATGAACAAATTCATATGGTAAATGACAAAAAAAAATGTAGGAGGTTCCCTATTAATAAAGCTCTTTGAGCTCTTTAAGTCGCAGCTGATTTTCATAAAAGTAATACTTTGCAGCTAATACTGGCAGAAGTAGTGAGATAAATACAGCCTTTTAAAGGTAAAGCTGTTTGCTTTGTATTAGCTGAGAATCACATCTGGAATCAGATTACATTATCATAATTGTAGCTGTAAGATCTATGAATCTGAAGGCTAGAGAACATGGATTAGCCGTTATCTAAGTATGCCAACACAGATACTTATCATGTTGCAGGAACAAATTGGAACACGATTCATTTGAAGGGTAACTTAACCAATGCACTATAAATATGTAAAGGCTCTAGTGCATATATTTCAGAGAAAAACAAGAAGCAATTTGTTCAATGAAGGAAACTCGGGTTATTAGTAAGGTCAAATCATCTTTGTATTTGGGAATATATTTGGTTTTGCTTTGGTATTTCATTCTTTTCCTTAAATCCTACCTGTCAGTTTCTCTGTCATTTAAATAAAACCTAGAAGTGTGTCTTATGCAGCATTATCAGCATTGGTTTCAAATTTAGAAATGACTTGTGCTTCCAGGAACCAAGAAAAATCATTCCTTTTTTTTTTTTTTTTTTCTTTCCTGGTTGAAGAAGCCATAAACCAGTCTTCTTCATGGAAACTATTATTTCCTAAATATCTTTTTGTAAATATCCTAAATATATCTTTTGTGAATCTGTTAGCATTAGCCATGTGTAATTTTAAAGAAACAGAACTAAAGAGTCCTAAATCAGTATGGAATCCAATCAGTTATGGGATCAGGTGAATAAGCATACAGTTCTTCTATAATGTGGAATTAGAATTTTAATCTTCCTGTAGGCCTAGCGTATATTGTCTGGTATGATATATTGATAGTATGTCTAATAGAGTGTATTTATTCTATTGCTTACATAAAGGCCAAAAATAAAGACATTGTTTTCATGAAGCACGAAAGACAAAATGACACCAACAAAGCAATTGAAACATTTAAATAATAAATATTCTGCCTGGTTGCGCTTTTTACAAATACTTCTGATTCTGTAAATGGTGTTTGATTTGTTACGACAGAGTCTGTGCGGCTGCATGTCCAAATATGGGATTTTGTGTGTGCTGTGCGCTACTTCAGACACATGCCACCTGTGCTGGCCAGTACCAGAGGCATCCTATCTTGTAGACGGAGCCTCATACGGACTTTCCCAATGATACTTTTCAAATGTATCTGAATTATGGCCTTTAAAAACAAAGCATATGTGTATCTTAACCATCGTGTTTCTTGCTCCAAGTGGAGTTCATACTAGACACATTCAGTGCAGGCTGCTGCCAAGACATGAGCAGAGTCTTATTAGAGCTACTCTGTATGACCAAGAGTCCTCAGCTTCCAACACTCATGAAGTAAATCTAGAGCATTTTGTTTCTGGCAATTAGAGAAGAATTCTTGTAGCCTTTGTGTCTCCTCACAGTTTTTCCCAGGTGAAAATTTTTCTTCTTGGAACAAAATACGTGAGACTTAAAGAGTTTTCAAAAAGCCTGTAGCTTTACCCTTTCCTAGAATATTAACATATCCACTCCACGTGCTTGTGCACAGCTCACAGGCATGATCAAGCTACAGCTAAAGACAGGTGAAAACAGTGATCTACAAGATCACTGCCTGCATGATCGTAATATGTACGATCATGCAGGCAGAGTGTTAGAGATGAGTTTGGAAGGAAATAGGCAGTAAGTTGAAGAACCACCCTGTGAACTCTACCGTACTTTTACTTTTGACCCCCTGCATATGGCTCACAAGTTTGTATAGCCATTGGGAAGTTGGCTAACACAGCAGACTCTTATGCAATGCTGGAGAAACTTGCTTTCCATTTTGTTTTAATGATGTTAGTTCTGGACCCCCCAGTACAAGAGGGATGTCGAGCTGCTGGAGAGAGTCCAGCGCAGGGCCACGAGGATGATCAGGGGCCTGGAACATCTGCCCTGGGAGGAGAGGCTGAGGGAGCTGGGCCTGTTCAGCCTGGAGAAGAGAAGGCTGAGAGGGGACCTGATCTGTGTCTATAAGTACCTCAAGGGAGGCAGTGAGGAGGATGGGGCTGGCCTCTTTTCACTGGTGGTCACTGACAGAACCAGAGGAAATGGCCACAGACTGAAGCATCAAAAGTTCCACAGGAACTTAAGGAAAAATTTCCTGACAGTGGAGTCTCCTTCTCTGGAGATCTTCAAGACCCACTTGGACGCAGCCCTGTGCCACGAGCTCTAGGGGAATTGGACCTCTAGAGGGATGACCTCTAGTAGAGGTCCCTTCCAACCTTAAGCATTCTGTGATTCTATTATATGATTCACTAGTATATTTTTCGCTGCTTTATCTTAAATGTATAATTTGCACTAATGGGTTCATTTGAATCTGAGCTAATGAGAGGTTTAAAATACTGCATCTCATGAATCAGTAGAAATCTGTGGCTTCATTTATAGAGGAAAACCTATTTTTTTCACAGAATTTAATAGCATTTTTTTCTAACAGTTCCAAAGTTGTCTTTTATTGGTTAAAATGTTCGGTAATGTGAAATGCCCTCTTTCTGGCTTCTCAATGTTTTCTTTCCCTTACAAGTTAAGACTTGATGGTAAATTCTAAGTTTTCTGCAGACAAGCCATATTTAGGCCCTTTTTTATATATACAAAATAATTGATGCTTTTTTAGAACAAACGAAGTTGAAACTGAGGAAAAAGCACACCTACATGCCCTTTTACAACAGGTGGTCTGTGGCACTGTAATTCTATTGAAGAAACATTATGTTGGTCATAGGTGTGCCTTGCAGAAAGTCATATGTAACGTATATCCGTATCATTTTTATACGATGCAATTTCTGTTTTCCTGGCCAGATAAAAGGTGGGAAAGTGCATTACATATCTGATGCTGGAATTGCTGGGAAGGTGGAGAGGAACATTCCGGAAGTCTACACGGCCGATGGCCAGTGGCATTCGGTGCTCCTGGAGAGGAACGGCTCCAGCACACTGCTGTCTGTTGACAAGGCTCATAGCCGGGACATCCTCCACGTCACGCAGGACTTCGGTGGACTAAATGTTCTTACCATTTCTTTGGGAGGAATCCCACCAAGCCAAGCTTTCAAGAGCACAGTTGCAGGTATGTCTTTTTTTTATTTTTTTTTTAATACTCTGTGCATAAACATACTTAAACAGATTAACACATGTATTATATATATGTATAAAGGATCTGTATTTGCTTAAAGGCAGGAAAAATGTAATTCTTTGTCAAAAACTCATATTCTTCTATGTTTCATCAGGAAAATTCCAATTTGAAATTGCTTTAACCTGCTGGAGTGAGAAGTGTAGACTTGATGTGAACTTCTGTGTTTAATATATGTTGCAGCCTTGTTACTTTTAATTGGAGGCATTCCATAAGAAGGGTTTTTGGAGATGAGGGTGGATTTGCTTGCTTGTCTGTTATGTGAATCACTGGTTATATGGTTCTGTTATGCTAATGACAGAAGAAAGGACATATTTTTCACCTGGGTTAGAATCTGGAAAATCAAGCCAAATCTTTTACTCAAGCATAATGCTAATGCTAAATAGACATAATGTGTAATACTAAATAAGAGCTCTGTTGGGGGTTGGTAAGTACTGCAGGATTTAGCCTGTTATTAATATGATTAAAATGTTTTCTGAATCTCTGCTTCCTCCTGCTAACTGCTATCAAATCAAGAATAGGATTTGTTTCTGAGCAACAGAAACCAAGTACAAAAAAGGGCCAGCTTCTTCCCAACATCTAAATATTAACTACATTGGTCTGCCTTAAGAGACTTAAAGCCATTGTCTTAAACTCTAACAAAAGAAGTAGATAATATTCACTTGATAGTATTACCCCCCTCTTAAATATACATAGATATATTTTTTAGCTACAAATGGAGATATTCCAGACAATAGAGGCATATACTTTTAAAGTGTTTATATAGAAAAATCTTCCTAACTTTAATAATTGTCACTAGATAAAGTAAGTGTGAGTGGTACAGATTCACAATTCATGTTTCTTGACACTTTCCAGTATAAACAATATCTGTGCATTATGCATAAGTATAAAATGTGGTACGAAATCATATGAACCCGATGATTACCTTTAGCTTTGCTCTAGCAAGGCTGAACAAAGAAAACTGAGGACAGTAACTTCTCACGCACTGCCTCATGTTGCCGATAAATTATGAGTCTCTGGCTTACATTAAGAATGTACAATCCAAAATCTCTTATTTAGATGATGTTTTCTTAATACTGGATCACATTGTGTGTCACGTACCAAGGATTTACAAGGGGGAGGTATAAAATTCTGTGAGAACTCATATAGTCAAAAATTACCATTAAAAGTCAAAAATGCTATTGAAGGCAGGTAGAAACGTACATGGGAGACAATTTCAGGGATGTGAAACTAGTATATCCAATAATGATTTTCAGCTGAAGTGGACCTGACAAAATCTCAGTTGCTGTGTATCATATCACTACTGAAAAGGGACCACCAAGAGTGAGGCAAGCTAATCCTCTATTCTGCGTTGTCTCCTACCTGAGCCTAAATCCTCAATTTCCTCTTTATTCAGAAATGCAAAAACAGGAGAAAATGAGAAGTAACACTGAAAGGAAACACAGCTGTCAGAGTGTAAATAATACTGAAATAGCATGCTTGCAAAACTTAGGCTCTTTAATGTCACTTAACACCACATGACTTGTATCTCTCAAAAAAACTATTTGACATTGATACCCACTGTTGTTTCACTTCTGACATTAGAGAGTATTCACATTTTGAAAGAATATCCTTTAAAGATGTCAAATCCTTAATACCTCTATGCTGAGCGTTTTTACAGGGATTTCAACAATTATTTATGAAATTAACATTAATAGTGGTTATTGTTTTGTTCCAGCTGGTGTTGGTGTTGGTGAAGCTTTATTTTCAACACTAATATTGCATGAAATATTTCCATGCAATTGTTTTTAATTTTTATTGTTTCACCTACTTGCCGTGCTCCCGAACCTGAGTGGTGGCATTTTCCTTCTTCTGGTCAATTATTATTATTGTATTATGTCTGATACAATTTATTCTTGAATAATATCTTCCTGCAAGCATGGCACTCCACATGGCATGCAAACAGAAGTTAAGGAGACAAGAAAGATGCTTCTTATACCATTTGTGCATATGGTAATTGAGAGCATAATTTACACCTTGTGAGGTGTGCCACTTGCAGCTCTGAGTAGAGGTCAGCATAAAGTTGCCCTATCCTAAAATCCTTGCAGAAAGGATTAAGCCTGAGGAGCACAGGGAATTACTAAGCTGGCCAAAGGCTCGATTTCCCTGAGACCTCACACACAACTGCACAAAGGCCAGGGATAATCCACCTCCGTGTGCTCTCACGGCACTGAAGCTCTGGGTCACCACCGAGAGGGGACTGCTGCCACCAAAGCACGGCAAGTTTAGAGAAAAGGCCCTTTAGATTCAGAGGCATAAAAGGATTGCTGTGAACACCATGTTTCCCAGCGCAATGAGACATGAGGCTTAGCTGCAGCACAATAGACAGCTTCGGTTCAGAAACGGGGAAACTGGGAAGAGTGCAAGCAAAAGAAAATGGATAGCTAGATTTCTATTGCTGGCATGGTCAAGCCAGCTGTGAAAAAGTTTCTGTAGTGTGGCTGGTAAGTTTTAGAACTGCGGGGAAAGGAGGGAAAAAGTATTGAAGTTTATATAATTAAGCCATTGTGGGAATATTTACTCATTAATTTGCAAATTAATTTCAGAACTTTAAATACTTTGTTAATAGATGTTTTCCTATAATAACCATTTGAGTTTCTACTCTGTTTACGGAGTAATGGCAATGAACCCTCTCATTTAGCTTCAGTGAAATAGATCCCTAAATTGAAAATTAATTGAATCACTTTAAGAATATATTTTTAGAAAATATGTTTCTGAGAAATCCACCAGTTTACTCATTGGACAGCTCTTTGGCAAAATCATCACTTAATATTTTGTCAAAATAATTTTTCTCTGAGTGGAAACTGCTTTAAAATCAGGATCTGAGAATATAAACCCTCAGGCTTCATTTGATGAGTCTAAGTGCAAGCAAGGGAAGCAAGCACAGTCACAAAACTATCCCCTTGCTTTGCAAAATTCAGATCTAATCTGCTCACTGCGTGGCAGAGTTGAGTTTATGTGTAGGTAGCATGTTTCAACATGCAACATTTCAAATTGCATTTAGGTTTCTGATTAAAATTGATTCTATTCAGATTTACCGAAAGCAATTGGAGTGCTTCTAGAAAGCAGAATGTGTTTATTTCAGCATCTTAAATGCAAGTTTTGGTACACTTTATGTATTCACCTAAGAATATTTTTGCTGCATTGAAATATTGCTAATGAAATTAAAAATCCTGACCAGCTTCAGAACACTTAGAGAACTAAAAGGTTTTTCAGGATATTTTGTTATCATTTATGTGTGCCATGCATATATTCTCAGAGAAATCGCTTAATTTCATTCTTATTTTTAATATCCATTTCTATGTGCAAGGTGTGAAAATCATTTGCTTTAAAAGGCACATGTATGAAAACTGTGTGAGAAGCCCTGGGCATGAACAGTCTATTTAACCTCCTTATTCTGCGCAGAAGTAATCTCAGATCCTATCTAATTTGAACCAAGAAAACATCAAAAAATTTTGAACAAATCACTCTTTAAACCCAAGAGACGCACAGACACGTGTGCATTAATCACAGCGCGAGTGAAAGACGCTGGGCTCGGGTCCCGACGTGACTGTTTGCTTTTTCCCCTAGGGTTTGACGGCTGCATCTCCTACGTCAAGTACGGCGGGGAGAGCCTGCCCTTCGCGGGCAAGCACAGCCTCGCCACCATCTCGCGCACGGACCCCTCGGTGCGGCTGGGCTGCCGGGGCCCCGACGTGTGCGCCAGCGGGCCCTGCTGGGGCGGCCTCATGTGCATCAACCAGTGGTTCGCCTACAAGTGCGTGCCGCCGGGCGCCTGCGCCTCCAGCCCCTGCCGCAACGGCGGCAGCTGCGAGCCCGGCGCCCACGCGGGCTTCACGTGCAGCTGCCCCGAGGCGTACACGGGGCGGACGTGCGAGCTGGTCGTGGCGTGCCTGGGCGTCTCGTGCGGCGCGGGCCACGTGTGCGGGGGCGGCCCGGACGGCGGCCACGTGTGCCTGCCGTCGCCACAGCCCGCCGAGCTGTCCCTGCCGCTCTGGGCCGTGCCGGCCATCGTGGGCAGCTGCGCCACCGTCCTGGCGCTGCTCGTCCTCAGCCTCATCCTCTGCAACCAGTGCAGAGGGAAGAAGGCAAAGACGCCAAAAGAGGAGAAGAAAACGAAGGAGAAGAAGAAAAAAGGGAGCGAGAATGTTGCGTTTGATGACCCTGACAACATCCCCCCCTACGGCGATGACATGACAGTCAGGAAGCAGCCTGAAGGCAACCCAAAACCCGATATAATCGAGCGGGAAAACCCGTATCTCATCTATGACGAAACGGACATCCCACACGCGCCGGAGACCATCCCCAGTGCCCCGCTGGCTTCGCCGGAGCCCGAGATCGAGCACTACGACATCGACAACGCGAGCAGCATCGCCCCCTCGGACGCCGACATCATCCAGCACTACAAGCAGTTCCGGAGCCACACGCCCAAGTTCTCCATCCAGCGGCACAGCCCGCTGGGCTTTGCGCGCCAGTCCCCCATGCCCTTGGGAGCCAGCAGCTTGACCTACCAGCCCTCCTATGGCCAGGGGCTACGGACCACGTCGCTGAGCCACTCGGCGTGCCCTACGCCCAACCCGCTGTCTCGGCACAGCCCCGCGCCCTTCTCCAAGTCGTCGACCTTCTACCGGCACAGCCCGGCGCGGGAGCTGCACCTCGCCATCCGCGAGGGCAGCCCGCTGGAGGTGCACAACGACGTCTGCCAGCCCGGCATGTTCAACTACGCCACGCGGCTGGGCAGGAGGAGCAAGAGCCCGCAGACCATGGCGGCTCACGGCTCGCGGCCAGGCAGCCGCCTCAAGCAGCCCATGGGGCAGCTGCCGCTGGAGAGCGCGCCGCCCGTGGGGCTCTCCATCGAGGAGGTGGAGAGACTCAACACGCCGCGCCCCAGGAACCCCAGCATCTGCAGCGCTGACCACGGCCGCTCATCCTCCGAGGAGGACTGCCGCCGGCCCCTGTCGAGAACGAGGAATCCGGCCGACGGCATCCCCGCGCCGGAGTCGTCCTCCGACAGCGACTCGCACGAGTCCTTCACGTGCTCAGAGATGGAGTACGACAGGGACAAGCCCATCGCATACACCTCCCGGATGCCCAAGCTGTCCCAGGTGAACGAGTCGGACGCGGACGACGAGGACAACTACGGCGGCAGGCTGAAGCCGCGGCGCTACCCTGGCCGCCGGGGGGAGGGCGGCCCTGTGGGCGCGCAGGCAGCCAGCGCCGCCGAGGGCGCACTGCCCGCCAAGCTGGGACAGCAAGCGGGGAGCTTCAACTGGGACAACCTGCTGAACTGGGGCCCCGGCTTTGGGCATTACGTGGATGTTTTCAAAGATTTGGCATCGCTTCCCGAAAAAGCAGCAGCAGCAGCAGCAGCAGCAGCAGCGAGCGAGGACAGCCCGGGCGGTACCACCACCAAACCTCCTTCCAAGGAGGGGGAAGCAGAGCAGTACGTGTAGGCTCTGCATCCCGCTGTCGTCCCCGCGCAGAACCGTGTTACACGCTTGCAGAAAAGCATCGGTCAGCATTCGAACCCAGGCCAGTCTGGTTGGAGGAGACTTTAAAAATAATAACCATTATGCTGCTGAAACGGACTTAAAAACATTTTTAATTTAATTACACCTGGATGAATTTATTTCTCCTGCATGCATTGTATTTGGAAACAGGATATTCAGCATGCAGCTTTTTAAAGGGGTTTCCTATTTACCGTTGTTGGATTTCTTTGGTTCTTAAATTAATAATGCTTTGTTCAGAAAATGAACTAATTTTTTTTTAAATTGTGAAGGATGTGCATATTGTCTTCAGCTACTAACGTGTTTTTCAATGTAAGAGTATTGAGGGATCTCATTTTCCTTAAGTGCACAGAAGGAGGGTGATGAATGAAGGAATTACAGTAGTAAAGCGTCTCAGAAGATGCAGTTACCATACCTTGCAGTTGCTCATACGCAAACTTTAAGGAAGAAATCAGCTTGAGTAATTGCTGGCAACAGTGCTGTAAGTCTTACTCCGTACCAGAGGTGCTAGAAGCAGCTCAAGCTGGTCAGCACTTTAGGAGTTTTTCTCTTTTCAGCTTGTTTGTTTTTTTAGGGGTGGGAAGGGGAGGGAATTGCGCCTTTTTTGTGTGTTTTGTGTTTTTTGTTCTTATTTTTGACAAAGTTGTGTGAGAGCTTCTGAATCTCTATGGGATATTTCGGGATGCCTAACCCCGTCCCTCCCCCTGTCCCCAGTGCCCGTCAGCCCCGCTCAGCCTGGCTCTCAGCAGCAGCACAGCCAAGTCACGCAGGGAGGTGGGAGCAGATAGCGGCATCTCTCGGCTCCAACCCTGGCTGTGCTGCCTGTGCAGCCCGGGCTTCATTTCATTTTCCCGTCCGTGCTATGGAAAGGTAGTAGTGACACTTGCCTACCTCACAGGGGTGTTGTGAGGACTAATTAGTTAACGCGCCTGAAGTGCTTAGACATTATAAAGCACTATAATAAGTATTATCTTAAATATTATTAAAGCACTGCCTAGCCTTTGTGACCTTGGAGTGGCATTTTCTGCATTATGCGATTTTCTATGATGGAAAATTTGAAAAAAAATTATTTATTGTATAAAAAATTACTGCACTCTAGCATTTTGGAGCGGATATGAGGGAAAACTACTCGTAGACTCATTAATGTAGCTTAATATTTGTCCCAAATTCCCTAAAGTTATAGATTATGTAGAATTTCACAAAGTCCGTACATCTTCATGCAGACCTGATGAACCTATTGTACTGTATAAAAACGTCTTTTTTTTTTTTTTTTTACCTAAGCTGTGTTTTTATATCAATATTTTCCTATGCTGAATAGTTTTCTTACTTTCAGGGAAGGTAAGAAAAATACCTTTTTTACATTTGTTACTTATGTAACATCCATATTTTTCACATTTTGATAAAATTGTAACATACTGTATGCTTTCTACTTGTAAATGCCAATAATAGAATTAAAATATTTATTTAAAATCTTTAGTGTGTGTTATTGGAAAACTTCTTTTCTTTTTCTCTCTCTGGTTTCATTTCTCAGTCTTCACTTTTACTAGCTTTATTTATTTATTCTTCAGAAAATGGGCTTTAAATATGAAGTTGATGGTGTAAAATACACATTCAGAGTTAACACACATTCAGCGTCACCTGGTCATGGTGAAGCCAGCACTCGTCTCACGGTGGAAAGTAAATTAATCTCTCAGCAGATGAATTAACTCTGCGACGCGCAAGCCCGGCGCACTCCTCTGGTGTGGCCTGACGTGGTGGTTCATGGCAAAGGAATGGATCACGGCAGGGAAGCGGGAAGC
This sequence comes from Crypturellus undulatus, assembly GCA_013389825.1. NCBI lineage: Eukaryota > Metazoa > Chordata > Aves > Tinamiformes > Tinamidae > Crypturellus > Crypturellus undulatus. The sequence continues at coordinate 846,213 of VWPW01008074.1, forward strand.
TGTCACTGTGTCCCGCTGCATTTCATCAGTGACCTTGATTGATGTTTCCAAAAAGCAGCGGCCCTCACCTTTCTCAGGGGGATGGAAAAATGCAATTGCTGCAGCACTGTCCCATGCTGCGCCTGAGTTGATATCCAGAAGTATTAAATCTGCTTTCAGACAGGTTTCCCATAGCATCATGATAATCTGTTCTAGCCCATAGAGGATATAGGTAACAGTCTTGTTATAGGTAAATCGTGTTGACCAAGGCTTCCATTTCCATGCAAATCCAAAGATTTCTGGAGTGTGAGAACATGCGCTTTCCTTAATAATGAAGCAGTTGAACAAAAATAACTCTGCAGTCTTTTATATTTGTAAGTGAAACTTGGACAATTTGCTGGAGAATGCAAACAATGAAGAAGTCAAGACTGCAGGCAAGAGGTGAGCTCCGGGGTTATAATCTGTACCAGGGGTATTTTATTTAAAGAACTTAGAAAATGGTATGCAGTTCTATACAAAGAATAACAATTCAGGTTTTCCTGTGCATTACTTGTTAGTTTAGAGTTTTTTGGTGCACTTGGCTCTGAACCAGGAATGAGGAACTGACACTGTCTGGCTGAAAATGCTGCTGGCTTCATCTTGCCCTGCAACAGCGAAAAGAAAGTGGGCCAGAGTAGCACACATTTGTATATAAGTAGTTTCATCTGAAATAACAAGAGATCCGCAAATGATTTCTTGGTTTCAGAAGTTGCTGTAATTAAACATCTGCTAAAAAGCTGCATGTTTAGTTTGAATATTATACTTCAATGCAAACTGTACCACATCCAAGCAGTGATTTTAATAACACATGAAAACTTGAGCAAATGGAATCTTCTGAATGTAACACCAAACATATTTAGGACTGCGTTATGCCCATTAAACACTCTGATTTTATCAATATATTTTGTTAAAGGAAATAATAGGCAATGTGGGCTTACCCGAAATGTATGCCATACCTTAATGCCGTTATCAATTTGTAGTACATTATTCTCAATTCTCCTTTGACAGACAAGTCTTATTTTACTGATTTAATTGATTCCCTGTTTCTGAAAAACACTTAACTGTGATCCATTTCTGCCCTTTTTTTTAATTCTTCCATTATGTGAATCAGAGCAGGGCTCCAAGTGCTTCATGTGAAAAGATCATCCCAAGTGATTAGGGCTGCGAGGAGTGCGGGGTGAGCTGCGTAGCTCCCCCGGTTCATCCCCAGGGCTGCATGGTCTGCTCGGAAATCTGGGACCTATTAAAAGTCACAAATATCTGGAAACCGAAGCAGTCTGCACTGTGGTCCTTCTCACTTCAGTGCTCAGGAGCCTTCCAGCACATCACATGTCAGTAATTTGACTTACAGTGACTGATCTTCCTGCAGCCAAACAAGATTATACTGTTTCTCAGAGTTCTCCCACAGGAGTTTTTGCAGGATGCAGTTGCTGGTTTACGTTGCCTGCAGCAAAGAAGAAGACCCGTTACTGGACCCTGTACCTATATTACTCTGAGCATAGGTTCTCCACATTTGCAAGCTAAGATGTAAATTTGTCAAAGCAGACTTTATTACTTCTATGTTAAATATAGGAGGCTACAGTAGTTTGCATTTTACAGTGAGCAGTGACCCCCTGCTCCTACAGGCGGGATTTGGGGAGCAGGAACCAGCTGCCATGAGCCCGCTGCATGAATTGGATTCAGGTACAGGGATTTGCTTATTTTTCTCCCTGTATCCTTGCAAAGAATTATGCTTCAGTGGGAGTACTGTGTTTAAATATGTTGCTGTTGAAAAAGCATACAAAGTCTGGTCAGCGTTTGCTGTTGTGGATTTTCTTTAGAAATTTGAGAAGCAGAATGAGGAGAAAAAGAGTACTAAGGAGAAAGGTTCCTACTTTTTGAAGCAGGTTGGAGGGAAGAAAGCAAACAGGTTGGTCCTTCTGCTTTCACGTGCTAGTATTTTGCTTTCCACCCATTTATTGTTTTCCATGTCCGTGTCCATATACATTCAACGGTCTTTACTCTTCCAAGTTAGTGCTTTGTTCATCCCAAGGTCTTCCCTTTGGATTTCTATAGAGAGCAGTTGGTGGGAATGACTGAGAGCAGGTATTTATGTTGTCAGTGAGTACCATAATCTGTCTGAAAATCCAGATATTCTCTCTCCTATATTTTGCATGAACATCACCTTACATTCAGCCCTTCCTAATCTTTCTCCAAACAGCTGGGGATTCATTTTTTAGAGGACCTGAACCCAGAGGCTCTCATAAGCACACTCGGTTTTCTTCCAAAACCTGTAGCTCAGGGCAAGTTCAAAAATAATATTTACTTCTATCTCAGACCTAAGCAAAAAAGTCTGATTTTCAGGGGCAACATTGAAGTGATCCCACATAACGGACTGACTGCTTTTCCTCAAATCTGCTGGTTCTTGATGGGGAAGAAAAAGGCTCTCAATCCACAGTTTCAAGGAAGTATTTTGTTGGGGGAGAGTCATTTTCAGAAATTCCAAGTAAATTGACTCTCGTTCCCCCAGCCTTTTCCCAGCTGGAGACACACCAGGGGCTGCCCATAGGACTGTTCTGTACATGGCCTTGTGCAAGGGGAGCAGACTTGCTCTGCCTCGTTTTGTCGTGGTTTGGGATCGTGCCGTGGTCGAGCTCCTTGCAGCTCTGCATCCTCCACTGGCTTTCACAATCGTCCCACGTCTCTGCTCACAGCACAGGGCAAAGCCAGGATGCCGAAATGTGCTCATGTCCCTCTCCCTTGTGCTTGGGAAGCAGTGCTAGCAAGAGGAGGAGAGTAAAGTGACTTACCTTGGTAAGATGAGATACCCAAGTCAATGTGCTTTATTTTCAATTAAACCCTTTCAGAGGATTCTCTTTTTCAGGGAATCAACCACAACTGTCAGTTGAAAGCAAATCAAGATGAAAGTCCCATATCCTTAAGTTTGTGCCAGAGTCAGGGCAAATCGACAGCATTCCCATTGAAAGCTGGAAGGGCTGCAGTCTTCCTCGGCGGCTGCCGGAGCCCCAAGGACAACGTGCAGTATGTCAGATAGATAACGCGCACTTCGTGGCCACTGCTGTGATAAAACTGCCAAGCAAATAAAGGAAAGTAGCCGGGGGCTGAAATCATGAGGCAATGAGTGAGTGACAGTCAGAAACTTCAGTGTGACAAGATGTGCCAGAGTGGACGAGGAGATACAGCAGCAGGGCAAGGAAGGCAGGGATGGAATGAAAAAAATCTATATATTTTCAGATATTCCTTCACCTTCATTTCACAAATCTCTTTTCCCAGTCGCTTGGGAAGGAAGCAGTCCAGGTGTCCCATCAGCAAAAATTCCTTTAACGTTTTTTTTTTTTTTTTTCCATCACTGACAAATGATGCCAGGAGAAACCATCGCTACGATGGAGGGTGGTTTTGTGCACACGTACAAAATGTTTTTGCATACACATAGTAACGTACGTACATACACATACATGCATGTGCTTTCCATAAGGCAATTAGTACAAAATTCCTGGCAGGAGTGCACGATTGGAAAAGAGTTCAGCAACCTCCTTCTCCCCCCAGCAGCACAGAAAAACAAGCCACTGTTCCCAATTCAGTACAATTCTGCGCGTTCCCCTAAAACCCTCTGCCTTTCTGTGCGGCTCTTCAGACAAGTGGTAGGGTAAATAAACAGGTCCCTGTCCTCACATTTGTTGCTTTATTTCCCCCAAGTCTTTTAAACGCCAGAATGTGATTTAGCAATTATTGTTTGTGCTTGCATATCTTCTGCAATTAGCTAAAATAGCAAGTTAGGGAATAAGAAACAAACATTAATATAAAAAACAAACATTAATGTAATAGAAAACATACCCAATGAAAAATGTACATTGTTGAGTCATTCGAAAAATGTACTTTGGTTTTAATAATGCAGAACACTGCCAAACATGCATTGTAATTTCCTTTAAAATAATGTTCCTTCTTAATAAGTCTTTATTAAAACAGTTTGTTAGAGCTTTGTAAAGACATTATGCAAAATTATGCTTTGTAATAGCAGCTTTTTAATAAGAATTTCTCGCAGTCTGCAGAAAGCTACGTGGGGCCTGGAATGGCCCAGCTCTTCTGAAGCAGCTGCCAGTAGGCGTGCAAGCAGCTGAAGCGGTAACTGACTTGCCCAGTGCGTGCGGGCGGCCCGCACCGCTCCTCAGGGCATTGCTCGGAGAGCCACGCGATGCACGGCACAAACACCCTCTTGCAGGTGCCCTGCAGCGAGGCTGGTGCTGCCTCTCTGTCTCCATGGGGCCTAGAAGGGACTTCCACCCATCGGCACATGGGAACGGCAGCTGAAGGCACGTTCCCGGGGAGGAAGTTATTGTAAAGCAGCGCCTGAGATAGGAGCTTGGCCAAATTCAGCGTCATGCGGCGGCACGGACGCCCCGTCCTCGGCGCCGGAGTGCACAGGCAGCCGGTCACCAAAGCTTCCATTGCAAGGCTCGATCTGGCTACTATCCTGGTTTTTAACTGCAGTATATGTAAGAAACCAGAGAGAGCAAATAGATTGTTTTCTTGATTGAGGCTTATGAAAAGCTGAAAGGACACAATCAATAAAAAAACAGTAGTTCATGATACAAGGGCATCCCATCTACAGGGACACGAAACATTTGAACAGTTGAATTGAAATTGCATTAGACTTTGGCTCCCCAGAAGTGCCGCACGAAAAACACATAAGAGACCTTTATTATTATTATTTTTACCCATAGCAAATATACTTTCATTACTATTACTCTCAGAATATGCAGCATTTCTGTGTTAATGATGCTAATGCCTGCATGGGCTACCACCTCCCTCTTTCTCACCACTGCCCAAAGCACAGCCGATGATACAGAAATAGCTCATGCTGGAGCCGAGGGGTCCCTGGAGACCTCAGTTATTCCCCCTCCAAATCAAGGCTCATTTCTGCCAGCGACACTCAAAACGCCCGGAGCTCATGTCAGGCCCCTTCTCACGTGTGATGGAGCCTGCACGGAGCGGGGCCACAGCAGGCGCAACATGTTCTGAAACGTCCGCCGGCCAGATGCCACAAGGGTGCAAAAATACCTACTAAAAGCCTATGGGCCTCAAAGGGGTTTGAAAAGCCTTTAAGGACAGCTGCATTAACTCTTTCTGGTGGATCTACTCCAATTTACTTTGATATTTATCATCATTGCTCTGCACTAAATTATTTGAATTTCAGCAAATTTGCATCTGCACTGGGGCATGATCTGATGCTCTACATTTTATTAGGAAGTTGCTTTTCAGATAAAGCAGTTCATGTACTTTGCTTGACGGCTTTGGGTTTCCGATTCTTTCGCGTTTGTGCTTTCAATCCATTTTTTTCAAAAGTAGTTTGCCACTCAACTCATGTGAAAGTGGTAAGAAGTATTCCTGCTACTTCAACATAGCTGTATTTCTTGATTAAATTTCTAATTGTGGTGAGACAGATCTCGGATTACCTTAAATGATGCGTACTTGGACTTCTTTCCATGGTGGTAGCAGGGATGCTGTTGCTGTTTGGTTTGAGGCTTTTTCCTGTAATCCACTTGGTTTCCTCAACACTGACCGCTTTGTTCACTTGTTCTTAGCATTAAAATCTGGGGCAGATTTTGTGAAGCTACTGCTGCACATAGCAACGGCTGTGAAGACTTTCAACACTCTTGAGCAGATGGTGGTGCACAGGGTCCCTTCTTGCTAGCTGCTTGGAGTGCGCTTGCTGAAAAAGCATATCTGACAAGTTCTGAGGCTTTGTCAAAGTTTCCTTTGCTTTCTGATTTTTGTTGCTTCTGTTTTGATTTTTGGATGTCCCTGGATGTTTGTCACAGGAAATGGACTTGGCTGTTTGTTTTAAGCAACATTCAATACTCTGGAAGAAAAAAATGTGGAATGTGACAAGCTCATAAGTTTGTCAATTTTTCTTTTTCCATCCATGAAATAGCTAGACGTGTACGCATCTAACTGTCCTGCTGGTGCCGTACAGTATGTCCTGGATTTTTAATAGGACTTCTCTGCAACTAGTTTAGGAGTCTGGACTTGTTCTCTCTTTAAGCTTTTGTAAATTAAGTTTATTACTTTTCAAGAGTACTAGGAGTACTTAACCTGGCAAATGCCTGTGAAAACAGAAAAGCTGTGGAGTACATAACAGCAAAGGGAACTTTTTTCCATATTGTCTCATCAGTGTTTCTCTGCCTTTTGTCACTAGACACTGCCACCTTGTCGAAAACACAGTGTCAGAATTTGTAGTATCTGGAAAACAAAGGTAGTGAGGAAAACTGTTGAGTTTATACACAATGCACAGCAGTTTACAAAACCTAAATCTGCCCTTAGCAAGTGTTTCTAGCAAGACCGAGCAAGGCAGAGCCCTGGGCTTAACTGCCTCCATCTGCTTTGTGCTCCACAGGCTCCATCGTCCTGGTGCAAAACTGGCACCTCTCCAGTCAAAACAAGGACACGGCGCTGATTTATAGCAGCTGAGGGGCTGACTCTGTGGTGAGTGAAGAAGAAAAGAGTAATTCCCAAAACATCTGTGAGCAAATTTCTACCCCCTTGGTAAGATGTGTGTAGGGTCCTGTATTGGCTGGTCTGGGTAAAGGCCACTAGCCAAAAGAGCTGCTTTTCCCGTAGTCACACATGGGCCCTCGTTGTGCTGTGCTCAGCATGGGCTCCAGTGTGCAAACCTCTCACCACAGCAGCGAGCAAGGGCCCGTGCACAGACCCCCAGCTTTCCCTGTAATTACCCAGCATCGCTAGCCCCCGCTCAGTAAGCTCTGATGACCCTTGGCCACGTCAGCTCCAGCCGCTTCAAAGGGAGCTGTCCCCAACTGCACTGTCCAACTCGTGACATCTGTGGCCCCGGCTCCTCTGGAGGTCCGTGGCTCTGCCGAAGGGGCTCCTTACTTGCATAACCACCGCCATGAGCCCTGCTCTGTATTTCATACACCTACAGCTGTAGGACATCTGTCGAGACAGAAGAATCTACATAAATAAGATGTTAATGTAAAAAATGTTATTTACATTACCTAAAAGGAGGACTGTTAAGGAAATGTCAAAGAGGCTGTGTATCTTTACTGTGATGGCTGGATGGAGGCTCCTAAACAAAAAGCAGCGGGGAACTTACTGTTTGCACAAAGTCCTTTACATTTTTGTAAACTCTGAGAGTTCTGTAGAAAAATAGTATTTTAAGGTTCCTTTTTGACAGCTCTTTATGGTCCTCGGCTGGGGCACATACAACTTCTCCATGACCTGAAACGCCAGACAAAACACACAGGGAAGAAGTTGTTCCTGCTCCACCTTTGGAAGGGTTCAGCTTCCAGAGTGAGCGTTTCCTTTTGCTGCTCTTCCTTCTAGACCTAGACCCATTTGGCATGGACACATCCACCTCCTCCACTGATCTAGTTTTTGTTCTGTTCCTTTTGCTTCATCCCAGGCACATCCACCTCGGGCCACACAGCCCCCTCTGCAGAGGACACAGATACCTTGAATAAAGTTATTTTTCTTCTCCTGTCAGTGGAAAAAAATCAGCCAATCTCATGGCTATGTGACCAATAAGCACAACAGATCATGAGTTTCACAGGCTGTCTGGAGCCGGGAGGATGGGAAGGAGCCAGCAGCTCTGTGCCACACCAGCCATTGCTTCACTAAAATTGCTGTACTGTCCTTTTATTTTTTTTCCCTCTCAAATTCACCTAGATTTCTAGATTTCTTTCTTTCCCTTTTTTCCTCTTTTCCCTTCTGTCTTCTGTCCCTTATCTAAACACGGATGGCACACGGCAAGTTGCCTTTTGGTTATAAATTTTCTTGGACTGAAAGCACTTATGGGGCTTGCCACACCTTGCCGGGCTGATAGAGCAAGCGCAGACAGTGGTGAAGGAAAGCACCGCGTAAGCTGTGTCCTAGGAACATATCGGACTGTCAGATTATTTGTGATTGGGTGTATTGGTGTCATTTCAGGTTCTTCTTGACAGCTGGATCCCAGCCATCGGCTCGCTGGAGCCTCCACAGACCATGGCTGCTTGGAGCCAGGGCAGGACATCTTGGGTTCCCTGCCCAGCTCGGAGGGGATTTACAGCACTGCTGATACCTTTACTTTCCAGAGCACATCCTGGAAGCTGGTCAAGTGGAGGGAAACAGGATCCATCTTTTTGCATGATCCTGGGTTCTCGCTGCAGTCCAAAATCTGTGGGAGTCATTGCACAGGCTGAGCAGGGAAGCAGAAGGCAGTGAGAACCGAGAGAAATTTGCCCTCCGTCAGCTCTGTTTGCAGGCTGCACAGGCGGATCATGGCCGTGGACACAGGCACCACTGCCAGAAGGGCACTGCGGAGCCCCTCCGTATTTTAGTAATTGCTACTTGCTCCCTGTATGCCATCACTAGACACCCATTACCATGAAATCCAAGTAAGCAGCTTGAATTGCATAGCCTTGGGAGGACCTCCAGCAACTGAGGTCCTCAGCTGCTTGTAAGGACTGACAGCAAACAAATTGCTCATCTCTGTAGGTTTTAAGAAATCTGTGTTTACGGTACTTGCCAATCTGAGTTTTAATGTTTCCAGCAGGTCTGTGCTGAAAGATGCTCCATGCTCTGCAATGTCCCTCTTGGATTCCCAGTGCTGCCGAACGGGCTAATGCATTTCTTTGTGCACTATTTTTCATTTAGCTCTGTTGCTCTGACAGCTATTACAAAAAGATCTCTGTGTAACACAGTACTCCAGTTATATGTGCAAGAGAAGATGCGTTAGCGAAAGCCACAGAGAATTAACTTTTGTTTAAAAAAATGTTTAGAGAAATGATCAGATACAGGTTCTTTTTCCCTCATTTTGCCGTGGTCTTTAATGATGCTGCATTCCCCTGGGTGTGGGGTGCCCCTGTGTCTGTGTTTCAAGCACACGTATCAGTGTGTGGGGCCTGGCAGCGCGTAGAGCTGCAGGGGGGCCGTGGCTTGGGCTTGGAGCCGGCCCACACACCCAGCCCTCCTTGCCAGGTACAGCCGCGGTGCCGAGGCGAGTTCTGCAGCCGCCTGCCCGGGCTGGGAGGCACCTCTGGCTGCAACGGCATGTGCGGGGATGCACGGCTTGGCATGGAAACTCACACTGGCCTGAGGAGCTGAATGCGGCTTAAAACACCAGCACGCTCTCCTTTCTTCAAGTTATGCACAGAAGTCCGGTGGGATTTGGGGCCAAGGACAAAGAAAAATATACATAGACTTTCCTAAGGACCTCCCCGCTGCAGGCTTCCATGCTCCTTTTCTACGGACACAGCTGTGGGCCGCCCTCTCCTCTCCTCCCCTCCTTGCCTGGATTAAAATTGCTGCTTTCTCACTCAGGTCTCCCCTCCCAAGCAGGGAACTTTATTAGGAACCCACACTTAACTACCAAATCTCCCTTGTCTGAACTAAAACTGTATCATAGTCCTACAAAGACCCTCCTTTCATTCCTGGTAAAGGTTTTTCCTTCCAATTCTGTGCCTCAAATTCCTGACAAAAATATTAGTTTATGAATTTTAATTAGGAATATTAATTTATTAGGTTAATTTGTTAAAGCTGTTCATTAACGTCAATAGCCTCCAGTTTACACACATGGTATTAGAGTACAGGTCTACATGGAGGTCTTGTTGTACAAGTGACATATCTCAGTAATGGTTGTTGGAGGAGCCTAATGGCATTTGGACTGTGAATGAGTTCGCTGAAAAAAAAAAAATCGACTTATTATGGATTAACTGGGAGCCGCAGCCTGTCCTTACAATAGGAAAAAACAACAATGATGTCCTTGATCTCTCACACCGCCTTTACAAGAGAAGTCCTTTCTTTGTGTTAGTGGGTGGCTCTTTTTTCTATTTTTTTTTCTTTTTGACAAGGGGAGAGGGTATTTGAGTATTCAATGATAAAAAAAGTAGACCTTGAAAGAACAAACAAGCTGGTTTAGCTGGAGGGCTGGTGAAGGCGGCCTTCGGTAAACCCTTGTGCTACAAAAGCTCAACTTTTTTAGCTATCCTGGCCTATGGAGTTCGACTGCACAGGGGTTTTCAGGAGCTTGCAAGGGAGCACCCAGCCCAGCAACAGCCTCGCAGCCCCAAAGGTTTGATCTCTTGCAGGGCGCTTTAAACAGCTTGGAGAGAAAGGGAGTGAGGAGCAGAAGAGGCAAAACCTGTCAGCAGTTCAAATGTGCCGAGCTCATTTGCGATACGCACGGTGCTAATTGCATTTCTGGTTTCCAAGCAAACTCATCATTTTCTTTGTGATTTTCTCCTGGATCAGTGTAAAGCAGAACTTTATGCACCCCCCAAGCCTAACAAAAGTAATCCTGTTGCTGCTTGGCTCTTCGTGGGAGGTCAACGCTTCAGTTATGAACAGTGACAAGAAAAGACCTTCTAGGAGGAGAGAAAAAGCACCCTGCACCAGAACTGTTCACCAAAGTATATAGGTCGGGCTTGGGAACATGCTTAGCTGGCAGCTAAAAGTCAGTTTGGCACCTAGTGGCTGAAGATCTCCAGCCCCGTCAGCTCCAAAATGGGCTGAGGCTGCGTTCAAGATTACTTACTATTAAATAAATGTGGATTAACCGTGACCGACTACCCTGCAAGACAAGGCTCTGCGGCAATGCAGGCAAAAAAAAAAAAAAAAACCCAGTTCTTGCCCTCGCAGGGGATATCTGATAAGCACCTAATTAATCATGTAGGAATGCACTAATAAAAAGCTGGATCTTCCATGTCTGATCGCAGCAAGGGAGTTGCCACTGGATATTTTGAGTGCTTGACGCATAGCGAAGGATGTGGCCAGCGCTTCCCTGCTGTGCATCTCGCAAGCCTATCGGTTTCAGCAGGGCTGGGCTGGGGCTGCACGTGCGTACGAACAGAGGGGGCCTCTGCCTGCTATCAGATGGGCTATCACAAGGCTGATATCTCCCTACCCTTTTATCAGCATGTCCAACGCCATTTTAAAAGCAGTTAGATTTTTACCATTGCTGTATTTTTGGTTTTTTTTTGTTTTATGGTGAGCAAGTTTAATGTGAAAATTGCTGGCAGACGTTNTTTGTTTGTTTTATGGTGAGCAAATTTAATGTGAAAATTGCTGGCAGACGTTAAATATGGAGTTCCATGGTGCCGCTTTGACAGACACTTTGGTAAGAGTCCAGCCACACTATGATGCTGCTTAAATGTTACTTGAACTTCTTCTATATTTTGATCTAATTTGAGTTTCCCTGTGATGTTCAAATAACGCTGGGCTAATTAGAATCAGGCAAATACTTTGTGTTGTGTGTAATAGGTAATATAAAGTACATATGCAATGATTTAACTAAACATCTAAGCTCTGGATAAAGAAAAGTTTTCATCTGGAGTTAGCTTCCCGGGAGGCGGGAGAGCAGTGAGAGCTGCCAGTCCGGACACTGGTGCCCTTTGCTGGGTCCGGCCTGGGCAGCGGGGCCCCTTCCTGGAGGGATTATTCAAGCACAGTAAAAGCAGGATTTCTTTTATTTTCTTTTTTNGAAGCACAGTAAAAGCAAGATTTCTTTTATTTTCTTTACTTTTTTTTTTTTTTGGCTTCTGGTTTGCATGGGAAAATTGCCGCCAGTAAACTAGCAGGAAAAAGACAGAGCTACAGCTAATTTTTGCGATCCTCCTCTGAGGGTGTCCCAATCTAATCTCCATGTGGTTAAAGTAGCTGGATTAGAAGGAAGCATTAGCAAGGCAAGCTGGGTCTCGGCCTCACAAAAACAAATATTTAACCTGGAAAAGAGGCTTTTTTCCCAGTAAGTCTCCAAAGTCTAAGGGAGAGTAGACCATTAAATGCTTTCAAAAGGGTAAAATGTGTATGCACCAAGAGTGGATGGGAGGAAATGGCAAAAAGAGATATTTCACTACAGGAGGAGTGGTGCTAGTATTTCTATCACCTCCAAAGTCTATGATTGTGTAACTTGTAGCACACAATTATAAATCCTTTCCCATATTTTCCAAGAGTATACATAGTCATATGTATCAATACATACAGAAAAAAAAAGGCAGAGCCAGGTTGCCTTTGTCGTTCCTGTCTGTGTGGTAGCTGTCCCCATGCTCCTGATACACATCCCGTGGAGCTGTCCTGGGAATCCTTTGGGACATGCAGTCTAACTGTTTGGCTGATCACCCTGTACAGCAAGGTCTGTACACACTCCCGAAACTTTTTCATGTCAAAGGAGTAAGGAATAAATTTGTTCCAGTGTCAGGCAGAGATTTTTTTTCAGGATAGATTCTGAATTTTGCTACCTGAAGGGACAATCAGACAGTATTATGTCACTTCTCATACAGGATATTTTTTTCAAAATATCTTTAAAAAAGGTAGCATAGCAAGGTTGATACTACATACAGCTGAAGACAGACTAGGACAGGGTAAGATGATGATGAGCCTTTTCCAGGGAAATGCCCTTTGCAACAAGTAGAATCACCTACAACTCATCCCCATTGGGTGCTCTGATGAAGGCTGATGCTCATCAGGTGGGAAAGCTACAAAGCAGAGCCAGCAACCTTAGAAGGAAAGGACTTGGGAAGGTAGGCACTTTTATTCTGTTTCCTCTATGTGCCTTCTCCTCAAGTTAGGTATTTTCTTGAAAGAAACTTCTTTTTTTCCCAGATGTCAGTTGTTAGGTTTAAGATGTTGGTAGTTTTTTGGACAAAGGGATACTTGAAAGGGGACTGTAACTCTGTAGGCTTGTGTGTGACTTAATTTAAACTGCATTTGTTTGCAACTTTAGCTGAGGTTATATGCCTTTACTCAGTCAAAAGAAAAGCACTATAAGGCACTGCAAGTAAATCAATAAGCTAGTAGCTTAAATAAAGCATGTGTCATTTTGTATTTCTTTCTATCAGCTATAAAGAATTGTATGTGGATAACAAATTGTCTATTAGTCATTCAAATTTAACAAAACACAAAAAATCATTCAGGTTTCAGGTTTAACTCGATGTACTGCTGTTTCTATCTTTTTGTACCTTCATATGAAATTGAATGACTGGCTTGGACTTGATTGGAGCATCTTGTTCTCAGGAAATACAGCCCATGATCTTGCTTCATGACCATGGAGGGGCCCCTGCTCAGGGCTCCTTTGCGAGGGGAGGCTCCAGCACCAGAGCTGCCCTTCTGTGATCCCAGCCCTGCTTCCCACACAGGGAAGAGCAAGGCCGCATCTACGTGACCAGTGGGCAGTTTCTGCCATGTTTCTGACAAGCTCCTTAGATGCATCAATGAGGGACTTTTTTCAAAGTCAACATCATGAACTTCATCTGAGACATAAGATCACAGAGGGCGAAAAGAGTGAGCCTTTCTTTGGCCACTGTTTTATCAGTAGTGCAAGCTGTATCTAATCTGCTGTAAAGGACTTCTATAGCTACTGCTGCCAGCAATGACCTTCCCTAGCTGAGAGGGAACTAAACCATACATGTGCTGTTTGAGTGGACCAAGTATTAGAAAAATCTAAAGCCAAGAAAATATTTGGCTGCCTTTCCTACTGCAAGTAGCGCTGCTGGTCAGAGATAGAGGAAGGAAACTAAACATTTACTGACGCCAACTAGTTTCTGAAAGGATTTAAGGAGCCTGTGTATAAGCAGGCTAGTGGTGATATCGCTTTATCTGGGAAGGATGAGGACTTCTCAGTTTGCTTATTCAGGCATTAATATCATTAACAGCAAACAGGCAAAGCAGCTCACTGCCTCATCGCACTAGGCAGGAAATTCACAAATAAAATGTAAAGCCAAAAGTCTAGAACTGGCAAGAGCAGCCTGAAACCTTATCTCCTCTTAAGCTTGCTTTTTAAAGCAGTGGTCTTTGAGGAAACTTGTAATGCTTGTGTTATGTGGAGTAAGGGCCCAGAAAACTGCTTTCTGCAGTGTTTCTGCAGTGCTTGCTCCCCTCCCACTTCCAATCTGCCAGACCGCTGGAGGAAAGGGCTTTTAAAGCAGGCCCGGGGCACGGTCTCTTTTGTAGGCTGTGGTGGCTGAACAGGTAGACGAGCTTGCTGCAGAGCAGTGAGTGTCAGGCAGTCTGCGAAGAGAGCAAGTGAGCTATCAAGCACGGAAACGAAATGTCAATATCTGGGGAATCTGAGACATAAAGTTTGTATTTTGAGGAGAGGGAAAAACAAGGTGATGGAAGGAATCCTAGGGCATGAATATTTTTAAAAATGCTGGATCAATATCTGTTATACTCCTAATTAAATCCTGATGCCGTCAGACCTTATGCATATGTTTAAGTGTCATTGAAGCTGAAGGGGCTTATGCAAACTGTTCAGCATATGTCTTTCAGCATTGCCAAAACTGATGCTTTAGTTAGTAAAGTTAAATATGTAAATAAGAGTTTACAAAATTGCATGTTTTATTAGTTTCATTGCTTTACAGGGTTCTTTAGTGTCATGATAAAATGTTACGTCCTACAGGGAAGACAACACCACTGAAACTGCCTTATGGGAAATGGCACCTTCCAAAACCAGTAGATTATGGATGTGGAAGGGAACAAATGCAGAATTAGAAACCTTCTGTATCGTTATTTCTTACAGAATCAAAAAATGTACTCAATAACTAAAGGAGAAGTACAGTTCTAACTTTCAAATAGTAAATGACTAACCAACTGAAGTTAAATCATTGCATCACTGATATTCTAAAAATATGTGTTAGTATTTTTTTAAACTGATATAAATATGAAACTGGCTAACAATATATAAATGATAACATCCCTTTAAGACTCTAGTACAGCAAAGTTTGGTTTAGTATTCACTTTGTCTCACTTTTACTGGTTTTGCATCTATTCTTTTGACTTTTTTGCTGGAAATTGTTTTTTGCATCTCATATACATGTGTTTTAAATGTTGGGAAGATAAAAGATGGTTTGTTGTCAATGCAGCTGTCTAGTACAGCCAAATCATATATAACTTTGCAGCCTGCAGATGAGCCCCCTGCCATTTCCAACCTACTGTTACTGTTCTATGTCCAGGTTTGAGTTAATATGAGGATGCCTTTCTCCTCTCTTCCTGCCTTTCTGTGAGATAAGCACGATGGCTGTTGATATTCAAATTTTGGTCCCTTAGCTAGACTTGGGAGGATGCAGAGAAAGAAAGATTTGAGGATTGAAGTCATCCATTACATGAATGAAAAGATCTTATATTTTTAGTCCAAGAGTGCTCTGAAGACAATACAATTTTTCTGAATCTTATCTGATGTTTTACTAAGCGCATCTGCATGGTTTGTGCAAATGTTTTCTCAAACACTATTTGCAGGTATTTCAAGCCATATGTGGTGACTAACATAGTGGTGACTAATTTGAAGGACATATGTTTGCCTGACTTAAAGTGCAATAACATGTTTGGTCGTTCCCATACAAGCAGTATTTTTTGGTTTTGAGTC
Organism: Crypturellus undulatus; assembly: GCA_013389825.1. Classification (NCBI taxonomy): domain Eukaryota; kingdom Metazoa; phylum Chordata; class Aves; order Tinamiformes; family Tinamidae; genus Crypturellus; species Crypturellus undulatus. The sequence goes on from VWPW01008074.1 coordinate 861,583, forward strand.
TGAATGTTTTTATTTGAATCAAACGCTCCTGTGCATTAGTGTGACAAACACTAAAGGGTTAGCAGCAACAGCAGTCGGATAGGGTAACTGTCCTGCTCTGCAGTTTGGGCAACACCAATTCTCATTGGCAAGTTAGGTGAATGTGGGCAATTTGTTCTGCTCTGAACTCACCCCTCCCAGAAGATTATTTCCTCTTCTTTTTGGTACAAGCCATTTGGCTCTTCCAAGGTCTCTGGGATAGGAGAGCAACTCGTGCCTGGTCTGTAGCCTTGAATACTTCACTGTACACCTGTACAATTGCGAGGTTGGGTCCTTCCCTCATGAAAGTACATATTCACCATGATATTTTTAAGCTGAAAAGATTTTACCAGACAAGTCCTTAAAGACTAAGAATTTCTTTCTTAAAATGCTGCATTGGGAAAACAATGTTTTATAGCCCTGGTGTGTGATTTCCAAAACAGTATATTCATAGGACAAATGCCAGTAAGCTAGAATGTTACACAAATAAGAATACTATAAATTACATGAGGGCTATTTACATTAAAACTTCATTTTGATGAGCTACACAGTAATTCATTTTTAAGTATTTTACAGTATATTCAGTAGTGAAGAGCAAGGTAATGTAGTTAAACTCCTTTTATAGCTCAGAAGTTTAGAAAGGGAGATTTATTGGTTGGTCAGTCAAATTTTTGTCATGAACAATAAACCATAAAGTTATTGCAGCTGTGGTTATTTGACAGAAAAGACCATTAGCTACCAAAAGGCAGGGACAATAATTGTCTAGTTGTCACAATCACCGTAAACAAATGTTTCTCAGTTAAACTCCAATGACTAGAGGAAATAATTTTGGAGAGCAGCAGGCATTTCTTGATTCACATTAGTACAGCTGTATCTGTACATTTGAAGGGAAGAGATTGTGTATCCCTTTCCGACCAGAGTACTTGCCCAGATGAATCTGAATTTCGACTCTTGATGCTTTTCAAGTTGGCAAAGTTGGACAACAGTGAGCTCAAATCTGCAGCTTGTCTCCTGTGCTGTTGAGAGGGCTGCAGTGAGATGCAACTGATTTATGAATCCTTTTATCTACAGAATTGCCTTTGCTTTTCTCATACCTCACTTCTGTTTGCCTCTTCCTGCGGGCTTGACTCGAGGACTCTGGTGGAAGGATTTCAGCTGTGTGATTTAAGACTACAACACTGCAAAACTTGGACACAAGTCTGAAGAGTAATGTTGCTCGTGGAACAAATTAGTTCTGTATCTATCACTGTAACTGGAAAGTCAGAGTAATGTAGGGGAAGTTGGCAGAGTTGTGTAGCATCTCATTTTATTTTATTTTTATCTGGCTTATTCCCTTCAGAGTCAGAACCCTATCAACCATTTAATGTTTTTGGCAAAACCAATTTCATTGCAATGGGTATTTTGAGAGGATGCCCAATGTTAATGTTTCTTTAAAGTTTCAACAAAAGCTGAAGGGACAAACCTGCATGGAAAGAAGGTTGTGAGCTAACATGTAGGATCAGTGTTTTCATGATGAATGGAAAATGTTTCTTTATTGGATCCAATAGCGCTCAATATGTTGCTTTACAGGGAACATAGCAGTGCCTATTGCAGCTGAAATATAAAAGTCGCTTTTGTCTCCAAAATGGGTTTACAAAAGTAAATTGGTAATTTGTTGTTTGACGTATAAATAGGCTCTGTTACCAAATCTTTGTTGATTAACCAAAAAAAGGTGAGAAGAGGAAAAAACAAAAGTTTCTTGTTAGAAAACTTATTTATGATGCATACTTAAAAACTTGTGCTAAACTACTGAGCTGCAACTTCTTCTTCAACTGAGTGTCCACAGCAACCCAACAAAATATAATTGTAAATACTAGTTACATATGCAACTTGAAAAGTCTTGAAAGAAAAAAGCAATCTTTTCCTATTCTGAAGAAGCTGATCTTATAAATTTTTCTATCCCTCCTTTTAGCTTAAACCCAGTAACCATAAAGATTTTGGCCATTTAATATTCTGCAGCTTCCCAGCACTCATGTTTTTAAGTGAAGTGGTTGGAAATATCTACTCCCTCTTAATATCCCCCAAAACTATCTTTAGTACATGACTCTCCTAAAGGAGTGGTACATTATTCAACATCATTTCTACTCAGCACAGTTTTCTCAGATTGCACAAGTGTAGAAACACATTTTTAAGAGAACTCTTTACATTGCTGTCAAACCGAGTTTACATTTTAACAAAAACCCTCTGGGAATCTCCCTTCTTATATGGAAAAGAATGGTTGGTGCATTCCCCAGCTGTGTAATTCATAGTCTGATTTTAGACCTCCATTGTCTGCACAATGACTAGCTTACACATTTAATGTACAGACTGTTAATCACATTCAATAACTTCTACATTTGTAACTTGACAAAAATGTGTTTCAGAGGGCAATGTTCCAATCCAGACCATTTCTCCAGAGATAACACTGCAATGCTTGTGAACAGTATTTCCAACAAACCAAGAGCTAAATGAATTCTAAAATTCAAAGTGTGCCTTTCGTCTCTTTAAATGTAAAACTCTGTTCTTTTTTGCACCTATATTGGAAGCAAAAAAATAGTAGCACCAGTGAATCTGCGCCTGTGTAAAGGGAACATTTTGTTCATCAGTGTCGAATTGTGTTCTGTGACTATACACATATATGTGTGTGTGCATAGTGGGAGAAATACTAAAACTTTTCTGAACATGTGACTGACTAAAAAGTGTTTGTATACTTGCGTGCATCCAATTTGATCCTAGAAGTGTTTAGGCTTATGCATGCCAAGATGACTGGAAAACTCATCAGAGCTGAGTGCTGGCTCCTGCTAACGGCATGCACAGGAAGGAAGGGCCAGCTGAACTCTGAGGAGACTTTCTTGTAATGTTAGGCAGAATTGATGGTCTAGTGATCTCTCGTGGTATTTTTCTTCCAAAATGAATCCTGTTCTTGGCCACTGTTTTGTAGCATGCCACCTTGATTTAATGTACAAAATGCTTCAGCTCTTGGCTATGTCCATAACGCTTTTTACTTTAGCTTCAGGTTTTAAATTTTATCTCTGTAATAAGCACCTTCATTTCATTACAAGTGAATGGGACTGCCTGGCTATAAATTATTGCAGTTTTTCTGCTTCCTCAGTCCAATGCGTAGACTTCAGTTTGTTTGACATTGCTGAACGGTAGGGGTGGGACAAGAGAGGGGATCATTGACTTATTTATATCTCTGATGTAAATGCAAAACCATCTTCTTTAGCATAAAGCTTAGTTGGGGTTAATCCAAATTTAAGCCCATTTTTGGCCAGTGCTTCAGTGTGGTTTTAAGTATAGCAATCATAAATAAAATTCCAGAAGAACAAATCATCTTGAATGACATCTCTCTTAGTTTGCTCCCTGGAGTTTCTTGCCTGAGCTCTGATGAAGTATAACCGCCTTAAAACTAAAATACTGCTTTTAAAGTGGTGAGTGTGCATAGGTGCAACTGTGTTTAATTAGCTCCCCGGTGGCACACCTTTGTGATCCTGAACCCCAGCTAGGGCTAAGCCTTGCGGTGCTGGCAGCTGCGGGGAGCTCTGTCTGAAGAGTTCTCTGGGAGGGTCACATCAGCTTGGTTTACTGTATTTCTGCATTTGCTTCTTTGAGCTATGTGTTCGCTGTCCATTTTTTTTGGTGTCTTGTGGCCACGTCAATCTAATAAAACAGTATTGGATCTCCTTAATAATGACTCCTCTGCTCTGGACAGTTACAGCTGCAGTAATATTGCTGCTATTAAAATAATTACATGAATCTCCTTCGTTGTTGTTAACAGTTGTTCTAGGAAAGGATTTAATGTTTGCTTCCATAAATACATTTTTCTTCAAGAAAGAGTAATTCTGTAAATATGTATCAGCTTAATTAGTATGTAAATTTGTTTTTCCACATTTTTGAGAAGTTGCAATGAGTTTTGAACTAACTTATGCAAGGCAAAAATATCTTTCCCTCTTGCATAATTTGTTGCACCTTTTTGAAATGCTAATGAAGAAACCTAGCAGAGGTAAGCAGTTTAAATAATTCCTGAGGTTTGTTTTGTAAGATTCTATAAACACCAAACAACCACCTTATCTTATATGTTAAAAAAAAAGTTACTCTTTTTGAAAGACGGGGTTTTTTATCTGCAATACAAAGTTCTGTAGAGTGGATATTAGTATACTTTGAGTTTGTCTTTTCCTTGACCACTGCTAGTTGCTGTTGAAATGGCCCTAACAGTAAAATCTTACAAGATCTGTGGTGTTTATATAATGCTCACAAATGAAGTGCTTGTGCTTTGCAGGAAAAGGCCCGCAGATAAATCTTCCTGCTCTGCTACTCAGTAGTTGAGTTTGGGAGGCCGGCAGAAGGTGCCAGACTTTCAGCAGGGGCTTTGCTAGATACTGAGGCTTTTAGATTATCACCTGCAACTGAAATCCCAGAATGCCTGATGCTCGTACTTTATCCTCATTACCACCATGTTGTTAATATTTCAGCTCCTTGTTTTCTTTTTTTTTTTATTTCTAAAGCTTTTTTTTTCTTCCTTTTAAGGTCACATTCTTTTTTTCCCCCTACTTTTTTTATTTGCATTTTTTTAAGACTCAGTAAATTTAATGTTGTGCTTGATGCTGAAATGTCTAAGGCGAGCAATGAAAGAACATGCAGATATAATTTTCTCCATCAGATAAGTGCATAATTTTTTTTCTTATCAAACTGTTAATTTATTAATATTGCTTTTAAATGGTTTAGCTAGACACAGACTACTGAAGCAACTAAACTAACTCAGCTTATGCAAGGTTAGAGATTTCAAGTTGCAACTTAATCTTAAAGCTAAGGATCTTCTACGGGTATTGATCAAAGATAGTGCTTCTCATGGAATTTTCATGTGGACACTATTTCTTTGCCTTGGCTGCATTCCCATTTTGGTCAGTAGTAAGCAAGCACATAAAGAAGGGAAGAGTGAGTGATGTTAAGGAAAGTAGCTAAGGTCCTGTCTAGCTGTAATTCAGCATCATCTCAATATTCTTAGTATCTGTTGGATGACCTGTAATTATGGAGCACTCTATTAAGGAGGCAATCTTAAAACATACATATGCTGAGTTGAGCAGTGATATTAATAAATTAAAAGGATAACATCTGCCTGTGTTTTCATTGTTATCCACAAACATTCTAGCATGGAGCCTATTTGATTTATCTTTTCAGCTTCCCGCTCCTATTTTGTCTTTTGAACCTTACTGTTAGTACCTATCTATCTTGGAAAATAATTAAGACTGTGTTCTCCCTTCCTGCTGGTTGAGCACTGTGATACCAGATCAGTGTGTGGCCTGATGAATTAGTCAGAAGTCCAAGTGAAAAGTAAGACAACTGGAAATCCCTAAAGATAAGCAAGTTTTAGGTTCTACAAGCGTAAAGCTTATAAAATGGAGTTTATGGTAGCGTTAAGTTGTAGCAAAGATTCTTGATGCTCCCTATATCCTAAAGCTCAGCATAACATAATCTGGAGCAGTAGCTTTGCCCCTGAAAGTCAGAGCTCAGTTTTTCCTGGACTGGAGGTCCATGGCAGAGCTTCAGGTGGTGTTTTTTTTGTGGGACAACATAGCATCTATCTCTGCTTTTCTCTGTGGTCCTGATCTCTCCTTCTTGCAGCCATCTCTCTCCCTTGGTAGCAAAAAGTCATTTTTGCCCTCCCTGAGAGTGTGATGGGAAAGTTCAGCATGCTGAAGTGATTTTTTTTCTTCTATAATGAGTGGAAAAATGAGAAGAGGAGAATCTAAGAACAGGAGTTGATATGTAATATGTTGAGTGTATGTCATCATTATGGTGAAGCAACTTATGTTAACGTGAGGTTTCAAAGTACTATCAGATGTAGTGGAGATATGTCAAAATTCTGCTGTAAAGCACAAAATACAATGAATTTCTCTGGCTGTGACTTCAGAGTATCCAGGTTGCATCCTGGTGCATCCCTGTTAGTCATGATAATTCTCTTACTAGCAACACTTCTCCTATGTTCTTGCATCATTTTCAGAAAGCTAGTTAGGCAGTATTTTTTCTTCTTGGATGAGAAGAGGAATAGCAATAAATTGCAAGACTGTCCTTTCTTATCAGAATTCGCAGTGAGGAAAGTGTGTGTCAATGTGCTGGGTTATTCCTTAGCTGGTGTGCTGATCGAGTGCTGTTGTTTCCTGTAAGAAAGCCTTCCTGAAGGCTTCCCAGTCTCCAGAAATAATCCACAGCATAAAACTGAGTCAGCTAGCTGGAATGCTGGCCATTAAAGACAATTTTGCATGATTAACTACTTAAATAGAAAAAAGTTGATGTCAATAAGCAGTTTTCCTATTTGTCTTCAAAGCTGCAAAGAGTCTACCAGCAACTAATATATCTCAAACTGTACTGACAGTGTAACTGTACAGAGCAGGGACCTTAGTTCAAATCAGCTAAACCACAGTTCAACTTGTTATTTCAGGCAATTTCTTTTTAATTTCTTCCCTTTCACTTCCTGGTCTCCTTATCAAAACTTGTCGCTTAAATATAGTGTTTTAATTGTAATATTGGGCTCTATAGGGGGAAAAAAAATAAAGAATACAGCTTATGTATCATGTTTAAAAATATACTTTTTTTTAACATGGTCTGGGTTATTAACCTAGTACAGCTGTATTTTTCTCCTGACACTTGATTTGGCATTAGTTTCAACTTAGACATTGGATATATTTATGGACAATAAATTGTATGGACTTCATTTTGGTGAGGAATACCCTGTGACCACAGCAGAGATGTCCACTGTTCAGTCCAATTGCTATTTATGATGCTTTCCAACAGATTCTTCTCTCTTTTTCCCTTGGGCCTTCCTGTTGCCCAACACAACTCAGAAATACAGTGTTTTTTGCATAAAGAGAATCACAGCAACAGGAGGGAGTTTGGACACCTCATCATAGCTTCAGTTTGCAACTTGTAGACCCAGACACTTGCTGTAATCTCCTGCTGTGATAAGCAGTATCATCTTTCCTGAAGGCACTTGGGGAGGTGTTGCTTTTTTTTTTTCCTTCTTGCTCTTGCCAACTCTGTAGAGGAGAGAGGCACCCAGGAGAAGCAGCCCCTGAAAGAGAAAGGGGAGATGGATATGAGAACCAGATGTTTCCAGTCCTACTTACTGCTTCCTACCTAGTCTCCAACAGTAAGTCTTGTGCAGGAGAGTGCTCATTTGTGGGAGTTAAGGCTGTGTAAGGCTAACTGGTCATACCATGCCCCTTTCCTCAGCCAAGCAGGGGGCCCAGGTGGCCCAGCTCTCACTTTGTCTGGTGCTGGTGTGGTGAAAAGAGATATGGCGAAGCCAGATGGAAGTACTCTGAAGGTCCCTGGTTCCTTCCCAGCCAGTCCCATGAATGTTCCTGATTTGGTCCTTGTCCTTCTGTAAGTGAAATTCTGGATTAAATACTTGTGTCACTCATGCAACATGCTGTTTTCTCCTTCTAGCACTTGTGCAAGCTGCTTTGCTCATTTAGTGTGGAATGAATGTAATGTGCCCAGCTGCTGAAGGATGAGTCTCCCTATGACTGGCTTGTCCCAGGATTAATAGTGTAAGCAAGCGAGCAATACCTAGTTGGACATATATCATTTAAGAGGCTCCTAAGCCAGCCCTTGGTGCAAGCCTTGCAAAAGCAGAGATCTTTCCTAAGGAGGTGAAAGTGTCACGGGTATCTCATGGATCCTGTGCCAACCTTCTGGAAAAGGCATCACAGCAAATGTGTATGGCTAGCCTTTATGAACCTTTTGAATCTTTTTGTTTAGCATCACTAGGATGCTATAAATGCACCATAGAGGGGTATGAGTTTATATGTTATCACAAGTGCTTTTTGTGAAGTTTTAATAGATTTCCTTTTAGTAGAGACAATACTAACCTCAGAACTCTTATGAACAGCATAATTCAACAGGGCATGTGATATTCATGAGGAACAGATAAAAACAGATTTAATAGTTTCAGTCCTTGGCAGTATATTTTGTTCCAGGAACTGCACAGAATTTAAGCTGTTTGTGTTGAACTTGAACAAAACTAAACAGAAGAAAAGAGAGATCATGCTGCTTTTCACAGCCTGTCAGAAGAATCTTTTTGGAAACTTACAAAAGGATGAAATATTCCTGTCCACAGAATATGCTCTGCAGGGTGAGCAACTCCCATTTGGGGCGGGGGTGTTCCTCTGAGGCTGCTTAGAGCAAGAGGTATCTCTTTTCTTGAAGAGTTGAGCAATTATGAGGTACTGGATGCCAGCTACTCTGTAGCAAACAGACTTTTTATTAATTATTAATAAAGCTAATTACGAGAAACTGCATCAGACATGATGCTAACCATGAACATACAAACAGGCTTTCTGGCACCTCCTGCAACCTGAGCTCCATACAAAATGTTTTATAAGCCTCTTTCTAGTCTTTTGTGTATTAGATGAGTTTCTAAAGGGAATGCTTCTGATAATCATGGTGCATCTTTTGCCATTTTTTTAATTGCACTGAGCCCAAGTTAGCTGCTGGTAAAGGAGAGAGAATAACAGCTTGAGGTATTGGTGTAACCCAGCTGGAAGGTGCCTTAGGGCTTACAAAAGCACCAGTGTACAGAGGGTGAAAATATAAGGTAAAGCAGAAGAGAAATAGTAGCTGAGCAAATAAGCTCATGTTCTTTTGAAGCACCTCTACTTTGATAGCTGGATGTGGCCCAGGGAAGGGACAGCCCAAGCAGCTCTTCTCCTTGTTGCTTCATGTGAAGTCCATGGTTCTGCTCTATGCATTGACATGGCTTTGAATTGACTTTTTTTTCTTTTCTTTTTTCAGGAAAGGTTGGAAGATAAATTTTTATAGTAGCCGTAAGACCAACCTATCCTTAAAGAAATAAGGAGATAAAGAGCAGACTCAGTCTTGATCTTTCCTCATACCTCACACTGGCACCCTGGACATTCTTCCTCATCCCTTGTCAAAGCAGTTAAAAGTCATGAACTATGGCAAACTCATGAGAACGGTTTCTAACAATGAAAAAATGAACTAGCAGACAAATACAATCTTCAGTCCAGTTTTGGTAAAGAAATATTTTGAGCTTGTTGGACTTCCCAGCTTCCATGAACTATTAAAGTCATTTGAAATTAATCTTTTCAGTACTGGCTGGCAGCTGCGGAGCTTCTATAAAGATGATTTAATAAATAAATGAGGAGAAATCTTGCAACAGAATATATAATACCATTATAATTTGTACAAGAACATTAGTCAGGAAATTACTACTAAGTGCTATAAAAGTCCTGTAACAAAGGAATCTGATGGGAGGAAATATTTGAGAGGTTTTTCTTATGGTCTGTCCTCTATTTCAGTTCCTGATGCAACAACAAGCTCCTATGTGCAGTCAAGGTCATTCAGTCAAACTTGAGCCAGCAGCCATTTATTCCAAAATTGCTATTTCTTCTCAGGTCTGACTGAATTCCTGAAAGATTTTCCTCCCATTGTTTAAAAGAAACTGTGTGAGGTCTAGGAGTTGTCTTCTATTGTTTTTATTGTCATTGTCATAATTTCTTGTGTTCTGTTCTCATTACCCCTACATGTTTCATCAACTCCCATATATTCTATGCACAAGTTTTCAATGACCCTGAAAGATAAAAGCTGTAGATAAATGGTTTTTTTTTTTGTAGATTTTTTTTCTGCATTTTCACTGTTTTATGCATCTTCAAAAATGAATTGCTCTTGACTGCATTGAGTGCTCCAAACTTTCTCTTGCTCTGAATCTTTCTCAAGCCAAGAAAACTGGCTGGAAGGCACAATGTATTTTGCCTTTCACTTCTGTGTCTCCACACCATGGTGATCTTAGAGTTCTTTGAGGTGTAATATTTGCAGATGCTTAGGACAGTTCAGTATCATCACTTGGTATAGAAATGTTGAACCTTAAGATTGCTTTGTCTGTTTTCAGAGTAAACCATACCTTATTGAATTTAATATAAATTCAGAAAACTTCCCCTAACCGTGAAAAGGGGAATGAGATGTGACTTGAACCCCAGACTATATCCTGTCCTCTGGGCACTGGTTTCCTGGTTCACTAGCTCTGTGAGCAGACCGAAGCGAGTATTTTGTGCTAATGGCAAGCAGTAACTGTATGGGAAAGGGTTGCTGTGGGCACCAAGGCACCCCCCTGCCTGTGTAAGCATGCACCGGCTTAAATGAGCAATATTTCTGAGTGTCTTGAGGTACTTGAGTCAAATGATTTAATCCCCATTCTTTCAATGAATGAGCTGCACTGGAATAACTCTGTTCTCTTAGCAAAACACGTTTCTTTTCCCTCCCTTTGCAAGTTGCTATGATTATTTATAGTCAGCTGATTGCTGTGAATAGCTCTGCTGGAGGTATATTAAAGTGATATTTTGATGCAGAGTTTAGAATCCTGGCTACACAAATCATTATATTTTTTTTTCAAATTTAATCGGATTAGCCTGATTTCTATCCAGAACTTCAATAGGCCGTCTTCTGTTTCATTTTTCACTTTCCCTTGAAAATATCCATGCAACTAAGGAATCTTCCGAGCCAATGATATTTGGTACAACTACACTCAAAATAGGTAATTTATAAATCTTTCCCATCTCTAAAATTAACTACACCTGTTCTCATGCAGGAAAGTAAGTGCTGTTAAATCATGAGGTTGCTTATGACAAAACCAAAGAAAGTGTGAGTGAAAATGTAAACACGATGACAACTTGATATTGCCAAAATAAAAACTTATATTGCACCAACTGATAGCTAGCTGGAACTCAGAAATATAATACATTAAAATGAACGGTTTGAAGATTGATCTTTAGCTATCTGGCAGAGCATAAATTAAAGCAAACTTCAAATAACATCAGCATCAGCTTAGTTCTCCTCCCCTTATGCCCTCTTTCATTCCCTGCCTTTAAACACATGTTCTTAGCTGAATTACAGGACTTTCAGCTGGCAGCCAGTGGACTGTTTTCACATGGCCTCAGTTGCCCAGATGTGACAGCACAGGATTTTCCAAGAAATTCCCCAAGTCACCTGGAAAGGGAGGGGGATTTCCATCATATTTCTGAGTTGCCATGAGACTTCTGAGTGGCTCAGTTTTGTTTTTCTATCTCAATTTATAGAAAGCCAAAGCCATTTGGTTCTTTGAGTTTCAGGTTTGTCTTGAAGCTTTAATTATTATATATCACCTACAAGAAAGCTTTTTGTTTTTATTGCACAGAGCTGTATGCCAAGCAAAATTGAGCTGTGTTTGGATTTAATATTAGAGCAAGGGCAGATAATACAGAAAATAAAAAACACTCCCCTGTTGTGCAAGATATACTTATATGGCTCTGTTCACTTGAAAAATCTGTTCTCATTGATCTTAGTCTGACTCTCTGCAGGGTTTTCTTGGTCAAGGAGGCTAAAATTGATTCAAGGCCCAAAGCTCTTCAGCACAGTGTTGACAAAACCTAGAATCCAATGTTCTTGTGTCAACATGCTCTGACTTTCTTGGATCTTCAAACCACATTTTGCTGTATGACCAAAAATGGAAGGTGGATCACAATGAGAAACATATGGCAGAGAGTGGAATTTCAAGCTTTAAGAGCAGAGAGGAGGAGGAGGAGGATGAAGACTGACAGGAAAAGAGCAGAGGAGCATAGAGAAAGAAAAAAGAAACTGAATTTAGGATCTGCTTTTAGGAAGAAAATCACTCTAAACTCTTCTGGTGACCTTACATGGGAACCCTGATGGAACTTTATTTTTATGACTTCTCCCTTTTGTATTTATTTCCTTTCACTCTTATTTTTGCAATATGCTTGGCATTAGATCTAGAGATAAATTGGAGAGTTACAAATTTTGAATTATTTACTGTCTTTCAAAGGTATTCTAAGGTGGTGAGGGTTATATTTGAAATTATGTATAAAGCAAGAGCAGCTTTTAAAATTGAGAAGTTTGACTACAGTGCTATTGAGAGGCTGCAGTGCTATTAAGGCTATTGAGAGACGTTTGAAACAGACTTGTCTAATTCATATTTAGAACTGACCAGAGGGCAATGCTGCTGTTGCATAGCAACTTGTGAGAGACGTCTGAAAGTTTGGTTTTGCTCAAATATGGAATCATCTACTGGGAATTTTAAAATTCCCGCTTTTCATTCTGGTGCAGAGCAAAATCTGGGGCCTTTTGTGTTCCTTCTGCAAAGTGCCTCTGTATTTTTACAGAGGAGGGGGAGCCGGCTCTGAGCTGTGCTCCTCGAGGACCAGTGCAGGCAGGGNATCATCTACCGGGAATTTTAAAATTCCCACTTTTTGGGGCCTTTTGTGTTCCTTCTGCAAAACGTCTGTGTATTTTTACAGAGGAGGGGGAGCCGGCTCTGAGCTGAGCTCCTCGAGGACCAGTGCAGGAAGGGTGGGCAGGATGCGCCGCAGCGCTGGCACACGTGCGCCTGAGCAGGACACGAGCTTTGCTGGGGCGCTGGGCTGGCTCCCTGTGCCTCTCCTGGCCATTAAGCCAGCCCCCCGAGCACACAGTCCTCCTTCCTCACCTGTGCTGACGTGTACTAGCACTGCTGGGAAAGAAACTCACATCCTAGCATGTCTTTCCAATAGAGCAAAATCACAGCTGCTTTAAGCATCTCTTCCTTTTGCTGGCAGTGCCACAGTGGCCTGATCATGGTCCACTGCAATCACAAGGAGTCTTTCTATTAATACTGGTAGCTAAAATTTAAATATATATAAATTAGGAAAGCAGACAGGTTTAGGTATGATGTTAATTGACATAAATACAGGAAGCATATTGCTCAGGTAATGCTATCACTGTCCTATCATCTAGCAATTGCAAATTATAATTTGCTATTCTGAAGTATATGTCTGATGTATATGATGTCCCTCCTGATAATATTCAAAGAGGTGTTAAGTAAATGTGGGTGGGTGCTTATCTATGTACACATATATACACATAGACTTATCCTTTTCCTTCACATAATACTTGTCAAATTTGTCAACAACATTCATGATTTTGCAGAACCTTTTCTTCAAAGGAAGACTTCTTTACACAGTACCTTCATTTTGCTCTATAACTAGCAAGTCCATTATTGCTACTGTCTTAAACTAGATTGCATAAGCCTATGTCTCCCCTTATTCCTTTTTGGAATCAGCAAAATGAAAGCTGAAAATTATTCCTGTCTACTTCATTTTGTGTTGAACCTGCATTTTTGCCAGAAAAAAATTCTGCTTGAAATATTCAGAGTGCAAGGCTGTTCTCAACACAGACAGAAGCTTTCGGGGAAATTCTTTGCACTTAGAGAGGTTGGGTCACGCTGGCAAAAATTCAGGAGCAGCTGCAGAAATTGCTAATGCATACTGGGGCAACGCTTCATAAAGTTTGAAATCAAATATACCAGTTCGAGCTGTGAAAGCCAAGGGCAGGTAATTAATGAGCTCCCTTTAAAGAGAGGCATTCTGTCCCACTGAGCACGCGCGGTCCCCGAGGATGCTGCGAGGGACCTTGGCCAGCTGGGCAGAGCCCGGGCTGCTTGCCCGGCTGGTGTCCCCATCTCTCGCTGTCGGCCGGGCCCTGGGCTGCTGCTGGAAGTGCAGAGGCTGCTACAGGGCTGTCCCCCGTGCCGGAGGGCAGGAATGTGCCCGTGTCGCGGCCTCGGCCGCTGGCTAGAGAAGCTGGCACACAGAGCGGCGCAGGGGCAGCAGGGCACGCAGGATCGCTCTCGTCTCTGGTCTGGGCTGCCTCAAGGTGTTTGGTTACAGAACAAGGGTGCCAAGTCATCAGAGGGAGCAGACTGTGATGAGAGGCATAAATCTATTTAGATTAACTGAAATTTTCACTATTTGGCTCCAAGGTGAAGACCTAAATATTTTTTCTTGCGACTAATCTCTTTTGACTCTATGAAAAACATTTTCATTGCAATAAAGTTATTAAAGTCTTAGCACTTACTGTTTTGTAGTTAATATGCCGATGTTTTTTTCCCCCTGCCTGCAAGTTTCTTTGCAATAAATTTCTTTGCACAGGTCAGCTCCTCACTCTAGTTCTCTTATTACTTCATTTAAGAGAATAATTCATTTTAAACCCCAAACTAAACATAGGACCTAAGAGTAGAGGTTAAGAAATTGAATAAAAAGAAAACAGCACTTCACCTTTCATTATACTTGTCTTAAGTATCTGCTTTATTAAACTTACTCAGTGTTTAAATCTGGTTTATTAAAAACCATCTATGTTTAGCTTTTATGCTGTTAAAGAAGTCTGTACCATATAGTATTTAATTACTGTCCAAAACAGATGAGCATTTGCTTTTCACAAAGAAATATTAAATGCAGAATGCTTCAAGATACGCAGTTGTATAAAGTGGTTAACATATAGAGTTTTGGCCAGTATCATATCAAGTGAATTTTATAAATCCAGATTTTAAATGAGTTTATTCCATTTAGCATGGCTGTTCGTGAAAGATCTGTTCCATGCCCCTGCTGGAAATCCTAGCCCTGATTCCCATTTGCCATGCTCCCTCTCTCCATAAAGCCTCTTTAGGCTGTCAGGATCATGCACAGACGCATCTGTCAGTGGCAACTTGATTTTCTGTTCTACCTCTAAAATCTCAGCTGACACACCAAGGATCACTTAATCTGCTCAATTATCACCACTCAGTGCCTCGCAGCGAAATCAATGGGAACTTTGTTATCGATTTAAATGGGAGCAGGGTTGGCATTTGGCGCATTCAGAAGCATGGCCCAGCGGCAGTTGCTCTATTTAAAATGTTACCTCATGGGCATCGTTCCTGTGATGTTCGGGGGAGCCTTGCCAGAATAAGAAGCGTACTTTTGGCTCTCAAGTATCATTAGGCCTGAAGCAGATTAGCTGTAGATGGTTTGCTGTATTGTCACTTTTAATAAGACTGGGCTATGAATCCTCTGTATCTCTTATTTGGTATTGTTTCCCCTCTTACTTCGCATGACACACTTGGAAAGCTGCACACTTGGAAAAAGAGTGTCTCTACTCAGCCAAGAAAGTCCTGTTTTCTATGGCTCTCATAAAATTTAGAAGATAAGTTAATGCATGATCATAGCAGCCTATATGTGATGTTTGATCACCACCTCTGATCACCACCTCCGCAAAATGTCCCGTTCCAACACCTTGAGGATGTGGGTGGGCTGTACGAACAGCCATGTACTTGCCTGGCGGGTTGGTTTTTCCAGGTCCTTGGTGATGCTCAGACCAGGCTCTCCTCATGGCACAGCTTGCAGGCCGTGTGCTTTCATTTTCCGCAACAGCTTCAGCATAAATTGCCTTTGGCTATATCCAGCCCCTCAAGTTCAGTGGCCTTTGGCACGAATCCCCCCAGATCCATGAGAGTCAGTAAAATGACAGTTATCCTTCATCATTTTCTAGTCAACACATTAAATCTGTGGATTCTTCTGAGCATTCTTGTATTTAGCCTATTTTTCAGATGGAATATTTCTGATGAAAACAAATGGATGAATTCTGCAAGTTCTATATGGCATTCCTTTATTTGAGTTTAAAAGTCTCTCTCGGTCTCTCTCCACACACCCCCACACACCCATCCACCCACGCATGTATATATAGAAGGACTCGTACATCTTGGTCACCAAGACAGTTCCTGTGGCATGAGCTTTTTGTTGTTTTCTCTTCCTGGAAGATGGTATGTAACTCCTTTCTTAGATATTCTACATAATTTTAGGGATAAATGCCTGATGTTCCAACAATAAATATTAATCAAGCCTCTGCGAAAAAAATAGGGATCGATCTTAAAAGCATTGACTTTAAGCTATAATGGCATCATTTGACCGAAAGTTGCATGCTATTTTTCTTCCATGCATGGAAAACCATTTTCATGTGTTCCTGTTATTTAACAGTGTGCTCCAAAATATATCAGTATTTTAAATAAGAACATATGTTGTCTGAGAGACTGCATTATCTTTCCTGAGACATTTCACCTGTTCCTTGTGTTTTTCTGGAATTCCCGGAAATAATTTACAACTGCAATTTTTATGAAATGAAAGAGAACCTCATTTTAAGAAAGATGAACACTCCTGTCACGCAAATAGGACAAGGGATGACTTTCCTCTTTACACACAAGGTGAAACACAGATGGACCATTCCCAGAAAACACTACTCTGATCTAAGCTGTGAACAATAGGTGAGCGTTCCTTTTCTTTAGCACTGCACAAAAAAGAAACCTTTTATGTTCCTTCAGCCACAGTTTTCGTAGGTAACTCTGGGAAATTCTGATTACAAAGCAGCAGTGATTTGGGGAGTTTTGTTTCATTTTTTTATTAGGTCAATGAGACAACGATCTTAATGCATTAGGGAGTGGGCCTTGTAGGAGAAGGAAACTTTTTGGAACAGTGAAAATGTGAAAGTCCTGTATAATCTCACTGTATTGGTTCAGACACCCCTTCTGACAAGATCAGCTATGACAGCATGCAGAGATGAATTTCAAGTGACTGTTTATCCAAGATAATCTTGTAGCAGAACATTAGAAGGCCATGACTCCCTTCCCAGTCATCCACATGCATTCCTGGCCTCTTGCAAGTGGGAGCTCGCTTTGGGAGAGCCTAGCGCTCCGCTAGGCGCATCAGTTATTTCTGCCACTTCAGCTGTGATGCAGCATGTGAGGCCTTAAAAATAAATAAAAACCTCCACTCCTGGTCCAAATTAACCATTGAGAAGGCTTGGGACAGAACCCCAAATACTTTGAGAATCAAATATCACCTATTTTGGGGGTGGGGGGGTTCACAATTTTTCTGCACATGTGGAAAAGTTAAGTGGCTTTTGACTATGTACCCACTATGTTTTAGAAGCTCTGGTGCTTGGTAGAGATTCACCTGCTGTTGTCTCCCAGCTTGTCCTGCTCAGAGAGCATGCAAGGTGCCAGATACAGCATGATATGCCAGTGACATCAGGCAAAATCACCACACCAGTATAACTGATGTTTTTTCCTTCTGATTATCACACATGTTCCACCCGCGATGAGTCTGTCCTGGGGAGGTAGAAGGTGGTGTACTCTGCTCAGAGGATGGGAAGGATGTTTGAGCCTGCTCTCCAAGCTGGATGTAAATGTCTTCACCTCGTATGAGAAGGGAATGCAATGGCAGATGTGGGTGGGTGACTGTAACTGACCCCATACACCTGCTGCGGGAAAGGGAGCTAGCCTTACTGCTAGTCAGACAAGTTAATTGTTTATTTTCTGGATCATTTTTATTTAAGTACCTAGTTGCTTTTACCTGAAAGCAATGTGGAAATAGTGTCCTGATTATTCTCCTGTGATGGCATATATAACACAGTTATGCACATTATGGCAGAAAAGTTGTATGTCGGTTGCACAAGGTGCCCCGCTCCTTCAGCTGGTGGGGAGCAGGGGCAACTGGGCTGACCTAGCTGAGATATTTTGAACTTCTCTCTCCCTCATTGCCTATAATAGACAATATAGCTAAGACTGTATTGGCTGAGAAGGCTGAGACTGGGAGGTTTTCTTCTTTGTAGTATGAGAAACTTACTGCATGTGATGAAACTTAATTTTCTTTTTTCTTTGCAGAAAGTGTATTTTACTATTTAATATCTCTGTAAAGAACTTGGTCATCTTGCAGTGCAGGGAAAGAGCTGTTGCAGACTGAAAGTGTGTGTTGCCACTTAGCACTTGCCTCTGGAAGGAGGTTCTGAGCAGCTGAAAGAGCTGCTGGGGGGAAGAAAACTTTTCTTTGCTTGCGACACGGAGACACTTTGCCCCGTGCAGCTGGACTGTGACGTGGTGGAGGTATCGCGCGCAGCTGGGCTGGCGATGCTGTGATGGTCACACTTTGCTCACCGTTCCGTCCTCTGCACCAGCGCAGGTGGGCAGGGAACAGCCGCAAGAGTCGAGGAATTCCATGATTTCCCAACCTCTCTCAACCTTGTGGTTTTTTTCCTGTCTTTTTTTTTTTATTATTTTTTCCTTAGCAAGTTAGATGTGCTGTGGGCATCATGGAATGAATTAAAAGGTGCCAAATTGAATTAGTTCCCAGCCCTGGAATAAAGCCAGCCAGGAAATAGCACTGTTTTTATAAGAAAGTATGAGAAGGGAGAAGGGGAGGACCCGTCTGTGGACGTGAACGTGTGAATGGAAACCCTGGGCCCAAAAAGAAAATCAGTGTGTTTATAAATGATTATAAATGCTCTGGATAGATGCAGCACCCTCCTAAGTGGTTTCTAGCACTTCTTACAGGAAAAGTCATTTTGTCCGTGGAAAAAGCTAGGTGTACAGCACTCACTGGGAAAGGGCTAATTTCTGTGTTGGCATTTTCTGTGCTTAAAGGTCATGCTGCCCTGCTGCTCTGCGAACAAGCTGCCTTCTTTCCCTTCTGAGTTTGGTCTAAGAGTGCGTATGGGACAAACTGAAGTACAACGTGATCAGTCCCGTAAACTACATAGTTAAGGCCCGCATTGCTTTAGCTCTCCTCTGAGTTCCGTAACGCAGCGGTCATGAGGAAATCTTTCCAGCTACAGCTTGCCTTTGCTTTACAAGTTGATCTCATTTCATTCGCTCATGTGACTTCCAGCAAAGTTAAATCTGTGGAGGCTTCTTCTCACTTCATTTCGTCCTCAACTTAAAATAGACAAAAACCTTTTATATGGCTTGCAACAGAGAACAGCCATGGTGGCTTTCAACCAATTACATCATGATTATGCCGTAATCTGTGTTTTCTCTGTGTTCTTTTTTTTTTTTTCTTGCAAGTGCCTGTTATAGTAGATTTATGGAAGAAAGAAGGGCATACTTTCTCCTTTGTAAACTGAATATTTTATTATATTAGATGCTTTCCAAAGTTCTCCTAATATACTTTGTGCTGGACTGTTGTAGGAAATAGTAGAAAATGGAATACATTTTTAACTTTCTTATGATTACTAATATCTGAAGAAAAGCCTGGACTTTGCTCTGCTATGAATACACTTGCATCATTAGGGCAACAGTAACATCTCCATGAGATTATAACTCTTTGCTAAGTTCACTGTGCTATTATGTGCTATCAATGGCACATAATGTATTGGAATACATTGCTTGAAATACTAAAATTAAAGCAGTTATTGAAATTAAAGTGCACACCATTTACATAAGTGTATTTCTTTAGTCTTTACAAACGTTATCATGTTTGTTTACATGTTTATTCTACTTTTATCTATTGTATATTAAATATACAATTTTTATATAAATATATAAATTATGCATTCTATATATAATGTTGGAAACAAAACAAAGTTAGAAACTAAAGTAAATGACTTGCCAAAAATAGAAAACAACTATGTATTGATGTCAGTAAAAAAAAAAATCAGGAAATACTATTTTTGGCTCTTAATTCTAACCACTGGGCAGTAGTTTTCAGTTCTGCATTTTTTTGTAGTTTTTTTTGTTCTTTTTGTTCTTTTTGTTCTTTTGTTCTTTGTTGCTTTGGAGAGAGAATGCATAGAGAAATTGCATTTAGAAAGCCCTAGTCTGCTTCCCAAGTCTTTATTACTTACCTTTGATTAAAAGCATCAGATGACTGTGTCTCCTTTATAGGGTCGATACAACATGGTAAGTGCAAGTGAGTGAATGGTTAGGATAAGCCTCTATATCTCTTGTAAGAGGATAGACAGTAGTCAGAACAGTAATTATCCTGCTCTTCTTTCCCTTCTGTGGTGTTCTCACTGGTCACTGACAATAAGATAAAAAAGATAAGCTCAAATTCTTCATATACAAATATTAAGGCTGAGATGAGAGGGAAAGGATAGCTGGCTATTCAGGCTTTGCTTGTCTCTTCTCACAGCCAAATTAATCAGGTAACACATTTCAGTTACGTGTGCAGATAAATCTCGTGAGTGAAAGCAGGGTGAAGGTCTCTGAGCTCAGCCCATATAAAAATCTGCAGATTTAGGAACTGACTTTTAGGAACTGTAGAGTACAGATTGTTGAAAAGCCTCTTTACCCTAAAAATCAAGAGGGCCATAAACAAAATACCAGGGACTGACTGGATGGAGGGGCACTTGCTGCACTAACGGGAAGGATCAGAGCATCAAAAGGGAAATCATTTTGAGTTAAATAGAGAACATGATGTAGTTGGGTTCACCTTCAGTCTTGGCTTTCTCCTCAGCATTTGACAAGCATCATCCTTCTCAGTTTCCTTTATTTTTCCAATATGAAGATGATTGTTGGAAATAAGTGCTTAGTAATTTTTAAGTGTAAATAAGTTGCTACCCTAGCATTCGTTCTCAATGGTAATAGGTAACATTCTTTCATGAACAACCCTGGAGCTCATTGCTCCATCTGCCTTAAACAGGAAACAGCCATAGTGTGGTCTGTGTTTTTCAAATGAGATATCTTTTATGTTTTAAGAATTGAGACTCCTTCCATCTATTTGGCCTCAGAAAGTCATTTGTCTGCTTCACAGAGCTGAAGAACCGAATTATGGGCACAGAGATGCTTCCCTACAAGATAATCTTTCCTTAGCAAGATCAAATGCACCACTTCCCTCCACACTATCACCTGTTTTATACAGTATGCCAAGCAGCTTGTTGAGCCACAGGGAGGTAACGTTTTGTGAACAGCACCTTGTGTTTCAGGCTGCCTTTCCCCCTCTCTACGCACGCATCTATTTAGCCATGCTGATCTGGAGGTGCTGGCAGAGTGTTTCTAAATCAATAAAATGGTTCTACCAGAGCACTTTGCTTCAGGTGGATCCCAGGTGACTGTGTTCCTTGAAGATGTGCTTAACGGTAAATAAAAATCAGATAAATCAGTATACATGGTATACTATGGGATATTCCCATATACTATATGTTTATCAGTTTCTGAGGGGAAAACGGGCCCCTGAGTTTTTGAGAATTTGAAGCAGACTGTATTTCATTTAAATTAACACTTTGCCTTGCTATTTAAGTAGACAAACTTGGGAAAACCTCATATTCTGAACTTTAGTTCAAGTTCAAGCTAATTATTCGTGTAATTGTTTTTCTTTCCTAGTTCCTCCTTTCTCCATTCTGATAATAAGTAACATATTTAATATGCTAAAACTAACTTACATGCTTAAACTAAGGAAAACTAAGTCAGCAGTGAACTTTGTGTATGGCAATCAAAATTCAGTAAATATAAAGAATTAGTCTGTTTTTCATTTATACAAGCACAGAAAATGTATTGAAGAAAATTCAGCTTCCTTTGTATTTTACACTCTTTAAACTCCAACTTGGCTTTAGTGACTTTTTTTTTCCAACTTAAAATCTTGTTTGCCAAGATTCAAACTGAGTGAATTTTTATTGCAGAGTTATAAACCATTTGGGGAGGGGGTGGAATTATATAATGGAAAAAAGTTGAAATAGCCTTAACTCAAAAAGTGCAAATAGCATACAACACCCATTAGAGAGAAGAAAGGTCATCACTAACATTTTCATCAGCGCACTCCTATAATGCTTTAAATTGCACCCAGGGTGCACTTCACAGGTGGGACCAATGAATGCAATTAAAGAGCAGTGACAAATGGGGAGGGCATTTCCTGCAGGCTCATGATGAGCTAGGGTAGAAAGTATGGCCAATGTGCCAGGCCCAAGCTTCACAGGTTGTTAACTGCTGGGAAATGCCAAACCTGAAGGTCATCGTTACAAGTGCAAGCTGTGAAAATCCACAGATGTAAGTAAAACTAATTAATATTTTTATACGTTCAAAATGTAGACGTGGACCCGTTCATTGCCTTGGATACGTGTTTCTGGTTATTTGGGCAGGCCTTCTGCCTGTTGGTTGTAGCTCGATAAAGTAAAAACATGGAGTAAAAGCATGGTTTTACTTGCCCTCATTCCTCTGGGTTTGTGGTATGGTGAAAGCTCCACATTTGGGGCAAGACTGTGCTTGTGGCCCTTATGCAAGAGTGAGGGCAGCAACCCCTTGGTGAAGAAGTTACTCATGGGAAAATGTACGCACTGCAGTTACTGGGTTCAGTGTTAATTATGACCAGACTGGTTACATTAAAATACCTAGTCTAAAGTTCATCTTCCAGGCTTGAAGTCGAGCTCCAGTCTTATCTGTCAGTATGCTGTTAATGGTTCTCTGTGTGTAAAATATGCCTCCCAGTTCCCCTTTGGGGAACTCTCCTTTTGACCAAGTGCCCCAGGCGCAGGTGGCATGTGCAGGCAGCATGTGGATGTCTGCGAGAAAAAATGGTGAAACGTTGTCATCTTTGCTGCCCTCCAAGCACAGTGCGTTGCTGCTGATAGCTGGATAGGCATCCTACTGCTCTCAGCCGAGTAAGAAGACCAGGCAGAGAAGGATGCTGAAATGCTCAGGGAAATGTCAGCTTTACAATAATCATCCAGGAAATGCGGGAAGATTTTTGGTCTCAATTACTAATGGTTTGGATAAATTACCTTTATTTTCTTCATTCTGAGATAGTGAGAGCTGTCAAGATGTTCACCAGTTGCTGCTTTTCGTACTAGGACACGGGTCCGAGTGCTGATTTATCTCTGTAGAGCACCGACTCCAGGGTGCTTCAGCGCAGCCTCCATAGACGAGTGTTCAGCTCTTCCTATTATTTAAACTGAATACCATCTGGCAGTAATATAGAGTCCAGTGCAATCACTGGTTCTGGTGAGAGGTGAAATTTGAAGAGTAGGAAAGGACTGACAGATATGAATGTAAAAGAAAAAAAAGTGTTCTGTATCGGTAATACTCTCAGGGCACAGCTATTGTCAAGATAGTCTTTGACTGTCAGGATTAGTCCAACAGGGTCTACCATATGTCTTCTTGGTTTCTTTATATGTTAAGTTTTATAGAGTACTGTTTGTGAGAGAATACAGTATGTAGTTTTGCAGAAAAAAAGAAAGATTTCTCCTTTTGTAGGAAAACTTTTCCTCTGGAAGATGGCCTTTCCTCATTAAAAATGGCAATAATGAAAGAAAACAAATAAAAATCATCAGAACTCTCTTAAGCCAACAATCAGAGTCTGTTTAAAAGTCAAATGTCTAGCAGTACATAAATTAGGTAGACAGGGACTTGGGAAAATACTATGGAAACTGGAAAATGTACAGCATAGCACTAGGCATGTTTTCCCATTTCACACTCGAGCACATTTGTATAGTTTCTATACATAAATGAAGCATTGTGTAAATTGTGCAAATCATTTCTGAGAACTGGGAACTGTTGCTTCTACAGCATGAGCTGTATGGAATGACAGTCTGAAGAAAAAGCTATGTTCATGTGATGACTGAGAAGTAATGACACACTTTAAAACTATCTGTAAAACAAAAAATGTAAAAAAAAAAAAAAAAAAAAAAGCCCTGTTACATAAGGAATGAAATAAGGTTGTTTTTTTTTTTTTTTTGGAGGGGGGAAGGGAAAAGGGATGAGCATTTGTTTTGTTGTGAATTTAAGTAACTTTGTGCATCATTCCATGCACTAGTTTGAGAGCAAACAAACTTTTAACTGTTTTGTTTCAGTACCTATTTTTTTGCATGCAACAGCAAAATATTCCTTTCTCATATGGTTGTATGTTTCTTGTGTTAACCATTGATGTTTAATTTGGTTAAACTTCATTTCCTGTGAATTTTGTTTAAATGAATTTCTTCACAAAATTTATTATATAAATACAGATTTCCTAGTGCTTCTTGAATGCTTAATGACAGCGATCAGGGCAATAAAAGCCTTAGGTTTTTTTTTTTGTTTTTTTTTTTNACTTCTTGAATGCTTAATGACAGTGATCAGGGCAATAAGAGCCTTAGGTTTTTTTTTTTGTTTTTTTTTTTTGTCTTTTTTTTTCATTAAATGGAGATAACCTGAAAAGTCTTCTGATGTTTAGCATGTTCAGAAAGCAAATATCCAAAAGTCCGATACCCAAAACTTTGGTGTTGGTGGGGGGAGTCATTGTAAACTCTCTGTATAATATATAGTACCTCTTGATAAATTATATATCATTACGTAATAAAATAGCCCTAATTTAAATGGAGTTTTTACATGTGTACCTCTGCCCAGGCTTTCTGGAGTCCCCGTCCTCCGCAGCATTCAAGAAACGGGTAAATGAGGAGGCACTTGGAGACATGGTTTATCAGACTGGGTGTTGAAGGGCTTACGGATGGACTCTGTGATCTTAAAGGTCCTTNGTTTTTACACGTGTTCTTCTGCCCAGGCTTTCTGGAGAACAGTTTGTTACAGAATGGAGTTGTTTATAAAGGCATTTGCTTCTCAAATATTGTGAAAACAAAAAATTCATATATAGATACTGCAGCCTCACACAGCAATAACATAAATGCACAGTTAATTTTGACGTGCAAGTGTTCAGAAGCCTAGGTTTCTGTTTAGTAAGTTGAACTAGTTTTCTTTGGTGCAGAAACAGTGAAACTAAAGGAGTCTGATAAGAGAAAAAGGAAATATTTCTGAAAAACAGATTTGGAGGAGAAGGTTGTCTGACAAAGGAAAGAAGAGGAGATATTAGGAAGAATTTCTATAGGGAACGAGTAGTCAAGCATCGGGACAGGCTGCCGGGGAAGCGGTTGAGTCCCTGTCCTCAGCAGTGCTCAAGAAACAGGTAAATGAGGAGGCGCTCGGAGACATGGTTTATCAGACTGGGTGTTGAAGGGCTTACGGATGGACTCTGTGATCTTAAAGGTCCTTTCCAACTGGAATGATTCTATGATTCTGTATTTAGGAGAGAAATGGATGAAATTGTTATTAAAGACCAAGAAGAAATGGAGCGTTTATTCCTCCTTTGAGGGTCTAACAACCAGCTTCCTTGTCCGAGTCCTTTCAGATGATCCCACATGGTATCACGGTTCTTTCCTTTTCCTTGCATAATTGCAGTCCAAAATTCATACATTGAGTTTTATTTTTTATTTTCCGCTTGCCTCCTGTTTGACACCCACAGTATTGGTGGGACAGATCTCCAGCACGGCATGACAATATTTGTACGGATCAACAAATACGGATACCCAAGCTGAATTTCGTTTCAGTGAGAGAACTTGTGAATCTTTCCTTGGCAACATGACGGTGCTTGAGTCTCTAATACAACTAGCCAAAGAGCTACCTGCTAGGTTTCAGGAATAAGCCCATTTCAAACGCTTGACTTCCTGGATAGTTTAGCACGTGCAAAGACCAACCTCCTTTTCCCGCTTTTGGTGAAATTTGAAGTACCATTATTCATTTCTAGGCAAGAAATATTTGAAACTGAGTTGCTAATAACCTAATAAAAAGTTTTCTTTTGACAAAGGTGGATATTGATCCAAACTGTAATCCATATTTATGCATTAAGTGTGATTCCAAGATCATCATTTCAGTGTTCTGTCATGCCTGTAAAAAGCTGCTTCACTGTAATGAAAATCTCACTAGGTTTTGCAATGGTGCAGATATGAATCTGACTTTCTCACTTGCTCACTTGCCATAAGGAGCTGGGAAACTAATTTCTGACTGATTTAGAGCTATGTTTTTCATAATAGACAGCTGCTGAAACAGCAGCAACCCACCCTTTCAGTGACCAGAAAGCAGGTTAATCAAGGGGTTGTATTTTTCCCCCCTGCTTGACATAAGGCTACTTAATCTCTGACTCCAAATGTTGATGAGTTGAAGACTTTTTTTGCCATTAGAGTCCTCGGCTGCAAATGGGATTAGCATGGGACAGAGAGGTGCTGCAGCAAGTAGGAGAAAACTTCAAAGGCAGCCTCTCATTAGGGGCTTGGCGAGTAAAGCACGAGAAGCCTCTGCCAAGCATCCAACAGCGCTTAGCATCCTACACAGAGCAAACTCTGAAAACTTCTGATACCTTAATGAGCTAAAAAGGCCATAAAAAAGTAGTGTTTATAACCTGCACAGTGTGCCAGAGACCAAAATGAATCCACTTGTTCTCACCCTATGTAAAGGATAAAGAGGGAATTCATGGCAGAGAAATAAAAGGAATTACCTCAGGCTTATGAGGTTTTCTTTATTTTTAATTTTATATGAAACTTTTTTTATATGTCTTATCAATTAATTACAGTAATGTAATGTTTATCTAGTTACATTTCGGTGGCAGTTCTGGATAGTTATGATTTCATTCCAAGGTAAATGTTTAGGCCTTTATACCAGAGTGACAGAATATACCATTTCCCTTAAAAAAAACAAAGCTGTAAAAGTCATGTAAATATCTCTTAACGCACTCCGTCACCGCCTATGTAAGTTTCTGTATTTAGACTGAAAGGCACAGAGCTCAGCGAGGGTGAAAGTATGAGAAGGATGGGGATCAGCTGGGGATTCAGGACACCTGAGAGCTAGTGTCTGCGCTCCTGCCGCTGGTACCAGGGAGCGCTGGCTGAGCATGGAGAGTGGGCTAGCTGACCCAGCACTAGGGCTGGCTTTCAGACAGAGTTGAGGTGTCCCCCGTCTTCACTAGCTTAGATTTCCACCGACCATGTGGCAGTTCTGGCACCTGAATGCCAGTGCCTTAATTCCAAGCAACAAGTCTACCTTCCGCACAAAGTAAAGGTGAATATTTATTGTGAACCTTGGAGTGTGGTGTGATACACGCTATGAAAATGTTCACGATGTCTTTAAAGCTATCTATGTGAGGGTTTTGTCTATGTATAAAAGGCTGATTCTAGCAAATCATCATTATTGTTGTTAACTCATGGGGGTCCTAAAGGTAACATGAAGTAAAGTTGCTTTCTGCTCCATGTCTGACCAGGGTAGTAATTTAAATGTGGCCATCCTGTGCCTGTTCAAATTCTGGCCCTACTGTTCATTTCAGTGTTTCATCATCTCTGCTCAAAGTCAACTTTATAGCAGGAGGGGAAGAAAGGAGAGAGAAAAAAAAAAAAAAAAAAAAAAAAAGGGCATTGCTGCCCTGGTAGGCGTTATAGCAAGAGAGATTGGTATTTCCCCAGAGAACCTCGCTCTGTTGAACTATGTTGGCCTGATTTTGGCATTGCTGTTGCTAGTGGTTTGCCCTGGCTCTCTACATAAAATGTACTGGCTTCCTAAATCTATGTGGTTTAAAGGCTGGAGAATTCATTTTAAACCCAAAGCAGCTAGTGGTTTAAATCAATATGCAGGGTTGTAAGCTTTGCCATCTGAGGGCGGAGAGAGAGAAAATTTCTAGAATAGCTGGTCAAATCTCTTACAGATTGGTGTGGGCTTTTTTGTATGGTTTTGTTGTTGTTTTTCCTCCTTCTGCTTAGGGCTGGTTGATTCACTCTGATGGAAATGTGTCATGACCGTGCTGTGCTGAGTGTATAACCAGTGCTCTACTGGGAAATACAAACACATACCCTCCTGAAAATGGTATTTTGAAATCGAGTTGTAAGAACATGTTAAATGGACTAACCACACTTGTTCAGTCACTCCCTCCCATTCTTTTCCTGTTAATGCAGCCCAAAGGTCTGAAACGCTGAGCTTGCAACCACTTTCCAGGGGCTAACGCTTCCCGCAGTGACCAGCACAACGCGCACAACCTTGCACATGGGGCATGTGAATCGCAAGAGAAGAAAACTCTGGTGGTCTGAGTCTGTTTAAAGCCTCAGGCCAGAGTTTCCATCTATAAACATTCTCTTGCATGTTTATGTTTTTTATACAGCTTGATTTATTGGAGGTGAAAAACACTGTATGCTAACTTTTTTAGGCCAACTGATTAACCGTTGTTGATACTAAGATCTACTCATCAGTAGTGATTCAGATTATCTACATGTAATACTGTATTATTAAGTCTGTCTGCATGATGTCCTCCTTAAATGTCATAAAAGTGGCTGTGGGTTTTCCCACCTTTTTCAAAGTCAATTTCACAATTATAACGTCTCTGCTTTAAAATATGGCCTCAAGATCAGACAAAATATGTCTTCCATGCCTGGCTGGATGAGATGATAGCACTCTAGCACACTCAGTGTGTGCTTCTCAGAGACTTTCAGCGTAGAGAGAAATTTGGAGCTGGGGGTCATTGCTGGGTCACATACACAGGTGCTGGTCAAACACTGATGGTGTCTGAAGGTCCGTCCACCTTCTGCCCACTGCAGCATCTTGTCATCTCCTCATTGCTCACCACAAGCAGCTCAGCCACAGAAGACGTCCCAGCCTTTTGCAAAGGTTTCTCTTCTATTTCCATACCTACAGGATCAATTGCTGCTGTTTTGCAAACGATTCAGTCTGTACCAAAATTACTTTTTTTCTTCTTCTCTCATCAGTTTCTTTTTCTCTCATCAGCCCAAATCATTTTCTTCAATTGTAAAAGTTCCTAATGTAGCAGCTACTTTGAAATGTGGAGCGAAGAGCATCACAGGGCCTACACCATCCAAGTTCAACTCTAAGCACAGAGACATAACAAATGATAAGGCAGGGGTGAATCAGACTCCTTTGGGTGTATCTACCAATGTAGTGTTTGTTAGTTATTAAAAATAAAATCAACACAATATTGTTTTGAAACCTGAAATCACTAATTGCTTTTTAATGATTAAGCTTCTAATTTGGAGAGGAAAAAAGAAGACTTTTTTTTAGAAATCTATTTGTAGGCACAAGTGTGTGTTACTTTATTACGTGTGATCTGATCACAGGTACAAACAGTTTATGGCACTGCAGTCATATGTAGGAACCGTACAATACCAGAAAGCAAACAACTCTTATGACTTTTACTGTTGCACAGTTTGGAAGAAATGTAGGTCCTGGACCCGGAGTAGCAAGCAGGCATGAAATGCGATATTGTTTAGTGGTGAATTTCAAACCTTTCATGGGGGGAACCCAAGAGAAAAATGACCTCTGAGCAGCCAGAAATCACTGGCTGCCAACTGCTGACATCTGTACTTCTGGTGATGCTCTGGAATTCCTGGCATGTGAGGCTGAGCAAACAGAGTAAATTAATAAACCAAACAAAATAACTCTGGTTTTCAACTCTGTTCCTTTATATTAAATATAACCCGCAAAGAAGTTTCAGCGTGGTGACTGCTTCCGAAGGTGGTACTACTCGCTTTGATATTGCTCTGCTTCAGGCTCATCTCTGTGTGTGAACTGGTTAATTACTCCAGAGTTAAGATTTTTATGCCATGTAAACATCCCCTATCTGACCTGATCTTGCATTCTTTTACTGTGAGATTTTTTTTCAGCCTTTACTAGCAACCCAGTGATTTGGGATCCAACCCAAAACCTTCAGCCTAGCCAGTCCAGTTCCAAATATTTAGCTCAGTTTTTGTCTCTTCATGACTTTCATGAAGATATTCAAGTACCTACAGGGAAATCCAGCATATAACCATCATTTTTCCACTTTCTTCTACAAAGTTTTTATCACTCTGTTTTTGTTTTTATGGTAGGATAGTCTCTGGTTTGAATTTTATCTAGTATAAAAACTGCCTAAAGGAGCAGACCTAGATACTGTTCTGTTATTCCTTTCAGATTTTGGCTGAAACTGAAATATGGAGGAAAACCAATTGTCCTCCTTTTTTCCTGTTCTAAAAGATAAGTGTGACATGAAGCACATGCCTCCCTCAAACACTCTTGCATGTGCCTAGCATTTTAGGTCAATAAAGCCAGCTCTGGAGCTATATTGAAGCCAGCATAATGGACTGGGGATTTGTCAGGAGGGACAAATTCCAGGCAGCGATTTCTCTGTTCCCCCAGAAGGGTTTATTCGTACAGATTTGTGTCTGTGTCCACGTCCCTGCTTTGCTGCGCTTGGCCACTGGATACTAACAGGCTGCAGCAGCGCTTCCCCAGTGCTCCCTCCCTTGGAATAAAAATCCTAAAATGACCTACGTGGGGCTGTACGATTCGCTCCCCTTGGGCAAGCGGGAGGACGTCATCACCGCTGGCGTCAAGGGTCATGGGTGCTGTCCCTTGCAAACATGCCGATCTGCGCATCGGGGCTGCGGTGTCTGACTGCGTTTTTTACCCTTAGAGGTGGCAAACTTGGTGGTAGTCACGATGTTTAGGTCACTCCTCTGCCCAGTGCCTGCAGTTGCAGTGTCTCATTATGGCCGAATGACAGAACAACCCGTGCTCTGCTGAACCCGCCAAGCGCAGCCAGGCAGCGACCAAGGGGGGGCTTTAAGCGCAGCCAGATTAGCAGCAATTAAATGTTTGTTTCAAGTGTGTTCTTCCACTCTGCCCTTCCAGTTAACTAGCGCTTGGTTTAATGGGAGAAGGCAGCACATGTGCTAGGAAAGCCCTTTTGTAATTCAGCTTGGCTCTTTACCTTTTAAACTTCTGTCGTTTTGGTATGCTTCAGTGAAAGCCTCTCTTTTTCAAGGAGAGGCTGAATAAGAGTTTGTATTCGCTGTGGCCTCTTGGAAAGCAACCAATTTTTATTTGAAGTGAACTGCATTATGTAGGCAGAATAGGTCCAGACAGCGTTTGCTGTGTTTTCTTTGTTACCTGCCTACAGATCACAGGAAATCATACACCAGGCATTAATCTATTGTCCTTCATTGATTAAAAGTTGATCCAAATCTTTGCAGAGCAGATGTGCAGAAAGTGTCCCATTATTTAAGCCAGCTAGAGCAAACTTGACTACTGCCAGGCATCTGACGCACCTTAGCTAGGCTTTAAAATGGCAAAATGGCATCCATTTGCTGCGACCCAACACCACTTTTTTTTTTTTTCCTCCTTTTTTTTCTCCCCTTCTTCTGCTAACTTAATTTCTCCCCACTAGAACGGGGATGACAGCAGCCCTACAGGTGCTGCTGAGGGAGCAGAGGGCCCCCTGACCAGAGGTTAGGGAATTCCTGTCAGTTTTAGACAGTTTTAGTTCTACCTTCATCCTTGGGCCTCTTCCCTTCCTGAATACCTCTCCTAGGGAAAGTTGGCTCATATAAAAGTAATTAACTCTATGAAAGTCAGTTTTCATTTCTGACAGTGAGATGGAAGATTAGCGATCAACTGATCAGGACCTGTCCCCTTCTCTCACCCCTTTTTTTTCTTAAGGGAAAATGTTATAAATATAGAATTAAGAGGATTTGAGAGAGGTGAGAAACAAAAATTATGGGAAAACTGGGACCCTAGTATAGGTCTGAAGAGCTTCAGACACAGTCAGGAAAAGCTGAGCGGTTGGTGTTGGTGCTTGACGCTGATGGGCTTGCAGGTCTGCTGCTCTTCCCTCGTATCTTTGCATGTCCTCAGTCACAAAGATATCTATGTAACTTTTACTTGTCCACTAGTGATGTTACAGGCAAAAGTTTCTCCTTGATTTCAGTCCCCTTTGCTGCCTGGAGATGGTTGAGGATTGTGTGCTGGAGACAGGGACTTGCTCATCCTTCTCCATGCAGGTGGTTTGGAGAGCAGGTAACTCTGTGTGGACGTGTCCTGAAAGGATCTAAAGTGCTGACTAGTCTAAGAGAGAGGGAAAATGCAGCTTTCACTGGAATAAGTAGACCTTGGCCGCAGGGCTCTGCTGTGATTTCCTTTTTGTTTGTTTTGTTTTCAGTGAGGAATTATAGTCTGTAAATTCATTTTTTTTAAGAGCCTAGCCTGAGGCAAGTTGCTTACTGTTTGTGTATTTCTGTATACACTTACAACATATATNTGTGTGGACATGTCCTGGAAGGATCTAAGAGAGAGGGGAAAATGCAGCTTTCACTGGAATAAGTAGACCTTGGCCGCAGGGCTCTGCTGTGATTTCCTTTTTGTTTGTTTTGTTTTCAGTGAGGAATTATAGTCTGTAAATTCATTTTTTTTAAGAGCCTAGCCTGAGGCAAGTTGCTTACTGTTTGTGTATTTCTGTATACACTTACAACATATATGGGACTCGGATGCTAAAGTGTAGGCCATACATCTTTTTATGGTAGCCATACGACATTATGGTTGTGACAACAGAAACGAATCTGCACAGCCAGGTCTTGACCGTGTACCATCTGCTCTCCCTGCTTAGCTAGAAACATTTTGCTCCCATTCAGAGGAAATGATAAATTATGTTTTTTTACCTGGTAAGAAATTTTAAAGAATAGAGGTGGTGGGTTTTTTTTTTTTTTTTTTAATGTTTTGGCCCTCAGATTTCTTATATATTTACTTTGGCCATAATGGAAAGACAGCAAATTAAATTCATTTCTGAGAGGAAATGATGTTACTCCTTCTTAGAAGTAAGGAAGTTACACACACTCCAAGAAGCTCGCTTCAAGCTAATTACCTCAGCAATAATAACTACAGTCCTAATAGACAGGTCTTGCTTCTGGTTACTTAGGAGAAACCTCTAATAAAGCTGTTCTTTGAAGAATCTTCTGCATAATTTTGTTACCACTGTTGCAATTGCCTGTTGCTTTTTTAGCTGCTCTTTGAAGAGTTCCTATATTTCAAAGGCCATTTCCTAGGGCTGGGGCATTGTTTTATGCAGCAAAGGTACGAGTTTCAACACTGGTTTAATAAATGACTACAGATGCTACAGGTACTTTTGCCAGCTGTTTTCTAAAGGTATCTCCTGCAGAAGTAGCTCAGGGCTGATTCTGCTTTTTCCTATGCTGACCCAATAGTGGCATTTCCACCAAAACCAGCCATTTCTTTTCACTGATGGGCACCAGAATAGAAGAAGTTTGTTGTTTGCTTCTAATTTTTCTGATAGGAATGATCATTCTTGAATGGAAACAGAAAATGGTTGATTATTGAAATTAGTGACCAAAATGTTGACGTATGTTCACTCTTATAAGTAAATTGCAAGTTTAATGTTAAAAAAAACCAAACACAGATAGACCTGATTTAGCATAACTAATACTTGCACAACTTATCTGCAAACAAAGGCAAGATCACGACAGCAGTTACACTGTTTCCAATAGTTTGCCTGTTATTGCTGGCACTTTCAAACGCTTTCCAGAAAGCTAATGTTCTCCTCCTGGTAATGTCTGGCATAACCCAGGTTATTGACTGTTCCAGTGAGGAACATGTAGGGCCTGATTTCCCACCATGGGCATGCCAAAGTGCAATATTTGCCTGGGCACCCGGTTAGGTCTGCACACAGCCGGTCCCAAGCAGGTATCGGTTAGCACCTGAAATAGCAGTGATGGCAGAGACGTGCGCTTCTGAAAACTAGGTGAAGAATGAGAAATTGTATTTATTCCAGATTTTCTTGTAGCCTGCCTAGACCTGGCTGCCTGAGCAGAAGTACTGAGTCACACCACACTTCCCATCGAAGTGAGTCTTGGGTATAAGAGTAAAATGTGTCGTTTAGCTCTGTAGCTGTTTATTGAGCTTTAAATAAACAGAGAATAATAAATCATATATAAATCATTTGGAAGTTTCTAAATATTAAGATTTCAGCTCCTTCAGTTCTTGTATTATTTTTTTCCCCCCTCATTCTCCTTCTATATTCTGATTTGCTTACTTAAACCACATACATTTCTAATTAATCTAGGCCAGTGATGGCAAACTACTGGCAGCACAGCAGAGTTATTGCATGGGGCAGTTGGCAGCATCTTCCTTCCCTTCCTCTTCTTCCTCTTCCCTGGTCCTGGAGTGGGCTATAGGGCTGGGTGGCAGCAAGGGACTTTGCCCTCCGTGGTGGCCCCGGGCTCCTGCAGAGTCCCAGGAAAATGGTCCTGCTGGATAAGGCTGGAGATCCCCATCACGCAAAAGTTCTCTCTCGCTTTCGGACTGGGGGGACTTCCATCCTTCCAGGACTTCCCCGGGCAGCCTCCTTCCCAAGCAGACATCTCTCCATCCATGATGGAAACTTGATGCACAACTTTCTCTTTATCTACAGCTAGAAAGAGGGTGTATTAAATTACTCAGTAGCAGCGAGGAGAGACAGTTCCATTTTGTCTTTATTAAATCACATACCAAGGGAAGTTTAAACTGTTTGAGCAGAAGAGTGAAGAGTTCAGAGCTGTTGCAAACTCCAGCGATTTCAGCTGAGTTATATCACTTTCACCAGGGCCAAGTTATTTGTGAAAGCAAACCCTTCAAGGCTATTGTTGTGGTAAAAGGACTAGAATCCAGCAGGATTTTCTATATGACATTGACTCTTTTTTTTTTCCTTCTGCAAGCTCTGTTCCTTACAAAAAGTCTTCTGTTTAATTGGCGTCAAAGAAGAATTTGCCTGCGTTTAAGTTATCAAAACTTTAAGCAGAGCAGATAGGAATAAAGCCAATTATTTATACTTTATTTTTAATGGACCAAAATGATGAGAATATAAAAGGCAGAAAGCTTAACCCAAATTCTCTAACATTTTTAGGGTCTCAGAAAACAAGATTAAGGCTTTGAAAAGTGTCCAAGTAATAAATCTGCAGAACCAAAACACACAATTCTAATAAGCTTATTACAAAGAAATATGAGAGCTGGTGGGCACAGATGCTAAGCTAAGCTGAAAAACCTTTAGCAGCCTGTTGTGTTTGTGGACTTTTTAAAATAAAGCAGTGAGACATAACAAGCTGCTGATGCAGTTTGTTTCCATGATGCAGCAGAACGACACCTTGCCTGAGAGATGCTGAGCTCTCACCTTCAAGGCATGGGCACTGCGTGGTGAAGGTGCCTCTCAATAAAACTCAAGTACCACCCCCCTGCACAAATTTAGTCATAAAAGAAAACACTGGATAGACATCCAAGCTTTATTATGATCGTATTCAGTAGTGTTGTGCCTGGGTTTTGTTTAAAATTGTAGCCGCTGTCTTGGGCGGGAGATTGGAGGTTGTTTTAGTTTGTTTCTCTGTAGTTTTCCAGATTCCACTCAAAAATGGAGAAGATGCCTCAAGTTCTTCTGAATAGCAGCAGAGCAGCTTACAAACGCTTAATAAGCTCTTTTTTTGCAAATGCATGGGAGACTTAATTTTGTTTGATGCGTTAACTGGGAAAAATAAATTCAGCTTAACTCTGAAAGTTTTGATGGTATCTCAATATTGACAGAGAATTATACTCTATAAATCAGCAATTTTGGCATGGTAACAAATGACAGATAAGCACAGTTTGGAGTATAGCACTTGATCCCCAGGCAATACCTTTGTCAATTTTCAGAGCAGAATAACATTTTACATATTTTCGTTTTCACCAGGCCTGGATGTGGTGGATCTTTTGTTTGCTTTCCCTCAGTCCCCAGATACCTGTATTCGTTCCCCATGATGAAGTGAAAGGAATCAGACAGACCCTTTCATTCTCTTTGACTGGATGCTTCCTGACACTGAGAACCCAGCCATGGGAGCTGTGTCCTGTGTGTCCTAATAACTAGTGGCTAAAAGTCCCCTTCCCCCCATTCTTCCCCCCATTCTTCCCCCCATTCTTCCCCCCATTCTTCCCCCCGCCATATTCATTTTATTTATTTATTTATTTAGGAAATAAGTGGGCCAGGAGTTCAGAAATGAGGGACCTACTTAGACCCAAGCGATGCATCACTAAACGTGGCATCACATTTTCCTAAAAACTTATATTTAGCCTCTCTGCTTCAACATCCTTCTTAAGCTCTATGGGCAGTGCAGAGTGACAAAGGTGTTAACTGATTGATTGGCACAGCAATGCAACTTCTATTTCATCCACATCCTCTCACCAGCTCTGCATTTTCCATGCATTCGGGCTGCCAATTCTCACACCTAAGGGGTGAGTCCTTTATTTTGTCTTGCTTGACCGAAATTCCAGCAGCATTTCCAAACTGATGCTTGCACCCAGGCATTTCCTAGTGCCATGAGCCCTGGAAAATGAATGAGACCCTGCATGGCGTGGCTTCACTTACCAGTTACCCCTGGAGGAGCTTCCCATGATGGTCTTGGCCTCCTGGATGCACTTTCGTCTCCTGCTTCCTACGGTTCTTCTTAGCAATTACAGCAATAAGGATGGCAAAGAAAAGAGATGCTTTTTCTAGCATGCCTCCAGCATCACTGGAGCCTCGTGCATGGGTGGTTTCCAGTCAGTGCTGCCAGCACAGAGTTTTGGATGATGTGCTCTTGATCAATATTACTTAACACAAATTCTCAAGGTATCTGGCACTATGTGCATCTGGGCTTAGACTGATGGATGAAAATATAAATCCAGTACTATGCTGGAACTGAGGAAAAATGGGTATAAAAGAAAAAGGAGGCTATTCTGCTTACTCCAGTGTTTTTTTTTGCAGTGCAAAGTTGTACAGTTTGGAATAGGTGTAGTACTTTACCCATTGCTATACTCCATCTCACAGTTATAGTGCATGGCCACTGATTATTACATTACAATGTCCAGGATCTGTGTTTATGAAATCAATTTTCCATCCCACCAGCTAGCCCTTCTGGGTGTAAACCCATGTAGTCCATCACACCTTTATGTTGCAAGGACAGCAGAGAGGGCACATTTCAAGCTTGCCACCAGGCTGTCCAGTTGGCTTTTGCTCATTGAAACAGGAGAAGGAGCAGCCAGAGGAAGTGTGTAATGGGAAAAAGGGGTCGTAATTTATCTATCCCAGTTCACCAGAGAAATCTGAGATATAAAAGTGTAGGGTGCAAAGACAGAAAAAGTTTTATGAAGCCTGAAAAAGAGAAGCAGATAAATTTCTTGACTAAGCTGTAGTCTTAAGTGGCCTTTAGGTATCAATGGAATTAGGGGTGAAAACTATACTTCTAGTTCAGTAACAGCTGTGAGGCAGAGAATAAGGATTCTGTTTTTGTATCCAATTTTGGTCATTTGTCCTATGTGCTTAGAGGCAACTTTTACCTGAGAGTTTGCCCTTCACATGATCTTTTCCAGGCTTGAGCTCCTACAGAGGCTATAACACAGTACTGCTAATACATGCAAAAATCATTTCCAAAGTGGATTTTCCAGATGAAAGTTCAATCATCTGTTTAG
This sequence comes from Crypturellus undulatus, assembly GCA_013389825.1. NCBI lineage: Eukaryota > Metazoa > Chordata > Aves > Tinamiformes > Tinamidae > Crypturellus > Crypturellus undulatus. The sequence continues at coordinate 898,247 of VWPW01008074.1, forward strand.
CCAGGTGTATCTATCAGCTGTGCATGCAGGTGTCAATGCTTGAAAAATGATCCTGTAGCTCCTCTATAAAGCATCTGCACAGGGCCCTGCATCAGGTCTTAAGCTGTGTTTTCAGGGTTTAAGTGGAATCTGAATGGCACTTTCTGTGCTGAAGGCCTCTTGCACAGGGCAAATGCTTCACAAAGTGCAAGCACAGATGGGCAGATTTGGCAGCCTGGGAGTGAGGCTGGGCTGCAGGCCCAAATCGATAATCTTGCCCCAGATGTGTCTCCTAAAATGTGTGTAGTTTTTGTTAGGCTTATTAGAGAGGGGTGGTTTTGGCTAGTCTGCCTTTTTTTGAGCAGAAAACATAGTCTTTCTCAGCGAATTATCAGCTTTCCCGGACTCAAATATTTAATAGCCTGTGCTACCTGGCTTGGCTTTGCATTAGAAACAATTGCTTGCAAAGTGTTTATCTATTGAGTGAGAGTGATTAAAAGAAAATATAAAGTTCTTCATATACTATTTTGAGGCAACAAAATGACCTTGCTGCTATTTTAAATATTTCAGTATAATTTATATTAGCTATAATACCATCAATAAGCCTGCTTGAAAATTAGGTGTCATTCTTGGCTTGAGACACTGGGTGTGCTGTGGGGTTGAGTGTCATGTGCCAGAAAAAAAAATTAAAACCAAAAGCATGGTCAAGCAGCTAGATTTATGGGGAGAGCAATGAACCTGGGCCTGAGCGAGGCAGTTACGCTGGACAAACAGCACTGCCTCCATCTGGGGAAACCTTCAATCCCTCTCAGCCCCAGTAACAGGCAAACAGTGGTGGGGGAAACGGTGGCAGCTGACGGAGCCAGGGCTGGGTGGGAAGCTGTCTCCTTCCAGCGAGTCAAAGCCAGGGTTATCGTTTCCCCTCTTTTGGCTGGCTAAACTGTGCAGCTCCGTGTGTTGATTCCCTCTGTGAAAGTCTTTCCTTTGCAAGTAGTGCTGGTAGTTTTTGCTTTCTTGTCTCCCTGGGTGAGTTAATTTTCTTCCAACATGAATGACTGTGTGTGCAATGCTGGTCTCGGAGGTGTCTCTGAGGCATGAGGACCCCCCTATCTCTACCCGAAATCACTGCCCACTCTGGGGAGAACGTGCTGCCTTCTCCACATCTGCATCCCACTGATGGTTCCACGATCCTCCTGCGCTCCACTAAGGTGACGTGACTCTTGTGGGATTTGGCAGCACTTCCCAGCATCGCTGCAGGGTCCAAGTGCACGTCCTGGGAGCATCCCAGCGCTGTGCTGGGGTCGGAGCTGGATGCGGTTGTGAGGCCATTTCCTCCTATCTGTCCATACCGCAATTTCCATGGAACTAAACCCAGAAATGCTGGCCAAAATCGGTACAGTACATTTTGGCTGGGTCTCCTGTCTAGATAATCAGTGAACAGAATCTTGGAAAATGCTGCAGCTCATATCGGTTGTTTAGACACAGCCATACACACAGTATCTTTATTTCTTATTTTTCCTCAAGTGTTTATAACCAATTCCATTCTTTGCAAGTGATCCTATTTGACATCTTGTTTTCTCTTTCACTACACCTGCTTAACAGACCCATATTTTGTCATTGCTTTTTCTACAGAACAGTAGGAAAATCTATTTAATGTGTTTATCCTCCTGGGCATCTCCTGCTTTGATGATTGTGACTTTCTCTTCTCTGAGACTTCCTGAAAAAACATCTGCTAAAATTATCCTTCATATTTTCGTGTAGCCAGGTTGCTCTATGCTTTTAATAAATCCACCAGCTCTCTCTTCACACACTATCAAATTTCAGCTACTTCTGTTGCTTTAATACACAATCTAGACTGACACTGTATAGCTGACTGCCTTCCTTCTACACTTAGTGACCTAAATGCTTCTTCCATCTGCCCATCTCACCAGTATTTTTATAATCCTCTGCAGATGACACTGTCTGCTCAAAATGACTTCTAAATCCAGTCCACCAAATGAGTCTCCTCTCTTTTCCAAGCAGAAAGCCTTTCTACTGCAGTGCCTGCAAGAACTGAGGCAATGAGGGCCCTACCTAGGAAGCACAGTGGCAGTACTAAAATGTGCATGCTCTTAATGAGCAAATCGACCTGCTCTTTGAGCTCATCCATTTACTCACGCATTGTATCAAAACTAAAATTAGCACATAAACCATTTGGGGGAGAGACATGCTACATCGCATTTGAAAGTGAGACATTTGCTTTCTAAAATACCACTCTAATAAGCAAACCTAATTATTTATAAATATCTATTCCAGTTGTTTTCTTGCAGACTTATCCCATCAAGCTATAATTCAGGTTTTTTTGGAACAGGCTCAAAATGATTTATTTTTTGCTCTGAAGTTGCTTCTATTCTTGCTAAGTTGGTAAGTCTCTAATTTTTTTTAAAGTATGCACAAAAGACCCAGGAGAGTGAGATTTATGGCACCAGCCAATACAAAAACACTTCTGGTGGTATGCAAAATACTTAGAATGGATTAAGAAAACAACAGCCTCTATCTATATGTAGGCAAACTGTTTTTAATAAGTTAAAATTCCCTCACAGAGAGCCTTATTGAAAATAATATTGCATTTTACCTTCACAAAGAGTGTGGGAAATACTTTTGTGTCCGTGTCTTTGGTATCATAAGGGACTGAAACTGCAGGCTTTTCAGGTATTGTGAGAGCACTGTAAGGGCCCTTGAGCCGTGGAAGCGAGGTGGCAAGCAGCGTCTCACACACACGTAGCATTACCAGCCTGCTTGGACACTCGAGAATAATCTGAGGCCTGAGCTGTGCTGTCATGACATCACAAGTATTTTCTCTTAACCTGAACCCCTCCAGACGTCTTGCTTTTCTTACTCCAGCGTGAACGACCGTACACATTTCCAGTACGCTGCATAAATGCCTTGTATCAAAACTCCCATTACAGTCAATAGGAGTCCTGTGGTTAACCTGTCCATATAATAGAGCTAAAGTCTGGGGGTAAATGGCTAACTGCTAAATATTATGTATGTAGGGTTTTTAAGAGCATTTTTTTAATGCAAGGATAAAATATTTTGCCAGGAACATACGGATTTCAATACACTAGACTTTTTTTTCTTTCTTTCAATGGTCCCGGCTGGATCAAGCAAGCAACACTAGAGGAGTCTCACACTCGCACTGCTGGAAGGACTTAATTGCCCTAGGGGACAGAGAACAGAATCCAGCTACAAGGTTTTGGTCTCCATCCCAGATACTTGGTCTATTAAATGAGTCAGGAGGTTACGACTGAAAAGAAATAAGCCCCACAGCAGAAGTGCATTTTGCAATCTGCTCCGTTTGGAAAGGTGCTGATGCAGAGTCGGGTTGCCAGCACCAGGAGATGTGCAGATTGCTAGTGAACCAGATGGGTAGGGGCAGCAGGGAAAGGGGAGGAAAGCAGGCATCTGCAGGCCGGTTGATGAGGGCAGAAGTCACGCTTTTCTACACCTTTAGGTACTTACTTTTCCTCCAAATGTTAACATGCAGTTTTAGTAAGATGTGACTTGAGGCAATAACACTTTTCTAATGACATAGGCTATTGAGTTTCCTTGCAAAGTGGCTAAGGAGAACGGGAGGTCCAGTAGCTGGGAGCAAAGGTCTAAGAGCCACTCAGTCACTTTGTCACCTGGGGCAAGTTACTTGACCTTTCTGCGTGTGCCTGAGCCGTGTCAGCTAAAGAATGTGATTTGATACCAGAATTTCACGGGATACCAGAAACCTAACCTGAAAAAAACTTCCTTTTGTTCACCAAATAGGTCACTTGTTTATATGATTTTGAAATCATATAAACAACCATCTCAGATGGTTGAAAAGGTTTAAAAAAAAGTCAGTTCAAAGTTGGGCCTACCCATATATTTGCATAGGTGAAAAATTAAATGTATATAAGACATAAGTGGCATGTAAGGACAATAGCCACGTACAAAGCAGGTACCTGAACTGTGATTCAGCACTGGTAATTGCATGTTCTTGGTAATTAAAATATGGTGACTTATAAGTCACCTGAAATACATAAGTTTAAAATGAGAAGCCGTTTCTAAAAGTCTGGACACATATAGATTTCTGAGTTTGGGAAACTGGAAAATATGTTGCTAGGAAGCCTTTCTCTTCCAATTCACTTCATTATTTTTAAGCTGTATCTTCAGATAGTCCAGCTACTCCAAAACACAGTATTCAGAGTATTTGAATAATTCACAGTCAAAAAAAAAACGAAAAGAAAAGAAAAGAAAAAAAGCAGATCTTGGGTTTTTTTGCTTGCCTGGTTGTTCAGAAAATCAACCATCCTCAGACCTCACACTTTCTTGAAGTGCCTTCCTCTGCATTGCTGGAAAGGTGGATTTTTACATACTGGAACTTTTAGCTGAAGCTGCCCAGGAACCACACAGGAGTCACTGGAGATCACTGTCTAGCTAGCAGTAACTCTTACGGGCTCCATGGTGTCTCTGTGAGAGAAGAAAGGATACTGGGTTTTTCCATCTTAAATTATCAAGTGCTGCTTTGGGAGAAGAGGCAGATAAAAAGCTTAAGAAATTTCAAAGGGGAAGAGTAACCTTTGGGCTAAGGAAATAAAAGCTGTTTCTTGGGTTCTATACTAAGTTTGCTGCCTATTTTAAAATAAATTTTCTGCTATTATTCACAAAGAATGTATGCCTCATATTAACTATGAGCAGCACAATTTAAGTTGATTCACTTGCTTGATGCACTCAAACCCTTATAAACAGAGCACTTCCAAGTAGGTATAGTATATTATTCCACAGTTTGAGACTGGTTGCATATGAATATGCTTATGTGTCAGCCTTATACAGTTAAGGCTGATTTTAAACCTGTAGGACATCTCCTCTTGGGTTGCAACTACAGTAGAGAAGAAAAAGCAAAAATATCTATGTTGCTATAGTACAGATAAAACCGGTGCCTATACTTTTTCTGAAAACACATGAAAATTAGTGTCCTCTTTAGTTTTAAATCATGCAGTAAAAAGTTGAGGAGCTTTTTATCCAAATTATTAGTGTCTTTTTTGCTTAAGTCTGTACTACCTCCTCTTTGCATTTCATTCAAGTAAATGCACTGAAGAGAAACTATTCAATAGTAGTCAGCTATCGCCACTATAAAACACAGAGCTGGCTTGACCTGCTTGGTTGCAGGACTCGTTATCGCCAAACCAGAAAAAGTATGTGTAGTTCACCTCGTCCTGGCACATGCTGCCTCTGATTCGGTGACAGCATTTAGTAAAAGCAAAAGTTAATAGCTAGGGTCATCTAATCAGCACTGTGATTTAAGGAACATGAGATGTCTGTGCATCTTTGCACCAAACTTGTGGCATTTTCGGTGAGATTAGCGAGTAATTAGCATGCAGCTGAAGAATGGAAGTACCATGTGCTTGGAAATGACATAATGCACTGACTGTTTTACTTTTTAGTAATGGTTCCCATGCTTCTATCTTGGGTTCAAACTCTTTGTAAAGATGGGAAAATTGTGGAGGTGACATTTTCAAATTGCCTGAAGGCTCATGAAGTGCCTGGGGTATTTCTCCTCACAGCACATAGGCCACTAGAGGAGGTGCGTGTTGGGGAGCCAATAGACTTCATGCCTAAATATTTACTCCTTAGGCCAAGAAAGATCACAGGAATAGCTAGGACAGACTTGTAAAACACACCATTACATATCTGTCAAATAGCCTGGGTCAAGATCAAAGATTTCATTTCATGTATTAGTACTCAAAAATGTAAAATATGCACTTCCCAGACAAAAACCTGGACAGGGGAAGCGCTGATGGAGGGGGAATCAGGCACTGCTCAAGAAGGAAGGAAGAGCAAAGTAAAATTATTCTGTAGGTGAAAACAGTTTTTCTTGATGTTCATAGACAACCAGCTGAGCCTTCACACATGTGCTACTGCTAAATGTGATAGGAAATTGCAAGCAATTGTGTTTGTTAGAGGGGAAATGACTTAAAGTGATAAATGAAGGGGTCTTAGTTTACTCTTTTTATGGATATAGGCTGGAGAAATTCTCCTAAAGAGAGAACAAAGTATCCTTTACAAAGTTGTCTGATCTTACCCAAAGCTCTCCCATTTTCTTGGTAAGTAATTGTAATGTTTACTCATCTTCATAGCTATGAAGGTGCCTACTTGATTCTATGATAATGTGGTAAGTTTTTAATAAACATAAAAATATGTCAGGCTAAACAAATAAAAGCATATGGGAGTCCGGGACTAGCAGGTGCCTATCACGTGTTCCACAGGAGACCAGAGGAAGCAGCGTGATCCCTGCGCTCGCCAGTGACACGGAGCGGGTTGGAGGGTGAGCGTGGCAGCGCCCGGCCCCTGTTCTCTGAAGCAGACGAGTTTGCTCTGCTGCTTAAAATAAGTGGTTAGACAAAAGAGAAATGTTATCCATGGGTAAGGCGCATGCATCTGCACGCTACCAAGGAAAAGGAGGTTTGCCTTTCTGCTGGTGCCACAGAGCAGCCCCTATTTCCTCTGCTCCCTCTGCTTTTGGGAGCTGCTCCAGAAAAGGCACCTTCTGCCTGGCCTCGCCGTCAGGGATCCAGGACTGCAGCACTGCTGACAACGGTCCTTGAGACGCAGCAACATCTTCCCCGAAAGTATCCGAAGGTCAGAAATGATTTTTCTGTCAATTATACAGCCTGATTGTTCAGGCTGGAGAAGAGAAGGCTGAGAGGGGACCTGATCAGTGTATATAAATACATCAAGGCAGTGAGGAGGATGGTGCTGTCCTCGTTTCAGTGGTGCCACCGACAGAACTAGAGGAAATGGCCACAAACTGAAACACCAAAAGTTCCACAGGAACTTAAGGAAAAATTTCCTGACAGTGAGGGTGACAGAGCACTGGAACAGGCTGCCCAGAGAGGTTGTGGAGTCTCCTCTGGAGATCTTCAAGACCCGCTTGGATGCAGCCCTGTGCCACGTGCTCTAGGTGGCCCTGCGTGTGCAGGGGGTTGGACTAGATGACCTCTAGAGGTCCCTTCCAACCTTAGGCATTCTGTGATTCTATTTCAAAGCATGATTTTAGCTGCTGCTGTATGGCCTTATCAAGGAAGTGTAACGGTCTTCACCACCATCTCCATTGCCTATGCATACTGAGTTGTTAAGGTATTTCTTGCCTTGACCGTACACAGAGTCTAGAGTTCTGTTGTACAGCTATTTTTCAGTTCCTTTTAAAAGCTACAACAATTTTACTTTCTGTAACCTTCTCTATAGGAAATATGAGAAGAATTTTACTTTAGTTCTTTCCATACTCAGGTAGTGGAATGCCAAGTATGAAAGAAAAAGTGCTTTTAAGAATACAGAATAAGATTTCTAGGAACAGATTAAGCAGAAGAATTAAATATTTTATAGCCTTTCACTGGAGCCTTGGGGGCTGGTATATCCCGAGACTGAAAAGAAAAGCAGGAATTGTGTTTCTACTTACAGTATTAAATTCAACACCTGAAGACTTAGTGTAGCTTGCTGATGTATATGTTAGGAAATACTTCTGCAGTCAGACCAAATGCCTAAATGTATGTTTTTCTGTGAACTGGTGATGAATGTAGCCTAAGTGAGGGAAACTGTTAGGGCCATAACTTTTTTTTAGCTTGCTGTAAAAGTGTCCAGCTTACTGGACTTTCTAATGACTTAATACATTTGACTGCTAAAATTGTAACTTATATGAAGGGTATAGGGTTATTTCTGGTCAAGTTGATTTCCTTTCTGTTTCATGGTCATTATAAATAACAACTCACGAAATTGCCTTTTCTTCAGCACTCCTTAGAAATGGATCTAGAATTTATTAGTCATTCCAAATCATCAGGAAAAAGATGACTAAATGTGCATTTCCTATAGGTCTGGAAGCCATGGAAATATCCCACGTCAGTTGAAATTGACTTCTTAAAAATGCAAGGTAGGCAAAGAAATGTGTTGAACACAACAGTTCAGATTCCAAGAGATGTACAAGAAAAGCCAATTGAAACCGTAACTGACAGTGCAATAAATAGCATTTGTCAAGTCACCTTGTAGTGAAGGATCCTTGCTCTATCTTAGTCCATTTGATGCTGTCTCCAGGACTGTGCCATCCAGGAGGTGCTCAACACCAGAAGGATGGGGAAAGAGGCACAGGAATGAGATCCAGGCAACAAAAGTGGGAAAGGCAAAAAACAGTGCCATCCCAAACTGCTGCAGTGGGCTGTAGGCTGTAGGTGAGTCATACCTCAACCCACACAGGTCCTCTTTCCACCTTTAACCGGGCTAGATGCCTGCTACTTGTCACAAGAGGTTTGCTTTCCTTTCCCTCAGTTGCTGAGGCTGCAATAACAAAAGGATTACATGGATATACGATTGGATATTGCAGAGGGTCTTTGCATCCAAGCAGAAGGAGGTGCTTAATTTGTTTAGAAACAAAAGCTCATGTTCTGGGGGAATCTACAGCGCAATCTGCGTGAAGCCCTAATTCCCCAGCTCCATCTGTGCTTCACAGGGGTGGAGAATTACTGACCCTAGCAATGCCCCAGATGGCAGATAAGGAGGCAAAAATGGGCTACTTGTTTTTATTGACTGCAGTTACCTGGGAGGAGCTAAGCCCACCCTTTCAGACTGAGCACAGAGGGAACCTAGTATGACAATTAAATCCAATTAACGTATCTTTCACAAGAACGTTTTCTCTTTGAACATCATGACAGAAGGATGTCTCTGATATTTTTCTCCCTTAATGTGGCAAGCTTGGATGAAGCACCTATGTAAAGCAAAAGGAATTGAGTGCTAAGAAATGGAAGATGAATTAAAAAGACAAGTGCTGCAACTGGGAGGGAAAAAGAAAGGCTATATTTCTTGTGCTGTTTGTCTGGGGGCTAAGGGTTTCCATGAAATCTAATTCTCAAAGTCTAATCTAAATACTTAGTCTTGCCATGTAATTACTGAAAAGACAAGGATTTGTGAGTGTGAACCTTTTGATTGAATGGGGAGCATCAGTTCCCAGTTGGGGGTGATGTGAGATATGAAAAGCTGGAGAGTGTGATTCTCCTGAAAGGTCTGTCAAGGTATTCAATACTATTTTCTATTTGAGAAAAGAAAGCTAAAAATTGTGTGTAGTGTGGGACAAGGAGTCTTTTACCTCAAAAAATACAAACTCACTCTGTCTACCAAAATGATATGGAATATTACAGCTGCAACTGTGTGTAATGAAATCCTACACATTACACCTAGAAAGCAATCTTTCTGTGTATAACCCTTCTTTCCCACAGTTTTTTAGCTTTTTATTTTATTTCTATACTTTAAAACATTTTATTTTTGAATAATTAAAAAAACTACATGATTCTGTGATGTGAATTTCACAAACATGCCAGGATAAGACAGATACAAAGCTGTTTCATTAGACTAAAAAAGATTTGCTGTCCACTGATAATGTAAAACAAATGCTTTCATGAAAGAAAATGAATTTTGAGTGAAGAGAAGATGCAATCACACAATGTATTCAAAAGTGAACAAAGGGAAAGAAATGTAAAATAATCAGTTATTAAGATGTACTTGCCATTTGATAGCCTCTGAAATGAAACCCACAGTATTTCCATAGTGTAATTTAAAATGAACCAACCTATGTTTTGTTTACAGCCTAAATCAACATATGTGAAGACACTTAATATAAACCACTAGGAGTAGATAAGGGAGTCCTATTTTACTTATCAAGCAAGCCAAATCATGATAGAAATATTAGCAATAAAATAACCACAATATTTTTCTTAGTATGAGGGGCACTGACAGGACAAAGATTTGCAGTGAGGCTGAATCCCCTTACTGTTATTTTATAAGGTAGCATATGTACTCTTCATCTTACTATCACTTTGCATAATGACTTACTTTAGAACCATGTACTTTGAGGATGAGTGACATCTGGTAGAAACCAGCACCCTGAATAAAGATTGATTGTGAACAGTCAAAACAGGGCATATTGGGCAGTGTAAATCTCTTTAGTGATTACAAGTTCAGCTGATGCAGGATGGATGCCAAATGTTAGTGTTGTGCTCAATGCACACTTCAGCATAGTATTTGCCTGATGGACCCTACAAAAAGACATACGAAGCAAACAAAACTGATGAACTTTGCCCTTACTTTACTTTCATGGAAAAAGGTTATTTCTGCTGGAAAGGTTTTATCTTAGTTTATTCTCCTAGCAGAAAAAAGATTTTTTTTTTTTTTTAAAGCTAGTGCTGCACAGACTTTCTGCAGAAAGTCAGAGTTTAACTCCCTCCTGCTGTTTCATACCTCTTTGTCTGGAGCCACAGCTATGTGATGAACAGCTTTTTAGCTGGGCTCGACAGCCCCCAGGAGAGGAGGCACGATGGAAATCACAGAAGATCTTTTGAGACCCCTGTTATGAGGGAACTGTTTGGAAAGCTAGAGACCTGCAAAAGGGAGTTTTGTGAGGGATTGCTTTCATCCCTGGAGTGCTGAAGAGAAGGAGATGGTATGTTTTCTACAGACAAGGCTATAATGTCCATACTGTCCAGGCAGGTATTGTGGTAGAAGGTTTTCTTTTTCCTATTTTTTTTTTTTTAATACTCTCAAGAATGGGAAGTGTGTGTCCAGCATCCTTCTTGCGCTGTGTGCACCACACTGCTGTATCTACCCTGAAGGGATTTGGTAGCTCAAAGAAAAATATTTCAGAAAAAAACAATGAGTGCATTTAAAGCAGCTAATGTGTGTTTTTTGCATTGGGATTCATGCAATGTGCGCTCCTTTGCTAGTGAAAATAGGAAATTCTAAGACATTTTTCAACGTCATAAATGCCATATTCCATGAGAACATGCCACATGGTTAAACCAAAGGGAATATTACTGGGAATGTGAGGCTGAAATTGAGCAACAGGAAGTGGGGGCTAAACAGCAGGGGAAAAAAATCTGTTTTGCTAAGCGGACTGTGAATAATAGGCAAAGGAATACAGCAGAAATTCCATCCTTTGGATCGTGAAAGCAATATTAAGCTCTTAAATATATATTTGGGGAAGCACCTCCATGCTGGCAGAAAAGAAACTTGCTGCTAATTTTCTGGTTATAGAATTTGATTTGGGAAAACTGGGAGAAGTAGACTAAGCTCTGAAATTGGACACGTTCTTTCATCTTTTCCTTTCCTTTCTCTCCTCTCCTCTGCTCTTTATTTAATTTTGTATTGATGTTAGATTCTGAAGTAGATGTTGATATGAAATGGACAGTTCTGGGGAGAAACTGTGCCCAGGACAGTGTGTGGGGCACTACATGGGATGGCTCTTTAGAAAGAGATTTGGTTTCCTCGATGAGATGTTGCTTTATTTGCTGAAGTGACAGGACTTCAGATCCTGAAGATCTGGTGTGTTGTTTTTTCTCTGAGATTACCAGGAAATGAATTT
>VWPW01008077.1:0-17433 GCA_013389825.1 Crypturellus undulatus
GGGGAGTAAATGACTAAAAGAAAAAAGCTTTTTCACAAGACCCATAAATAAAATATCAATCTTGTTGCTGATTGTTATGGAGAGCCAAGTCCAACGGCTTCCAAAATATATAATATAAATTCATGGAGAGGAAGCCCATCAGTGGCAACAGAACCAGAGTTCCACATACAATTTCAGACCTGAGTCACCTATGTCTGGAACCTAGGAATAGCTCTTGGTCACCTTTGCTTAATTGGTCTCCAAACTCTGCAGGGCTAAATAAGCTTACCCAGGCTGGCTGTCACTACAATAATTAAGTTCTCTTTTCAGCCTTTTCAAGAGTTAAGTATAACCTAGCACAAGACCTGAAGGCCAGCTGTGGCTGTGGGTACCTCCCACACTGCCCTTTGTGGGAGTACAGTCTTCCCACTACACATAGTGACCAAAGCAACTGGAACCCAACTGCAAGTGGATACCTATTAAACATCAAGATGAGATGCAGACAGAGAAAATGGTAAATCCAGAAGCACCACACTCCTTTAAAGGCCTCACTTGTAATAAACACATATTAATCACTTGGCATTAACTTGTTCATGTGAGTAATAGCAATAGCAGCTTGGACGTGATGGAGCAACACTAACATACGGCGAGTTTTGCAAAATGCTTCCATAGGTACTTTTATATTGCACTTAATCCAAAGTTATGTTGGCACGTCACTAAAAAGAGCAGTCATGCATTTCCTCCTCTTCCCGAGTGGACCCACAGACTACATTCACATTGAGCAAGACAGTTCAGTGAAAATATTGATACATTTCTTGGTTAGTTCTCCTTCGGCTTGCCTCACTAAGCGGGCTGACTGGTTAGACGCAGATCACCAGATCTAACAGCAGTGATACAGCATAAGGGTGCAGGGAAGGCTGAGGAAAACAACTCTTTCCAGTAGCAGCTCTCAGTTACACCAACAGGAAATGTAACCTAAGGCTCAGCAAAATTATCTGAACTTGTTCTGATGAACCAAAATAAAAAACCAGAAATCCTTCAACTTAAAAGATCTGCTCTGGTCTGAACTGATAACATGCTACAAGGCAGCCACAGCAGACAACAGACAATGACGTCTCAGGGTAAAGAGGGGCGGTCTAAGTTCAGGTGACGGAGCTTCTAAAGGTTACCCTAACCATTATGGTTATTCAACTTTAGGAAAAGCGCCCAGCATCAGTACATCTCCTCTGTATTTGACAGAAAACATCTTTCAAAGCAGATGGATTCTGTAGGAAGTTAGTTTTACTCTGGATTTCCTCATGCAGGTACTGAAAGGCATCACTGGCAACTTCAGTTTGGGAATGGCCTGAATGATTAAATACATTTAAATACTTTAAACATCATTAAAGAACATATGTACATACAAAACAGTATGGAGGATATTTCTTCTTACCCATCAATTTCTGAATAACAAAACTATGACACCAGGCAACTCTACATTACCAGCTGCACTATGATTCACTGATCCTTTTTATCCTTGAAATACTTTATGGTAGTATAATCATCCCTAGTCCTATGTGACTCATCGCAGTATTTTGTAGTAAAGACAAATGCTATAATATACCCTATTGTAACCATGCAAATTACAAATCCTCATTTCCATACGTAAATTATGCCTTCTCTGAACTTTTTTTGCTGCTCAAGCAGATCACACATACAACTAGTTAAGTGTTTCAAAGTTAATAGCAAGCAGTCCCAAGTTTTCTGAAAGTTGGACCTCTTCATCACCCTGTACTTTTTCTGGCTTGTTCATGTTTCTGCATGTTTTCAGAACCCTCACACTACTTTCCTAGTTCTAAGCTACTAGCCTATCTCCTCCATGTGCCTCACATTTCTTATGGACAGAAGATGGCATAACTCCACTTAGCAAACAAATTATACAGCACTTTCCTTGGCAACTCTGAATGAACCAGTACTGTGTGTACCACCATAGGCCAGTCTAACACGAGAACAAGTTGCCCAGAGAGGTTATGGAGTCTCCATCCCTGGAGACTTCAAAAGCCATCTAGATATGGTCCTGGGGAACCTGTTCTAGGTGACCCTGCTCAAGCAGGGGGAGATGACCTCCAAAGGTCCCTTTCCAACTTCAACCATTCTGTGATTCTGCAACATAATACAAGGAATTTGTCAAGCTTTCTCTTTCTGCACCAAGATACCACACTCTTAGGATAGTCACCTTTCTGCTATCTTGGGGCTTATACATTTCAATATACTCATTGCTATCCTCGCTTACAACAAATGTAATGTTTTTGAACACAAACTTAATGGAGTCTACTCTTATTTCTTAACCTTTTACTTACTAAAACTCCCTAAAAGGTGACCATCAGGGTCAAAGGGTGATTGCTTTGTAATTTTAGATCTTCCGCTTATATTAACTGTGTAAATTTCCAGTTCAGCCCAATGCTTGATCCCTTGGCTCAGGAATAGTATCTGAACAGTTCCCAGAAAAGCAATGTATAGAGATACAAAAATGTAAAGCAATGTATAGAGACACAATGTAAAGAGACACAAAATGCAACTACCAGTTTACTTTTCATGGGTTTAAAAATCACAGTGCCACAGAAAACCTTAAGTAAATCGCAGACTGAAAAAAAAAATCATTTTCAGCTTGCAAGAAAAGTCTCTGCTGCTTCAAAAGGAAGAATGGGAACAGAAAAATAATATACATTCCTTTTCCTACTAGCAACCAGCATGGAAAGATTTTTTTGAACATGTGCAAGGGCAGATACCGAATTTGTATCCATCCTAGTTGCACACTCTCTGTGCAGGCAGATGTACTAAGGTTTATATGAATTCAATTTTCACACAACTTGATCATAGGAGAGCTTCCAAGTGAGAGCGGAAAGCTGCTATTACCTCTGCTGATGCTTACCTCAAAAGCTGATTTAGTAAAAGTATCATGGACTGAAATATATCTATAGTCCTTGATCAGTCCGTTGTCTTGTTACATAACTTCATATTTACACATTTTTAACATATAGAGAAACTAAGGAATAGAAGGCAGGTGTTAATTAAGACAGGAAAATCAAGTCAGGGCATCATTCAAACAATAACCATCACATGAATCCAGCTCACAAAACTGCATTAAAAGGAGGAGAATTATGTCCTTTCGTCTGGGAGGGAAACATGTTCATTTATATATTTAGATATATCTTCCATCCTCTCTAATACAGAGGTAGCCAAAAATATAAGTTTCTGTTTTATGAATACATACGTATTCAACATGTTACTGTAGATGAAGCAGGGCAAGTTATCACTCATTAATGTTCCCACATATAAATTTGGACTTACAACTGAATTCTTCAAATAAGACAAAACCCATCGAACTTTCTCAGTTATAAATCAGTCCTCCTTTGTTCTCTACCTCTTAAACGGAAACAATGAGTTTATTCCAAAATAACACTATAAAATTTTAAACATATAAGAACACTTCACAGCAAAAAGAAACACAGCGTGGTCGACGGTTGTTCAACCAGGGACTGTGATCTAATTAGCCACAGGACTGGAGAACTACAGGAAACAGGGAAGTGACTCAGTAGGCATTCCTTCTTTGAAACTAATCCATAGAAATCCACATCTCTTCTTCCTCCTCCACCTTTTATTTCCTTCTTTTTATCTTTATTAGCCAAGGTACTGCTTGTTGTCCCGGGGACATGAATTCTCATTGAGGTTCCAAGCTGCTGTGACTACCAAACCATCCGCTGCACTCCAGGGGGAAAAGGAAAATGTGCGGCCCCCCAGAGGTGCCCCCAATGAATGCTAATAGTTGCATTTCACTTCTTATCCCTTCCCCCACTTAGTCATTTCAAATAAAGTTTTAGTCTTCACGTTCCTTCCTAAACTGCCGCACAGCACTGCTGCATGCTGTTAAACAAAACATGTCGCTAAATATTTTTCAAAATAATCCACTGCGGGGTAATTTTTTTTTTATTACACTTTAGTCCTTTACCCTTCAAAGAGAAACATAATCTGCTTTCAAATTATTTTGTTCCAAATAAGAAGATAACAGACTCAGTTCTCATCTCTGGCTGCTTTTGCTGTGTCTCAGCAGCACTCGGCAGCCAGAAAGCTGCCAGGAAGGAGCAGCTGAGGATTTCCTAAGGGTACCGAGCAGTGAAACCAAGCCTGTACAGCCAGCTCCCCAGCAGCTCTCCCCACCCTGGCACAGCATACTGCACTCTAGCAGATAGGAAGCCTCAACCATCATTTACATGGAATAAACCCAACAACAAAATGGCCAGCATAAAAGTCACCACAACGATTCCTACAGCTGCAGAGTTTACGGCGTGCAAACAGCACTCTAAGAGCAGAAAGGTCAAGACGTGAACATGTGAGCAACCACAAACAGACTTTTCCAATCTGGCCACTGGAAAAGTGCATTTACATTACAAAGTTGTGCCATTCTGGCTCATAGAAGTTTTTAGAAAAGGTACCTGAAGTGAGAAAGCATCCAGCTGGAAGAATGAGCCTTGTTAACCCTATGGACACATCTATAAAAAGTAAACAGCCTGATCCTCTGCTAGTGCTAATGGGAGTAACACCGCTGACCACACTGCTAACTGCTACTCAAGGCAGCAAAAATTACTAGCACAAAAACAGAAATAGGATAGCCCTTGCTTAAGCTTTCCAATATATTTAAATATATACACACATAAAAATACATATTCTATAAATATATATTATACTTTATATATATATATATACTATATTTTTGTATGCTTCAGGCAGAAGCCAAGCTTATAAGGTAAATGTTACAGAGACTGTCAAAAGGAGGGTTTGGACTCAATAGTTATGAAATCCTAACATGAAGGGCTTCCTTCCTCTCACTGGCTCTAATAACTGGGAACAGTCTTTTTTTTATTCTGTATGAAAAAATACAATTTGAAAATTTACCTGAAAAGAAAAAACACATATATATACCTTGGAGAAGAGACTGGCCTAGAAATAAATGAAAGCACATCCCTCTCCTAGCTCACGAATACTGCATCTGTCACTCAAACAGATGTCAGCCAAGACACCTGCCTCGGTAACCCATTTTCACTCTGTAGTGAGCAGTGACTCTGGTAGGTGCCCAAGATAACACCAGTTTGACTGACAGATGTTCAGGCTGGTGCAGGAATGGTTCACTTCTCTGTTGTCCTGGGGTGAGATTCCTTGGCACTTTTTTTTTTTGCTTTTATAAAAAGAGCACGACTGTTACGGAAACACATTAATAAGAGTCTTGCTGCCTTCGGAAGCAGAATTCAGGTTGGTGCAAAGAACAGCAACCCTAACAAGTAAGTTAATGAAGTCAAATCTGTCAGTAACACCTCAGAGACCTAAGGAAACATAGAAGAATGTAGTCTGGAAAGCAGTCCATAACCAGGATGCTCATGCTTTGAGTTACATTGTCACAGTACTTACTACCAGATATAAGCTCATTAGCACCCGAAGGCAAAAGCAGTGTTTTTCCTTCACCACCTCCACCTCATTTCCCCTCCTTACAATGTGGGAATTGCAGGGACTTTACACTACTCCTATGAGACACTGGCAGGGAAGGAGCAGAGAAGTTGCAAGAGCTCTGGATCTTTCTTGCTTTTTACCAGCCAGAACAGACTCTGAAATGCCCTTGAAAGGAATGAATTTCCATCAAGACTGCGGTCTGATGCCTGTGGCAACAACTGCATGTGCCACCTCCCTCTCCACTCCCAGTTCTCCAAGCAAGACGGAAACTTAACATTTTGCTATGGATTAAGGAACCAATTTGTACCTTTTGATAAAAATCCTCTTGCTGCTGCACCCTAGGTAAAAGAATAGCACCAGATACTTACAGTTGATCTTCCTAGCCAAAAACAAAGACATTCCCAATCTCAAGTCTTTCAATTCACTGCCATTCTTTTCAGAGTGCAGCTGAGAGTTTATGTTAATAAATTTCACATTTAAATACTGCATGTACTACAAGTGCTGACCAAGGTTTTTTTTAAAGGAGTAAGCACAATACATATACAGTGTTTTCCTAGTGCGTTTGACTTGCAAACTCAACCAGAAATCAATAACAATCGGTTGCAAGTTTGCAGTTTTCTGGTTTTTTAACAGATGCCCTGGCATATTCAGTTTAGCATGGTTGCTAATCACATAGGCTTTGTGGCATGTTTTTTATGTATATTATTTAAAAATTAATAAACTAAAAGTAAAAGCATATTGATGTGGTAACCTTTTCCCTGAAATTGAAAATTACAAGTTTCTTTTCATTACTAATATATTAGGGCTTCTCAATTAACTAAATTATTCACAATACTAAATTGGCTAGCAAGTATTTGTAGAATCAGCCCTTACTCTTGTTATTTCAAAGAAAAATTCATGAAAGCAAAAGAAAGCTAACACCTGTCCGTCTGCATGTTTGTGCTTTTCTAGCTCAGTATAACTGCCTAACTCCCGTGGAGTCTAATCAAATGCTTTGCAGTGTGTGTGGGTTTAACTGTTTGCTGAAAGCTATTTGGGAGGGCAGAAGTGAGACAAATGTAGTGAGGACCAAGAATGTATGGATATTATCATAACACAACCATAGCAGCGTTCCATGGCATGTAAATATTAAGTGTTAAAGTCAACAAAGCACCAGCTTTCAGAACTATAACTGGTGCTTTCCTGCGCTAGCTGGCTGTTTATCAGATACACACGCGGCCTCCCAGTGGTAAGTGATGTGCTAACAAAAGTTACTTCTCCTTTATAGATGGGTTGAAAAAGGTGAGTTCGAGTGCAGCTGTGGAAAATTTGGGTTGCAGAGAAAGAAAAATGGATTTTAATTCAGGACCAATCCTACTTTTGATAGCTAAATCATTCTGCTCTAACCAATTTCTTCACCCACAAAGAATTATCTCGGTATAATTGCTTCAATACCAATTAATAAATAATAACTGAGGGAGAAAGCAATTGCTGGCAGTTAATAACTGGCAGCTGCAGTGATGGCTGAAGGCAGAGCCTCAGGCCTTTAGCCCAGGTAGTCATTAGCTGACAGAAAATCCCTGGTCTTGAGGTCATTATGGCCATTATATAAAGATACTACCACATTTTTCAAATACAGAATTCTTATTTTATGCTCTGAAAAGGTACAGGCTGAACTGTACAATGAATGTGGAGTTATTTCAGAAGAACTGATGCTTTTTAGCAGCTAACAGAACCTACTAGGGAAGAAAGTTATTTTGAATAGTTGTTCAGTTCAAAGTTTTAGGAGCAGGGGGAACTTGGGCTTTCGCTTTCTTGTTGCTGTTGTTTAATTTTATTTTTTAAATAAACTGTTAATGAAAGTGACCTCTCCAGTGTCCTTAGGCTGCTCACCCAGGCTGCAGGAAACCGCACTGCACATGAAGGCATGAGCAGTCTCCTTCTCTCTTTAGTATCCCATGAATGGCTACACCATTTCCAGTCGTCTTTAGGAACAAATGTAAAATCAGGTTCACGTGGTGCTGCTGAACTTAAATCAGTAAGGGCTGTTTGACACGGGATGTCTGCTTTTATGATTCTTTTTGCCCTTAAGGCAAAAAGGATCTTCCACGTGTATATAACCGGGTGATGCCAAGCCAGCCTCAGGGAGCACCCCTGAAACACCAGCTGAAGAGAATTCAGCACAGGGAGAATTACAGACGCTCTTTGCACGCCAGTTAGCACTATGGAGCAGTAATTCCCTTATTTTTCTTTATCTAGATTACTACAGCCCCTCCTCATTAGCCAGGATAAAAGTTAACTGTACAAAAGTATGGAAATAAGATCCTTATTAACTAGGAGTTCAGGATCTCTAATTATTTTATAGATAACACTAATAATAAAATACAGCAGTGCAATAAAGTTCGGCCTTATTTTGTTATGCCTCATCTCATAAGGTCGTCTTAGCCTCAAGGTCTTTATCTGCACTGTGACAAATTACTCATCACTGATGACTCCACAGCAGTGTATGACTAAAACTAAAGCCAAGACCTATCCTGAAGTGATAGGCTCTCCTCAAAATGCCACAGGACGAATTCAGACACCCTGTGGCTATGCCACACTGCAGCTGACCGCGCTCTGTGGCCAGGCCCACACACTGTCAGCCACGCAACACAGGGTTCAGCAACTTTGGAACAGCAGTGGAAAAAGCAAGAGTGGAGCCACACACAATTCTTCTTTTCAGCACTTGCTTCCATCAATTTTCTTCCTCCCATTCATCATCGCCCAGGCAGAGTCACTTCCTTTTACTGCGACTCATTCTGATCTGCTTCAGTGCTGCCTGCACTTGCTGTTTTAACCCCTCTGCCCAGAATTCCTCCCGGCTCTGTTCCTTTCTATTCACAATTCCTTCTTCTAAAAAAGCAGATATTCCCCCCCGAGAAAAGCCTGTCGCTTTAAAGCTGTGACTTGTCAGCCCATTTCCATACTTATCTCCACAGTCTATTCACAGCAAAAAATAAAGGTGGTAGAAGGAAAAACTCGCTGAAAAGTTTCTTTCCTATCATACGTCTACTGATATCCTCTGCTTTGTCGCTGAATGCTTACTCCTTCCACTTACTGAAGGAGAATTAGCAGAATAAAAAGCAAGGAAGAAAAATAACCAGAGACAGTGAGAAGACATGCAGGAGGTTGTGATTTTCCATACCCATCTGACTAAGGAATAACAAGAAGCAGAAGGTCTGGAGAGTAGGAGCATAGCTAAACATCAAGCAGACTAAAAATAAAGCCAGAACACAGTGAAAAATCACAGTAACAACAGAAGAAAAAGGTTAAGAGGACAAATAATAATGAATAAAGAGATAATATGGCAGACGTTGTAATACAGTCAGCAATATTTTGCTTTTAAGAATAATTGACAGAGAAAGAATCATAAGATATGACTAGAAAGCGTGAGGCAAGAGGAAAAGCAGGCAGCATGTGAAGGTTAAGTGGGGTTTCTGGATTACTGTACTGTGCAGACGTGACAGTCCACATATCCCATGATTTTCACTGACTACAGCTGGCACATCCGCAGCATAGTACAGAGCCAGAGATTAGCTAAACTTAGTCATAAGGGCATTCTTACTGCCTTGGTGTTACACATTACCCTAAGAACAACCCTGGTAGAATTATACTCTTTCCTGGCCCGCAGCAACACAGATGATCTGCGCTACGGCCCTTTCTTTACACGGTTATCAAGCCCTCACTGAAAGACAGTTCCAGTTTCTGAATTGCTCCCTGCAATCCCAGATGAATATGAGCAACATATCATATCTCTGTAATGCATATAAAAAGGTAACGCTGCTTTTAAATTACTTACTCTGGAAGAGATTCTGTTCAGTCCCATACAGACTGAAGAGTAATGCTAACGATTCATAGGCACTCGGTTGTGCTCCTAGAAAGCACTGCTTGTCTTAATTCCCCTTTCCAGATTAACTTTATCTATAAAGCACACAGTATCTTCATGTGTGTGAGGATAATATATTACTTGCTTTACTGGTTACCTAAGCTTTACTAAAGTCAGCTTCTTTTTAGAACTTGATTTGTATTTCAGTCTCGCACTTAGGTTAAAAATAATTTTGAGGTCAATGTCACTCTGAAAGAAAACTGAATAGTTAACACATAACCACTTTTGAGGAAGAAAGTTGCTTTAAACTCACTTTTCTTTTACTAGCAGAAGAGTTTAACTAGCCTTGACTATAGCAGTTTAACTGGTCAGCTGGAAGAGAGTGAGATTTTAATCATTATGTTCTGTCAAAATCTGAAAGTGAATTAGAACCAAGTTCCCAAAAGTACCAAAAGCAACATTATAAGCAAGCTGAAGTCTTTTAAGTGCCTACAGAAGAAATACAATATACACCACCTTAATTGAAAGAAGATTCCTCAATGTATGGGACTGCTCATCAAAATGTTTCAACCCCAGAGTTAGGTAAATTCTCCTTAACATTCATACATTTTTAGAAATAAATTTACTTTAACTACACATTTGTGTTCACTTGCCATGGACACTGGAGTAACCAAGTTTTAGTGACAAAACAGCTTCAGAGGAAAACAAAAAGTTTAGAATTGCATGCGTCAGGGTTCAGAGGAAATGAAGCTGAAATTCACTATATAATGCCCAAGAAATTCTGGAACCACAATACAGAAACTATAATAGATGGCAGCCTAATCTCAGCAACTTGTCTGAATGAACACAGCTCCAACCTAGAGTGTTCGCTATAATTCTCACTACAAAAGACACATTTTCTGCAAATCTGAACAACTTTTGAAGATGATCAGGCTACAAATGAACAGCAGAAAAATATATTTAATCAACTTTTACATTTTAATCTTCCTAGGCTGTGATAGAGGCATAGTTACTAACAAAAAAGAGAGAAAACTCTGAACTGATAGAACAACCTAGGAATAAGAGACTATCTTAATCTATACACGCTCTTGGTCTTCAGCTCTTTGCAGATTCTGCCAACAATTGTGCAAATCAGTAGGTAAATTTTGTATCAGTCAAGCTGGTAA
Organism: Crypturellus undulatus; assembly: GCA_013389825.1. Lineage (NCBI taxonomy): Eukaryota > Metazoa > Chordata > Aves > Tinamiformes > Tinamidae > Crypturellus > Crypturellus undulatus. The sequence continues at coordinate 10,471 of VWPW01008077.1, forward strand.
AGTGTGCGTATACATGTCCTATATTTGCTGAACCAACAGGCTCGAGCTGCATCTCCTTTTATGACTAGAGGTCCCAGTTGACACAAATTCCTTACAAATTAATAGCTGGATGTTCTGTTTAGATTTCTGTTAAACCTAAAGCCTTGAGAACAGTTTTGCCTAATATGAGAAATGACAGAAAGTAATAAGTATTTTCTCCAAGACAAAAGCAGCCTCCTGCTTTCAGAGTATCAAACAAAAGCCTTCAGGATATGAGCTCTAAATACCACTGTAAGAAAATGAGATTCTCCTTGAGCTAATAGCCTGTATTTTTCAAAGTGATGGTCCTGAGGTCTGTCCTCTGTGTTGCATATATTTGATTACAATGACATTTGCAGCTGTTTTTCTCTCTTTTTTTTTTTTTAAATATGAACCTAAGATGTTTCAAAATGAGGTAATATTGTAGCACCGTGAATGACTAACTTGCAAGTGTTGCACTGCGTTATACCACACGGAACATGAGACCTGCTAGAGCACAGGCTAACAACTTTCATCTCATTAGAGCTCAAGGTAAACCTTGAGCAACCGGTGTTTTCTGGAGCAGAAAAATACAGCTGATTTCTCAGCTTTAGACTAACCCTTCAGCAGCTGCCATTCACTGTAACAAACATCCTCCGCTGCTACCTGTATAAAAGTTGTTTTATACAAGAAGGCTTGTTTGGCTTCAGCCAGTGAACACACCTCCGTTTCCAGTAACCACTCAACTGGGCTACNCAGCTGCCACTCACTGTAACAAACATCTCCGCTGCTACCTGGATAAAAGTTGTTTTATACTGAACGAGAAGGCTTGTTTGGCTTCAGCCAGTGAACACACCTCCGTTTCCAGTAACCACTCAACTGGGCTACGGTGAAACAACCAGAGGGGACCAGTTCTCATCCCAGGTGCAATCCTACCTGTCAAAATAATCAGCCTGCAAGCAGTGCACTAGGCACCCAGCTCTGTGATTCTCCCCGTCTCTACTTATTTGCACTGACACTTCCAGGATCCTTTAGTGCAGCCCTCAATCCACGACAGTGTTCAGGCAGTCACACAACGAGGTGGATCATGGAACTGACTCTGCTGAGAACTTTCACCTTTTCCTTTTTTTTAATCACCGGGTTAATCTTCAGCCCAATCATGTGGGCTGAGCACTGGCTCAAAGGAGGAAAATAAACCACTTGGCTCAAGCAAGGTGGGATACCCTCCCTTTGGAGCCGTTCGGTGCTTAGACTCGCTTGAAGCGATCGCGGAGAATTATCTCCTGCTCTGATCGGCCATGGAAGTGAGGCCCGCAGTCCCTCCTCGTGTCCCCAGGCCGCAGCTCAATGTCACAGAGACTTTGCAGAAGCCTCTGCCTGGGCACACGGCTAAAACTCAACCCAGCCCTCCGTTTCCACAACTAGCTCTGTATTGTTGTTCAGAGCGACTAAGGAGGAAGGGCTTCTCTGTACGTTCACCTGAAAAAAAATCAAGATGACAGCACTGTGAAATACCCTATTAAGCTGACAGCATTTCTCATGTATATTTTGGCTTGTTATACAGTTCTGTGCTTGATATTTGTAAACAAAAGCAAAAGTAACATAAATAAAGGATTTTCTCTTTCTTCATGGCATAACTCCTGGAACCGTTTCCCATTTAGGAATAACAGCTCCAGACCTCTGTCTTTGAACACTAAAGTCTACAGGAAGCTGGTAGGAGGTCTAAGATAGAAAGCCCAGCAAGGGGCTGAAGTAAGGAGACTGACCCTTAAAAACTATCAAACAGTAAACACTATCCTGGAATAAGCTTGCACATTTTAGAAATACTACTAAAAAAAATAAAGCAAGGTTTTTCAAAATAACGAAATGCTTTTAATCCAACATTAAAAATACTTACAACAACTCCACTCTTGGTGACAGTTTCCCGGTACGTGAAATTGCACACAGCCCAAGCTAGGTAATATGTGGACATGAGAGGAGTCTGTGAAAAGTGATCTGTAACCCATCCGTCCTCTTCGAAAACAGACGTTTCAACTGGCATGTTGGACAAAGACAGGTAGGTTGCTTGATGCCTGATGCTGATTTTGAAAGTGGCCTTGTAGATGGGCTCGTCAAAGCACGGAAAGGCTTTTCTGGCATGAGTTGGAGAAAACTGTGTAACACCTAGAAACCTGGAAGAGATGCAAACAAAAAGAAACAAAGTAGAAAGCATTACTAATTGCATGCAGCAGGTAGTTCACAGACATACCGAGTAAGATGATCTTTGACTACTTTTGTTTAGGACAAAAAACAACATTAAAGTATAATACTGCTTTATCAGTGTGGTCCTTCTTGGTGTGAATTCTTACCACTCATATTGTAAGGCAAAGTCTACAAACTCTCAACAGATTTGCAGACACCACGCGGTTATTAAATAAATAATTCCTTGCTTGCTATCAAAACTCAGGCTCTATCATTAGCTTTGTTCCTCAGTATACAAAAAGACTAAAACAAATAAGCATAGTCCTCAGTTAAAAGCAAAATAGGATTTAATGGCCTGCAGAGATCTCACGGCCAGCAGACTTTGCCTTTCACTGGACACGAGAACTTATCTTCACGGAGCGCTTGCAGGAGGGTCATTATTTTCCACTGCCGACTATTTGTGCCTTGGCTGAATGTAGGTCTCTGAGTCACACTGCACTACAGCACTGTTGCTACTGGAGAACCCCAATGAAAAACATTCTGTGGGCTTTGCAAAATTACAAATATAAGCAAATCATTAAACATCCACAGAGCCGCTTTTCTTTTTTTCTACACATGCTTTTCTTTTCTAATGAATTTTATGGAGGACAAATCAATGCTCTCAGTTAATGGGTCAAATTACAAAAAGACCTCTGAGGGAGAAAAAGGCATTTATTATGTCTTTATACAGAATGGGAAGGCCTTATTTTGGCAATTTTTATTGTGTAACTGTTTTCTGTGGAACTAAACAGATTTTAATCCAGATAAAGTAGATGGACCTTTGTAGGTAGAGGCTTACATTTATGTATTCGGAGAAAAAAAAAACATATGTGACAAACTCTTCAAAGGAAGAAGTTACACTTAAAATGTAGAAAAAAAATACGAGATAGATGGGAGTATTTTCTGGAGGCACACAGGATGAGAAAACATCCTTATGATGAGAGAGTAGCTATGATCCAAATATGTAATTATAAAAGTAGCACATATGCAGGTTGTTTCAGTAGTTTGAGGAGCAGTGTTGGTTCATGTATCATTTGTTCCTGAGTTCCAGCAGTGGTAATACCCAAGTAATTTCAGATACCAGGTAAACATTTATCAGAATTTTAGAGGTTGACTAATAATCTTTTTCTTCTATGGGAAGAGGAAGGCTAGATATATTTGATATGATGAAAATGATGGCACCCATTACAAATTCCTCTGTAAGTGTTATTCTGCAATATGATTTTCTGTAATACTGAGGAAGGAGGGAGGAAAGAAAAAAAATTAACCTTTAAGTTAACCTTTAATAAGGAGACACAATATATAGCTTTTTTTTTCTAAGAGCTTTTGGGGATTTTTTGAATACTTTATAGCAATATTTTATAAAAGTAACGAATAATTAACTTTTAGAAGTGTTACAATACTTTTATCTTACTAGAAGGCTTCCGTGCCTGATAGAACTAGATATATGCTTCCTATTGAAATTATCACCTATTTTATAAGGATAATCTTTTAAAAACTTGAAAATTTATGCAATACTGAAGCTTTTACCATTGGTCTTTCAACTAAAAAAAATAATAAAGTTTTAATAGGCTAGTAACTATTTAAGAAATTCAGAATATTGTGTATATTCATCATAAAATGTGGATTAGTAAAAATCACAATATTGGTAAATATACAAGAACACGGTGCTCTCAGGTATTCCAGCATTAACCCAACAAAGTTCCATTATTAACAGTGGATTTACTCTACTGCAACAAAGCTGAATTGGCCTATTAAAAAGATCAAGGTATCTTAATTTATATGCAAAGTATTACTGGTGGGCCTGATTCTGCATTCTGGGCACACTAAGAATAGCTCCAGACATCAACGGGGGCTTCAAGCAAGCATGGAAGCAGGACTGGCCTGGTATTAATGAAGCAGGAATGATGAACTTGCTTCCACAATTAGCAATTTTAATAAGCACAAACACACATGTAAACGCACGCTTAGGGGAATACTGTATATATCCTGGCCCTCCAAATAAGGAAGTATTGGCTCTCACTTCTTAGAGATCCCATCTGTATTCCTTTAATATTTGTTATGTGTTTGGCAATTGAAGCAGTCTCTTCACCAGGCTAATAAAAACTGACACACTTGGTATCTTCGGTATCCACAGATAGATGCGTACACCCACATACACGTAACAACTGGGCAAACATTACGCAGTCAATATTTCATACTAAAAATACATCAAACTACCAATAGCAGGGATATGTATAACCCCTGCCTTACTATCAAATGTGAATTGGCTTGTTGTACCATAAAGAAAAAGGAAGTTGGAATCTGCTCCCCAAAGACTAAACTGTTACCAAAAAAGAAAAAGTTTACGTTTATCTATTTCACTCTGTTTTAGGAAGGGGGGAAAAAAAAAAAAAAAGCAAAATTTTTATGCCACGACAAAACTGAAGAGCACATTTAGTATTTCATCTCTATCTCTACATCTCTCTCTGGGCACTGACACTTTTACCTCCATTTCCCAAAAATATCACCATAAGAAGTTGTACTTCTGGGAATGACAGCCTTGCAGCCTGTCTTTTCAGCATACCCACGGCAGTAATTTGCAGGTATTTTAACTCCATCTCATCTATTAGAGGGAGACATGTGTTGCCTCAACAACTCATCTATTTTGACATCTCAGTTGTTAAAATGGAAAAAAATCTGTCTGTTTGTTTTCCCTGAATGATGTAAGAATTTTTTTCTTTTCATTTATGCCAAAGTTTGATGCTTGTTTAAATTATGCATGGATATCATGACACTCTACAAAAGCTCTATAATAAATGCTGTTGGTAATTGCCAGTAAATTCTAGGAAGGAACACAAAATAAGCCTGCAGTGTATCACTTGCATTTTACCTTTCAATTAAAGGTGCAAAGATTTCAGTAAGAAAAGACTTTCATGTCGTTGTGGACATTTCAGACTGATACATAGCTTTCACCTACGAAGACAGCAGAAAATGGACTAATATTTCAGTTTATGGAAAAGAAATTATAAACTGAAAGTGTTATTATGTTTGTGAAGCCTCACAGTTAAGCAGAGTTCTGCACTTCTCATGTACCACAAAAGTGAAAAATGATGCTAAAGGTCCTTTTACAGCAAACACTACTCCAATGATATGGCAATATTTTAATCGAATATAAAGCTGCCAAAAAGCTAAAGTGTACTGAAACACCAAAGTCCCTCAGAGCATGAGAGAAGCCATTCTGTCATGATAGAAACTGTCCACGTTTAAGAACTACAAATGGTTATCCACATTACACTAAAAATGAAGTTATTAATTGAAATGCAAATTGATACATTGCAGGAGAACACCCTGAACAGAGAAGTTCCATGGTCTAGTGTGTATTGTTTATTTTATATTACAGTCAGTCATTAAACCTCTGACAGCTCAAAAGAACAAGCAGTCTTTCTATTAAATGGCTGAAACTATATTCACACGCTGGCTCGTTTTACAAACAGTGTTTTCCTTACAGGAGTATGAGAGCGCGAAATCCTTTGCTGGTGTAAAGAGGAAACACCACTGATTTCCATACAGCAATGCTCCCTTGGGCATGGTAAGGAGCTCACCCAATCTAACTATACGTAAGTGACATATTAAAAATGGAGAGTGACTGTAGCTGAAAAGCTACACAATTGGGTAACACATTTTACTATTGCCTCTGCCCTGTGTCTTAAGCTGTCTTCATGTTTCTAAAAGTGAATAGACTAAAGTTTCCATCATAACTGGGTTATCAGTTCTGAAGTGCAGTACAGTAACTTCGAAGATATGTCACTGCAGCACCCAACTTTATTTACGATTATATAAAGTTCAAATATGCAAGAATAACTCTGTGAATAACTTCTCGTTGTTTTCGTAGAGAGAATTATACCTGCTGTTACTATCAATACTTTACCTGCTTAGAGACCTAAATGAAAAGGGATAGATCAGAATTCTTGATCACCTCAATCACTCAGTACTCACTGATAAAAGGCATTTTAGCTGTGTCTTTTCCTACAACCACACTCTTCAAAATCTATTTAATTTCACTACGATGACAAGTCATACAAATTTAATTTCAGTCCTGTTTGTGATTCTAATAGCAGTCTGTTTAAAGTGTTCAGTAGCCATAGCGACAAAAACATCTTTTAATGTGAGGACTGTTGATTTAATTGAATTGGGGACTGCTTTTTTTTCTGTCCGACTCCCTTCTTTGGGCTTCATCTTCCAATTACAGACTCCCTAGCTTCACGCAAAGCATAAATGAGGCAGACTGAGAAAGGCAGAAGCTGGAACTGCAGGGATGTTCCAGGAAAGCACAGCTTAAACTAAGCTAACGAGCAGGATCACAACTGCAGAGAAGCCCATCCTACCTCTCTTCTGCATCACAGAGCCTGAATGCGCTTAAAACTTTTTAACGTGTCTCTGCAACTCACCTAGCACAAGCGGGGCTTTAACAGTGGCCCAAGAGCTACAGTAATAAATAATTAATTAACGATCGCACACTGCCCTGCACGAGAAGAGTGAAAACTGAGCCGGTTTTGTCACAGAGAGCAAATTCGCAGCGACTCGGCTGCGGCCAGCGAGGTCTCCCTGTTTGCTTGGCGTGAAGCCGCATCCCAGAACAACTTTCTGTTTGCAGTAACCGGGAGGACCGGGGAAGCGCCGCCACCCTGAGCACCGCTGCGTCCAGCGCGGCTCCCGCTGCGCGAGGGCGCGCGGCAGCGCACGGCACGGCACGGCACGGCACGG
>VWPW01008077.1:18804-127584 GCA_013389825.1 Crypturellus undulatus
CCCCCGGCGGCGCCCCCGCCATGCGCGCCCCGCCGGGCCGCCTGCCCAAGTCGCTCGCTCGCTCCCGGCGTCTCCGGCTTTTATTCCGTCTTTTCTCTCTCCTGCAGGTACAGAGCGCTCTCCCGGCTGGCTCGGGCAGAGGCGGCTATATATAGGCACCGGGGAGCGGCGCGGGAAGGGAAGGGATGGGAAGGGAAGGGATGGGAGGAAGGGGGCGAGGCGGGCGGGCCGCCCCGCGGCGCCCCGGCGGAGCGGGGGGGCCGCTCCCGACGGGACGCGGCGCGGGGAGGGGGCCGGGGAAAGGACCGATAAAAAAGCGGGAAAGGAGAAGCGCGGCCGCCGTGCGCGGTGCGCTGAGCCCGCGCCGGGAGCGCTGCCCGGGACCTGCTCGCCCTCCGGCTTCGGCCGCCGCTGGACGTGCCGGCCGCGTTCCCGCTCCGCGCCGCCAGCACGTGCCGTGGGCTGCCCTAGGAGCAGAGACCCGCTGGGAAGCGGGGCCGGAGCCGGGCCCCCGGCCTGCGCCCCACGGCCTCCACCCCACAGCCCAGGCGTGCGCCCGTGGGGAGTGCGGGGACGCAGGATCCATGGGCGCAGCGGGGAGCTGCGTTAGTGCCTCAGAGCATCCCTGCTGCTCTTACTTTGCTGCGTACTTCAAAAACTACCTCCATTCAGTTTCCTTTTTCTTTAGTTCCGATCTTGTAAACAGCTACAGATGCGCTTATCCGTGGCATTTAGTCCTCCGGAGTCTATGGGAATACATGCTGTACATCAAGTTAAGAGTGTACATAGCAATTTGCAGAATTAGGGCCTTATTTTCCATAGGGAGAAAAACAAAAAGCCACAGAAAAGTCCTGTACTTCCTTCAAAAGCAAAGCAAATCTGCACAGATTCATGAAATGGGATGTACTGGCCAATTTATTTTCTGAAGGAATGCCTGATTTCTATTTCCCCTGAATCTACCACAACTTTTAGAAATGTTACCTGACTTTGCATGGTGGTGCAGAATAGAAACGATCATTTACTGACACTAGAACCCGTTAGGGTCAGGAATATAGAGAGATCTGCTCTCCCTGGAGTGATCTGAGCCTTTGTTTTAATCTTGCAACGCAGTTTAACTAAAGCTTGCAGTCTGAAGCAGGCTTCAGCGCGAGAATGTGATGCACTTGCTAATTGTGCTTGTACATCCTAGAAGGAGCTCAGACTTCTCCATAACGAGCGTTCCCACATAGGTACTGCAGTGTTAGTTGGCTATATTAGGGCAAAGAACAGAAACATTTCATTATCTGAAAATAGCCATCATTATTTGTTGACTGAAGTTTGAGGCAAAAAGGTTGAAAACTATTGCTATGTGATTTGGGAAAAAAAAAAAACAGACTGACACTACAAAATAACATCCAAAGCTACAGGTTTTAAAATGTCAGTTTCTATATGTTTCATTAAACCCCCTAAAAGTGGACACAAAAGAAGTGCCTGAGTGCTTTTAAGGTTTTGTACACAGGCTGTCAGTAGCAGGCATCAGTAGAAAAGGCAATGTTTGCCTCTATCTCTCTCTGCAATGGTTTTTAAGTTTATATGTTTGTTCCCATCAGCAGCCCAGGGAGACATTCAGGCAAAGATGTGCTTCAAGAATAGAAGTAGACTGTAATAAGCCGGAAGAGTTTGACTGTCATTTATAAGCATCTTTATTAAATCATACCTTAGTAATATTTTTAATTAAACACAGCGAGCCCAAGGAGGTTTTACATGTTTTACAGATGAGTGTTTTCGTGAAGCCATCTCAGAGATGCGGGGAGGTCGGTGACAAGCAGTTGGGCTGTGTCTGCTAACTAACCAATTCTGCCAGGTTGAAGAGGTGTTACAGCTGCGTGTAGGAGCACAGCGCTGTTTTGGCCGTCTCGCTGTTCAGGGAACAGCAACACGACTCCCCCAAAGCCAGCTCAGCTTTGGCCATATTCATCTATATCTTGAAGGGCCAGTTCTGGGGAAAGAGATTTACCGTTCTTGCTAGTAAGCAGCTGAGAGGCTAATCCCGTATAAGCCAGGTTAAAACAGAGTAAGCAGCCAAAATGCCCAAGCGAGGCACAAGTGAAGCGAGGTTGGATTGTTTATATTCGCCTCCGACATTGGCTCCGTTACTCAAGCAAAATATCAAGGGGTTTGCAGCTCCCTTGGGATTCTTGTTAATTCTGAAGACTTATGATAGGAAGGTGCTGCTAAATCCTGTGTTAAACTCATGTGCCAGGACTCAGCTGTCATCCTAAAACTGCACATTACTACGTAAACCTTTTCTTCATGTTCCTAATGATGTGTTTCTAAAAGGTAGCTTGACCACATGCAGATCAAGAGGGGTGGCAACTTCTCAGTTTGTTCTCAAATGCTGTTACCTGAAAGTACAGATTGCTATGTTTGGGTATTAAAATAGAAATTACATGAGATCAGAAAGACAAGAGGCCCCCAATAAAGTCTCTGTGCAAATTTTGAGAAAAACTGTTGGCCGTTCATTTTTTCACAGTTATAAGTGTACACATGGATTTCATGGGGAGTACCTCTGAAGGCTGCAATTCCTTTGGTCTGTCTGCAAACAGTGTTGGAAAAGATATCAAATCACAGATTATTTTTGCAACAAAATCCTGATAATGACTCCCAGTTGTTCAAAACTTCCCTTAGGCCATCAACATCTTGTATGCAATCACATTTTATGATCTTATAGGATAGGATTTCAGTTGTACAGAATAAAAGAGCATGCCTCACCTTCACTGAATTGCTGCAGAGATGGCCCTGCCCGGACAAGTGCCATGGATAAACTCCAGAGAATGCAGTTTCCGATTTCTTATCAACTGGTCGAGCAGCCAGCAAAGAGCTGATGAGGGACCCAGTAGCACCGTGGCGTTATACTGTGTTAAGACTGCACATAAACCCCATGCAGTAGTCACACTGGTGCTTTACGGTCTTGGCAGAAAAGCTCTGTAAATGAGCAACCTTATCGTATATCGTGCAGCTGGGTGCAGTTCGTCCAGACAGAGGATCAGCGCATTACAGCTTTCATAGGCTACCTAACTTGTTCTGCTTCTTCCCTTTTGATCTGTCCTTTATTCATCTGGGTATACCAAAGAGTTACAAATAGACTTTATTTTACTGACCTCACACACACACACACGCACAAAAAGCCATGAAGGGTTCAAAAATATCCTTCTATGTAAGGGCCAGGAACAAGTGCACCCGTGCAATTTATACCAGGAAGAATTACAGAGTGAGAAGCTGGTGGGTCCCAGCTGGAGAAGGGTCCCATCTGCAGGGAAAAAAAAAAACTACCACATCAGAGCTGTTTTCACGGCACAGCCGCAGTCGGGCATCACTGTGCTCTTAGTTGGGTTTCTCCTTGCACACCTCAGAGTCAGCGACACGCGTAGCTCTTAATCCCTTCTGTTGAAGTGCTAAAAGAGAGCATACAGTCTACTAACATTTTGGTCAAAAACTCTCCAGTAAGGTTTTGTCCTGCTTTGTTTTTAATGGCAAACAGATTCGGATAACCCCCCTCCCAGGAATTTTCCCCAGAGGATTGTAACACCCTTCCCACCAACGCAGCTCTCAGAGGCAGTAACTTGCAACTGCCCTTGGGAGCAAGGGTGGGCTGGGGGATGGCTCTGCCCCAGCTACAGCAGGTTCTTGCATTCGGCGAAGCCAAGGGGTAACTCACAGGCCGGAGTCTGCTGGCTTTGCAAGTTTTCACTAATTCCCCAAAGAAGGGCCATTCCCAGCGGGGACCGTTCTCTCCCCTCGGGCGTGCAAGTGGGCTAAAGAGGGTGGATTAGGACACTGAGCCTACCCTTTATTTATGTATTTACTTCTTTTTTCTCCAGAACACATTTTCAGTAACATGTCAGGTTTAACATATGGCACTGGTGAATACACCTTCTGTTGAGTTTGAAAATTGCTGCTGACAAAAAAGAAAGAAAGAAAGAAAAAAAAAAAAACTAAGAGAAAGACCTTCCAGTTAAAAGCCTAAACACTGGATTGTAAAACAGGCTGACATGCAGTGATTTGTGCTGACTTAAATATACCAAGACTGGAGTTTCCCTTCCGTAGCTCTCCTGTGCTCCTGCACAGTTACAACCTCATCCTACCTGTATAAATAACCTTGCTTCCTAGCTGAGTCTGGTGGCCTTAAGCACAATTTATATATTTAGCTTCCAATTAGAGATGTCGGTGGCCAGATGACTAGATACAGCTACATCCTGGACAAGTTCCATTTTCCCATGAAGAAAAAGGCATAAGAGAGCAAAAGCCGGGGTGCTGCACTATGCTGCAGGTAAAGTCCTATATAGCGAGAAGCTGGGAGGACAGACCTGACCCCTAGTACTCTGGGTCTGTCGCTCCTCCTCCTCCCTTCTTTTGCTCTTACCCTCACTCCTTGGTTTGCAGTTGCCTTTTTAGAGTTGGAAGCAACCTCTGAGAAGGCACCTGTAAGGTGCTGCATACACACAGCATCAACACCCAAGCTGAGTCACGTTTACCACCTGTTCTTTCTCATAGNGCATAAGAGGAGAGACATGAGAGCAAAAGCCGGGGTGCTGCACACTATGCTGCAGGTAAAGTCCTACACAGTGAGAAGCTGGAAGCTCAGGACAGACCTGACCCCTAGTACTCTGGGTCTGTCGCTCCTCCTCCTCCCTTCTTTTGCTCTTACCCTCACTCCTTGGTTTGCAGTTGCCTTTTTAGAGTTGGAAGCAACCTCTGAGAAGGCACCTGTAAGGTGCTGCATACACACAGCATCAACACCCAAGCTGAGTCACGTTTACCACCTGTTCTTTCTCATAGCCCCTGCTCTTTGAAATGATACTGTCACTCTCTTGCCATGGAGTTTTCTTCTTTTTAAATCCTTTTCAATCATTTTAATTCTATTTAATGCTGTTTTAATATATTACGAAACTATAACACCTTTTTATTACTTAAAGCCAATCTGGTTTTAGAAATGTACATTCATATGAGAATGAAATAATGTTTTACATTTCCAAATTAGATGCCAGAAATGTGTTATTTTCCCCAGATGTTCCATTTTCATATTTATCCATGTTTACAGCCTCACAAAATGGAAGTGTCTTTTTCCTTTTTTTAAACAAATCCTCTTGAAAGATAGGTCGGTCGGTTTGTTTGTTTCAGCCATGAACCATTCCGATTTCACACGTTCAGTAGTACCGTGCTGTTGGTAGGGAGGTGCAGGGCACATATGTATTACTGTACGTTTCTTTCGCTTGAAGAATTATACTTTAAACTATTTAATCAGAATCAATTAGTGACAAGAAGTCAGCTGGGGATAGGGATACAGGCACTTGTGGAAATGCCAGGTTATAGTAGGAGCCAACGTTCCCACACCTAGATCATGTCTCATCTACGAGTTCATCACCTCTTCACTGAAAACCACAAGAAAGACATCAGTGGGTAAGCTAAGGATTTATTTCCTTTGCAGTTTTTTAAAACTTTACAGTTTTTAAAATGGGCAGATAATCTTTTTGTCCGTGCAAAACTATAATCCATTTTCAAACTGATGATGAGCACAAAATGCCAACGCATGTGGAGTTACCTCAAAGTTCTCCTCATGTAACTAACACCTTCCTAACACTGTTCCTTACCCCAGAGCACTCATCATGCTTTAAAGTCCCCCACCTCACGTCCCTTTTCATGTGCCGGGAGCACATGAGTGCACCCATACGTTCAGATCCACCTCAGCAACTCGTATGCCTTTATGGATCCCTCGCTTCGTTATTGCAAGGAATATCAGATGTTGTCAGGATACCGATCGCTACGTCTCGTCCAGTCAAAATACTTCTGGCTTACCAGAAGTCCCAGGTAAGTATAGAATAAGCAGTTTTTGAAGAAATGTGGCCAGAAATTGAACAACGGAGGGAAACACCTCCCCCAGCAATCCCCGGGGAAGAACGAGCTGCCAGATAAGCAAAACCTCTGTGAACAGGATCACTGTGAACATCCTCAGTCACAAATCTGATCGATCCCAACCTTTCTGAATAAGGACTGCAAGGAAGCAGGTCAGCATGTGCTTATTGTTGGCAGATTTTTATAACTGATTCCAAAAAAAGCACTTTGGTACATGCTTTAATACAGCTTCCTTCTGGCCAGCGTTTGCAATTGAGTAAGTGCTGGAGCAAAGTCCTGCACAGGGGCCCTGAACTGCATGTGGGAAGAGGCGTTTGGCTGCAGGGGCACCAGCACTGGCCTCAGTGCTCACCTGAGCTGGAATTTGCCTTTTAGTGGAGTCCTGGAGAATAAACATTTTTATTTCCTCATGCAGTGGGTAATGCCAAGGTCTTTGAATGTGAGATACCCAGTACTGATTTAAAAAAAAAAAAAGTGTCCAGTGATAAAACTATTCCAAGAGGAATTACTGTACATTAACTGATGTCTAAAACATAGGAAAATATCCTCCCTAGTAATCCCAGATTTCAGTCTTTCCAGGTACACGTGGGTCATTCTTGGCTACCAGAGTGATTGTAAAGTCTCATAAATTTGATTAAGCATCAAAACACATTCTCATATATTTAGGTCCCAGAGCACACTATCAGATATTAAATAATGCTACTCAAGTCACAGAAAAAATATTTAGAATCACTTTAAGGATTTTTTTTCCTCAGTGCATTGGTGCTATTTTAAATATGCCCCTGCCATCAAAGCCTATGTCTCTTAATAGTACCAATCCCATTGGCACACGCCTCAAAAGCAATGAACGCATTACAGCTAGTCAGGTTTAGAAAGGTCCAGAAATTACTTAGGTATCATTTAATTACATTGCGAGCTGCAAGAAAGCGGCGTAGAGGACAGCCATGGCCTGAGGTGGCTGCTAGAGGCTTGTGAGAAAATTATTATTAACCGGGTCGCTCACCTCCGACTCGGAGCTCAAAAGGAGCTACGTGACTGAGGTGTCTGGGGAGGAAATCCGTACTCATCATCAGAGTGGCAGGATTTCAGCACTGCTGGAGATTCTTATTCACAGAGCCATATTATTTAATGTAATTTGTTCAGAAAATAAGCCCAGAACACTAGACGACAGAGATGTAAAAATCAAACCATCCCAACTTTCCAACAGGAAACTCATTCACATACATCAGACGATGCACAATTCCTGAGGTAGTATCCCTTGCCAATATGACTGACGACTGAAAAGAAGATTTCAAGTTTTAGTTCATTTGAATTCCTTTATTCCTCAGAGAGGAAAATTAATTAACCACATTTTCATCACAATTATCCTCCTTGAGATTCTGGAAGTGCGATAAGTAGATGACCTCGGTCTCGTTCGCCCTCTTTAAAAGTTAACTTTTGATGTGGGATGGGGGCAATGAGCCATTTTTGCCGCTCCATAGCTTTGAGGCTTTTCACAAAATAAAATTTAACTGACAATAAAGGAAGCGTGCACCTAATTAAAATAATATTGATTCAGCATATGGTATTTTGCCTTTGGTTCTCACTTTTTATTAGCGAAGTTGTCACTTTTCTCTTTAGTGCCACCTTGTGGGTCAGCCCGTTATAAAAACACACCGGTCTCACCAGCTGTACTAAGAACAGTCAGAATCCGGCATTCGGGAAGTCGATGGGGAGGGAGGTTTCAAGGGGCATAAATAATAAATAAATAACAGAGAAAGCATTTGCTATACATTTGCAATAGGTATGCAAGAAGACAGAACAATCTTTGGGATTGAAAGTAATGGCATCAACACACACATACGAAAAAATCAATGCTCATTTACAGGATAATCATCAAACTTATCTTGGAAAATGTAAGTGGCAAGCTCTGACTTGTGTGATTTTTGCCAGAAGAAAAATGCTGCTGCATCTTAGTGCCATTAGTTTTGCACCAGGCCTTCCCAGAGACAAGGAGCTAGATAATTGTAAACTCCCACTAATCCCACTTTCAGAAAAGATGAATGGTCACATTCAGCATCGCAGGACTTTCACTTCCTCATGAAAGTCAGGCTGGATTTTCACACAGCAGCTTCAGATCTTGCTGGTGCTAAAGCCCAGACAAGACAAAAATATATATAAGAAACCTAAAAGCTTCGGAGCACATACGCACTGCAACGAGACATGGCTGGTGAACATAAGACTTGTTCTCTAGCACAGCACCGTAGTTCAGCTGTCACCTAACCCTATAAGACTGAATAAATGTGTCCTCATACGTTACTGTGGGAAATGGAATTATCTTCAGTTTATCTTCTTGAAAACAGCAGGGGGAATGTTGCCCATGTTTCTGATTTTTAAATAATTAGTGAAATATTACTTGTTCTTACTCTTACTAATGCCAGCAACATGGGAGGCTGCAAGAAAGATTTTTTTTTGTATATTACAACCTCCTCAACAGCATAAAATCTTCTTTATTTTATTCCACATACACATTGAAAGCAGTAGGTCTCATTCTAAGTTTACAAGTTCTGTTTTAGCTGGCTAGATCCTTTGTGTTCTGTCTTATTAAATACAGATTTTTAGAGGAAAATAAGTCATCCTTGAAAGCCTCTTAAGCTAAATCAAGTACTCCTATACCAGATAGTCTTGCTGGTAAGAAAGGGGGTCATTTTAAATAGTAGCTCTTACATTTTACTGAACTTGGGCTTCACCCTTAAGACATATGAAGAGTATGAGAGAGAATATAAGGCAGAAGAAAATGTGGTTTGCCATGGTCAGATCTAGCTCTTATTAGATGTAAGGAGACATGGGAGCTGCACAGGCCACACCAGATATTGAAGTTCAGTGAAGTTCAAAGAAATATCCCAAGAATGAATGGCCCAGTAAACTCCCCTGCATCTTCACCCTACCACTAAGCCCATGTCTGCAGTTTTTCTGGGTTAAATTTAAGCTGAATAAGCTCATCTTAAGCAATCAGGTGGAGGGGAAGAAAGACACACAAATGAGAGAGCCTGAACCCTGTGTTAAAAGTTCATATATTCTCCTTATCTCATCTTCCCCATGTTTCCACCACAACCTTCATGTGGTCCAGGCTATGTGCATGTTTCTTAGCATCAAAATACACGCACTAGCAATCTGCCCCTCTGGAAGTTGTGTTCCTGTACTAAGGAGCAGCCACGTTCTTAAAAGTGGGCTTTGGTTTTGTAAGCTGGTAAATACCTGACACACTGCGAAAGTGCTACAGTTCTTAAATTACTTGAACTACAGTTTAAGTGGGCAGAGTAAGTGCAATGGCTCAGTGCAAACACACCAAGGACAGAAAGCAATGAGATACCCAAGACTGCAACTGTTGTTCGCACAGTAAGTCCTTGTATGCTTTTTATTTCAAATAATATAGAGCAGGATTCCAATTTCTGCTAGGGATTTCTAGCCTCTGTTGCTTTAGGAATAACAAACACATGCCCAAGGCTGTGCTTCTGCTAGCCTAGCTCCCAAGCAGCAAACCCAGCTGCAGCAGCCGGCCCCGCTGGAGAGCAGCCTGGGCAGCCAACACGCAGCTATGGGCATGGCTACCAGCTCCCTAAATGTGGCCAGGAACTGAAGGCAGAGCCGCTGTTTTGCATGTGTCCACGTTTGTAGGAATCCAACCATCCCGCCTGCCCCACTTCTCAGAGAGGCACTTCCCAAAGCACTTCCCTTCCTGGAGAAATCACCTAGTTTGCTTTTGAAACCTCACCTACGCAGGTAATATTTCATGTCCAGGTTCTTGTTCCCACTTGAAATGAGAGGCCTCCAGAGCACAGACGATCCCAATTTTAACACTATATTTGCCTTAAAGTTTCGACGACTACAATATAGAAAGATGGGCAGTGTCACCACGCTCCAGCAGCATCAGAGCCTTCCCTTTGCCACACTTCCAGCTACAAATACCCGCACACCCAGAGAGTGCAGCCCCGCCTGGAAGAGCTGCGATGCGGCTGGGTTGGAGGCAGGTACCCGCTTTAAACCCCGCGCTGCTCCGGCAGGTTTCCCAGCAAAACGGACAGCGTGAGGCAGGGCAAGTGCCACCCAGGTGCTTAACGGCGCTGCCCTTAGCGCCAGCCCCAGGCCCCCGCAGCAGGAGCCAGGTGCACGCACGGGCTGCACGCACGGACCCCACCACAAAAGCCCTTGCACAAACCCCCGCATCCAGCAGCAGAGCAGGAGCAGCACCAGGGCAGCGCCCGGCGCCTTCTGCCCCGGCCACTTCATCCTGCTTTAGCTCCCTGTCAAGCCCCAGGCGCCTCGCCTCGGGTTCAGTCTCTGCTCCTCAGGCTCCTCATCGCAGCATCAATCTCCCAGCGCGCTTTCCTGCTGGGAATCACGGCATGACATTTACGAATAAGATTTTTATATGAGATTTCCAATACCGTCTCACCACAAGGGTCTAATCTTTGCACAAGTAAGATTTTGCAAAATGAAGGTTGTTTTCGTAGCTGTGATTTTGGCATGCATCACAGCAGAGAGCAGTTTAAAAATGGGCAGGAAGCAGCCCTCGGTTGTAAAGCCTCTCAGAATTAACTTTCTCAAAAAATGTTTTTAAGGCTGACAAATCATGCACAAGGCCCTTTCCCAAAGGAGAATTTTTCTTGGGTTCATTTAGCAGTTGAAGGTTGTGTCATATGTCACTGGAAAGGTAATTTTTCCTAGTTTATGAAAAATGCCTTGAATTTGACTTTGCTGTCACAAGGGAATAATGATATCTATACAGGTAATAAACGGGCACACAGAGATTGTTCTTGGCTGCTTTGCAAGAAGTATTCAGCTTAATAAAGGATGATATGAAGCAACAGGGTGAATTAATACCAAATATGTAATTTGTTTACACAGTGCCTACCTGGCTCAGATTTCCAGCATTTTTAATATTCTTATGAAAATTAATAGTTAAGGTATAACAAACACAAGATCATTTTAGAGGAGTTAATGTACAGCTCTGTAAACACAGGAAACGATGGCTATTAATGTTCTCTTTTGTCTTCCAGACAGAAAATCAAAGCAATTTAAATTAAAGGATGTGTATAAAATCAAAGTATGTTGATAAGGTGGCGCACATTAGCAATAATGTTTGCAAACATTTTTTTTGTAACTTGTGTATATAATCTTCTCTTCTTGCACAGGTGGCCACATTAGCTGGGATTGTATGAAGAGCTCCTTAAATTTTGTTTGTCTTTTTTTTTCTTTAAATTATTAACTTTTGAGCCTGAAGAGCAGAGTTTTGGGACAGGTAGTAGCTGTGCAGTGAAACCATATGTGCGGTTAGACACGTAGGATATACCCACAGTGTGTTCGTTGCGGATCGAGGCCAGGATGTGAGCCCTGGAAGCCTCCTGGCTCGCAGTGGCACATCCAAATTCGGATGCTCAGCTGAAGCTCAGCCCAAATGTCCAGCATAGGTTTACCTCTGGCTTAGGAGCTGCCTAACGATGCTCTAAATAATGTCCTGCATGTGCAACCTTCATTAATGACTTGAGAGATTTAACAATCTAAAAAGAAGGAAGAAGAAACTGGTGAGCTTTTTTTTAATATCACTCTGTTAACATGNGCTGCATGTGCAACCCTCATTAATGACATGAGAGATTTAACAATCTAAAAAAAAGGAAGAAGAAACTGGTGAGTTTTTTTTAATATCACTCTGTTAACATGTCTTCAGCTGGGCCCACATGGGCTTACTAAAGCTCAGTAGAGGATTAACCATGCAACCACTGTTATTTTCAGTTACTAAACTTTGTTGCTGATCCTAAAAGTCTCAGCCCTAGTATTTATCTTATTTAGCTGTGGTCTGTGCTCCCTCCTGATGTAAAACTTCCCACACGGCTGACTTGCAAGCAGAGCCAGAGACCTACTGCCAAGGCAGAGTGACTGTCCCCAGGCCTCCCCTTTGGACCTGGAAGGGATGAAGTGCAAAGGCCTCCTGCCCAAGAGTGAGCCCTCGCGTCAGGAGGAATCCGAAACGTCCTGAGTGACCTGAGAAATCTCCTTGACAGAACCAAAACAAAGGTGATACACCATTAAGTGCTCAAGAAATTGAGTTTTGCTGGCTCCTGGGAGCCACCCTGTGCATGTAAATACGAGGGGGACACAGAGAGCAGTGATGGGGCTGTAGCTCTCCAGAGCAGGAGCATCCCTGCAGGTCTGGCCAGAGGGCCCAGACATATAGAAGGTCAACATACCACGTTTAAGAGACTGTTTCCACATGGTCAGAGGCCCCTTTTACCTCAAAAGTAATATTTCCCAAAACGATGAGAAAGAATTTACTGGAAAGCCTTTTCCATATGAATAAGTCCACCTTAAGGAAACCATGAGAGGTCTAGTTATCTGCAGTCTTAGGTAGGCAAACACATCACTGGAAACACCTCCAATAAAGTATGCATTTTCTGTGGGATATTGAGAAGGAAAGAGCTATGTTCCTGGTCATCAGAAAAGTCTGAGAATTTTACTTCTGGGATAACCAAGACTGCTCTGTTGTCTCTCAGACTTGAGCCTAGGTTCACCAGACGAAATGCTGGATCTTACTTGAAAAGATACCACTTTAAAAGATACAGCTTGACAGGAAAGTTGAATCGGCCTTTCTTTTCTTGGCAAGGCGCCTAATGAGGTACCAAAAAAAGGGATACACCTGTTCAGAAGGCAGCTGAGCCAAAAGACTTTTCTGCAGAAATAGAAGGGGATGCTCAATAACAACGAGAACTTGAATCTTTGTTGTCAGGGACTTGAGCGCTTGCCAGGAACCGGGGCACCACGGGAAAGTCGCAGCTGCATAAGCAATGCCAGCTCTAATGCATACCACAGGCTGCAGCTTATTGTTATCTTCCCGTATTATCTCCCAAAACTGAAGATAAACATAACAGTCATCAGCTAAGAGAGTGTTTTACCCAGTGCCAACTACCGAAAATAACTTCTTGTAAATGATTCCTTGCTCAATAACAATTAATTAAGAAAATTACGCAAAAGACATCTTCTCAGGCAGAATATGATCGATTGACACAAGGAAAACCAGGCATCCTTTTGGAGGCATCCTGTCAACAATAATCCTGAACACCACAGCTTACTGTGTAAGAGCTGTCATTTACACAAAAGTCACCAAATTAAGTTGCAGATTTGTCCATCATGTGTTAATATATATCCCTATGGCAGACTTAAAAGTTCAAAATCAGTTTAAGCTTTACCAGTGACTTCAAAAGGAGCAGTCATGTCATGCACAGAACTTTTTACACATATAGATAATGGCATTTAAGGTGGGCATAGATGCAACCAGCACATATGTACTTTAAATATTTTGCTAAAAGGGAATTAAGCAAAAATATTAAATATTTTCTCCATTTCTCAGGACTGCTGACAGCAGTTTGAAGCAAAAACAAAATTATTATGTGTCTTTCCTCACAAACTAGGACATGATTAACATTATACAATATCATAAAACTCTCCCTGGGCAGAGCAAATGCATAAGCCTGTTGTAATAATAATTGTATTTAGCATTCAATTACAATTTGTGTGCTTCTGAGTGCAAAGTATAAACGGATTTTCTTGCGGGGGGAGGTGGAAGAAGGGAGAGTCCGACTGTGCCGGCTTTAGTCTATATAAAGCATTTCATATAAAGTGATTTCAGTCTTGACCGGGACATCTGGGAGCTACCATATGCATGAATATAAGTTAATAATGCTAAGCAAGAAAGAAGCAAGCCAGAAGCATTCTCTTCATGAATTCAAGTATTTCCTCTCCTGCGTTTGGCCCTCCATACATTTTTTCAGAACGAGTGGATGATCCATTTCCATTAATTTTCTAATTTTATCTGTCAAATATACTCTCCAATTTCCTTACCTTTTTAATAAGGCAATCTACATGAAAATAACAATCACTGGAAATTGCTTTTGGAGGATGCTATAATAAACGCTTGCCAGGCATGTTACATGCAAACGACTTTGTTTATTTCTCAGTGTAAACCAACACAGTGAGGAAATTACGAATTAGAAGCTAATTCATGCCCTGTGCTCCCCGAGGTCCTGTGAAGGAGCTCTAGCCCAGCTCTGCGTTACTCTGCATTCCCCACTAAGCACAGCATCGGTCAAGCTGTTATACATTGACTACAGAAAAAAAGAAAAAAATTACATGATGAGCATTTCCCCCCACAAATTAGTTTCTGCTGATGGTGTTCTTGAAAGAATAAGTGTGTGATGACCAGCAGCTGCTCCAAGGAAACCAGACAACCGTTCTGAGCCAGCTGCTCCCAAACTTCTTTGGGATACAGGAGACACCACCAGCGGACTGCTGTAATGTAGTGCTAGGGATTCTTCTCGTAGGTTTGGTCTTAATTACAGAAGGGGAAGGGTGTGGATCATGCAACTGAACCAGGAAAGCTGGGCAAGAAAGTGTCCTGGTTGGATATTTAGTCTCGTCAATAAGGAGCAAAGAACAAAACTGTCTGCAGTAAGATCAAGTCCCAGGGCAGGGAAACCTGCAGAAGGAACTGCATCCTATGGAGAGCAAATACTGTTCACAAGAGCTGTTTGCCGAAGTTTTGTGTGCCTCTGATACCAACAAAACACACAGGCTCTGCTTTATTTCTGAGAGTTCAATCAACTCAGCTAGGGAAAAAAAACGATACTTATTTTACTCCCTTGGAGAATTTTCAGAAGAGAAGTCCAGCTATATTGGCATCCTTTTAAAAATAATACTTCGGTGTTATAAACTACTTCAGGAATCTGAAGATTTGAGCCAAATCCAATATTATGAAGACTTTTACAACGCCCACACTCACCTACCCTTTTCTCTGCTTGATGTAGTGGCTGCAAAGCAGTGTAGGAAGATAGAAAGAACTGCTGTTTATTTTGCTCACTCTTAACTGAATGAATTTTTCTTTTTTCTCTCTCTCTTTCAAATGAGTGTTATGATTCTGAGATACGATACACTACTTTTACACTCAAAGCCATCTTACTAATTCATTTTTTTCTCCTTAGTAATATACATTACACAAGTAATGTGCATCACAGAATATCAAGCAACTCTCTGTTTCCTTAATATGTTAAAGAACGATATACATTTTCTTTTTTTTCAATGAATGCTACAAAATAACAGCTATATTTGTTTTTTACCATGTAAAGTGAATGATAATGGTTCACCAGCTGATTTATTTCTTTGTGCTTTATTCACACCATGCTATTTCAGTTGTAAAATAGTGGCATGGAAGAGCCAGCTGTTTTAACTTGAAAGAAGTATACTTCTCTCTAACAAATCCTTTGCCTTTGAAATTTTAAAATATATAAATAAATAATGACAACATCTGAGAAGAGGAAACTTTTACAACGGGCTTAAATCAATGCATGGTTATCCTAACTATTCCTTACAAGAGCTCCAAGAGGGACAATACAGAGAACAGGATGCTCTGCAGGGCTGACAGGATTACATAGGAGTTACTCATCATTCTGCACATAAGTAGAGATGACTAAAGGGAGCTAAAATGTGTTTCTTGTATTTTTAATAAACGGTTTATAATTGCCCACAGTTCTCTGTCATTGCCTTAATTTTAGTCACAATGGTCTAAAAGGTTTCAGTCATTAAAGAAAAATAAATCTAAAACACAATTTCAGCCAACTTTGCTAATAACCTGTGGGGTGAGGGAAGAGGGAAATTACAGCTACTTGCCAGAAACTCTTCCTGCACAAACAGTTGTGTATCTCGCTTTCTGTATCACAAGACCAAAAGTTACTTCCCGTTGGTAGTTCCTTCAGAAAGGACTTTGATGTCAAAGAAGGTAAAATAACCTAGTGTAAGGTCAAAACCATAGATTTGTTGTGGTATTGCTACTGTCAGTTTAGAAACGCTATTCTCTCTGTGACAATAGCTCTCTGGTCTGGACATTCAAGAGGGAATTTAAACATAACCAAAGCTGTGCTACTACCTCAACTTGTGATACTGAAATCCTGGCTGTCACAGGCCTCTTCCTGAAGAACATTCAAATCCACATCTTCCTCCACAAAATTATAACATAGCACTCTCTCCTGGAGTATGGAGATGTGGATTTGAATTCCCCAGAAAGCAAAGAAGGTTGAATCTGTGTTTATCACATCTTGCCTGAAGGCTCTGCCCACTCGAGGGAGGAATGCAGGGCATTTTTTTTTAAGAAAAAAGAATCATTAAAGGAGAGGTGTGATACAAGGCATGACCATTTGGACTTTCCTGTCCTCCAAATTTCTTTACTAGCTAGCTCCACATGCTGACCTATTTCTTATGCTGTCTTGTGTAAACTTGGAGGTTTAACCTTTCTTTTTCTTTTCTTTTTATTGCATGTGTGTGTATATGATAAAGGAGCCTGAGCATCTATCCAAGGCATTTTTGACATTTGCAAAGGTTCATAGCAATTCCCAGTCCAGTGATGATTGGGATGATTTTCCTTTCCTGAACTGGCTACACATGAATTTATGCCACTTCCTTAGCACTTTACTTCCTTACAGGAATTAAAATTTGGTCGACATCATTGCTAATCCCAGCAAAGTCTCATTAGTCTTCCCCTTTCCCAACTGATAATAGTTCCGTTTAAAAAAAGTGAAGGCGGCTTAGTACTGAATATACTGGAATTCCTGAGCATTTAATTTCAGGCTCAAATGTAAATTCTAGCTAAGAAAATGAATAAAATGCACAGGGATTACTCTGTACATCTAAGCTCATGGCAACAGTCTTTAAGAGATGGTGTAAACATAAGGAGTCATGAACTCACATACAAAAAATATAGTACTAGAAGTAAGACTTGATCTGAAAAATTTACCTGTCACCGAAACATCACGTTTCACAGCTTAAAATATGGTTTCTAGCCTATAAAGCAACTTTTGGGAACTTCTGCCATAAAGGTTCCACATTCACGTTTCACGTGTTAACTGTCAGTTCACATCTGCTTAAGTCACGAAGAAAACTTAGCTTTTGCTAATGGGCGATCCTGCCGAGCCCGAGCGGGAGCAGAAAGCCGCCTTCTTCGGCCTCATGCATGAGCAGTGCTACGAGGTGCCGCGTGGACGCGGGCAGCGCTGCTGCTGCCGCCGCATGAATCGGGGTCGCTCGTGCCCAGGTGACGGTGGCTCTTCGGAGGGAGCAGAATGAGAAAGCGGTAAATGTGTATCTCCGTCGGCAGTCATCATTTATGACTGAATACGCAAGGGGAGAAGGTCAGCAGCTTACAGTATTCCCTTTGTTCAGAGCGACCTTTCACGGCATAGACAAGACGTTAAAGATTCGCTAGAGCACTCGTGTAGCCCCGGGCCTGCTTATGCAGGTGAGGAGTGCTGCTGGAGAAGGCACGTCTGCACCCTGGAGGGCAGGACGGCAGAGAGAGGGGACGGAGCACCGGGCGAGCCTTGGGCTACCTGAAGCAGGGCAACAGCTACTGCTGGTTGCCTCCAGATCCTGCCTCCCCAGTGTCAAACGTACAGGGGTAAGAGGCCTTCTCCTCTTAACATCTTTAGATATCTTAGCAAGTCATTTAGGGCAAACGACTGATGCTTTGGAAACAGGCTTCCTATTCCAAAATACTGAAAATGTCTATAGAGAAAAAGCAGAAGACTTCTTAACACTGATA
This sequence comes from Crypturellus undulatus, assembly GCA_013389825.1. Classification (NCBI taxonomy): domain Eukaryota; kingdom Metazoa; phylum Chordata; class Aves; order Tinamiformes; family Tinamidae; genus Crypturellus; species Crypturellus undulatus. The sequence goes on from VWPW01008077.1 coordinate 36,317, forward strand.
CTCTCCTACATACTGATTCCACAGCTATGCAATTACCTTATCATTTACTATAAAAAAAAGGTCCATAGTTGTATCAGTAATTAATAAGTCTAAGAATGTGTAAAATATACTAGACCAAGGAGTCATTAGCATGTGTGTCTTGTGCAAAGATTGGCCTGAGTTTGGTGAAGCGAGGGAATGACTTTCATCTTTAATCAATTTAAAGATTATGGGGCTTTTGCCTACTTTAATTCTTAAGTAAGAAACAGTGAACAATGATGAAAGCAGTGAACTACATATGGAGAGAAGAACATCCCCAGTAACAACCTTAGTTTGTGCTTCCAGCTTTCTAGGAAATGTTCCCTGCATAACGGCACAGAGATTAGGGGATTTGGGTTTTTTTTTGTTTGTTTGTTTNCGTTCCCTGCACAACGACACAGAGATTAGGGGATTTGGGTGTTTTTTTTTTGGCTGGGGAACTGCAGGAAAAACTCCACTAGCCATTATCAATAGTTAGGGCTACGCTACGGCTGGACAGGCAGGATTCCCACGGAAATATTGTCTGACAGTCAAAAAATATGTGCTAGAAGCCGTGCTAGCAAAAGTGCTTTTTCACAGTCATAGGCTGGATTCCAGCTTCCTCAGGGACAGGCGCAAAGGGGGCATGAAATGGGATATGCAAAGGGCCAGATCCTCCCTTATGCTGAGACTGCTGCTTTTAACTTAGCAGAGTAGCAAAGGGCATGAAAAGGAGCGCAGATTTGGCTCTTACCCCAAAGAGGGTAAAATATCCTTTATGCTCCCAAAGCAGAGCAAAAAGTACATAAGGGAGTATGCACGGATACAAGGACGGAGCTGAAACCACGGGATTAAGACAGCAGAGAATCCAATTCAAACTCTAAATTCCAATCACAGCCCAAATGGCTCCCAGCCCAGATTAACCACAGCGGCCACTGCACATGAGCAGTAATTGAAGAAGAGGCTGCACGGTATAAAGGTGTGTGATTTTTATATTTGCCATTTTAAAAGCCAGTAATAGTCACACACTGAGGAAAATGCTGCATTTTATGAATCATCAGCCCCCTTTATGAGATACATTTTGGACCATATATCACTGTTTTGCCAGGAAATGTATTTCAATAAGATTAATTAGCTAATGTTTGTAAAACATTTTGAAACTGGGAAGCACCGTATAAAAGTGAACTATTATTATTGTTATTTATTATAAGGGAGATGCAAATCCTCTCTAAATGTTGACTAAAGCCTTGCAATTTTTATGGTCACAACTTTGTCAAAAGGATTTTTATCTTCCCAGCAGCAATGTGCTACCAAAGATGTTGAGCCTTAAATCAACAGCTGTTATACCTCAAGCAAGTTATGAATTTTCTTTGATTTACAGCAGTTGGGGTTTTTTATTTCTCTTCTTAGGGGAATGGAGGGAGAAGTGTGTGTTCATGCAAACAAGGAACATAAGGCCAAGGGTTCTAAAAAAAAAAAAAAAAAACACAGCCTCATCAGCTCATATTGAGGCTGTTCCTTCCACTTTTAGGCACTCAGTGCCTGACCTGGTTTTCATACGCAGAGCAGCTTGCAAACCTGGCTGCTCAGACAAGGAACTGCACAAGCAACATGCACCCCCACCATTTAGTTGTTGATTTACTTGTCCGATTTTGAATGAAGGATCCTCCGTTCAGAGACCCACAGGGTCACTTCTTCGGTTTGTTTTTGTCTGGCTTTAGCTATCTGTTTGTTTGCTTTAGATGTGGGCCCATCATCCAGTGAAAACTGTGCAAATACCAAGGATCTTGAGTACTTGGTTGAGTGCTGAAGGTGAGAGGGACCTTTCTTCAGGTGTCCCTGGGCACTGGCCATTATCCTGCAGCATAAGGACCCCTTACACTTGGGAAAGTTTGGAAAACCTGTCTTTTTATACATTTACAGTACGGTATTATTTTCAAAGCAATCACACACTTTCTCTTCTCTTCTGCCTTTTTTTTTTTTCAACATAGCAAACATTTCTGGCCAGCAGTTCACTTTAAGGACATCAGTGGAAAGCTCTTCCAGATTATTACTATAAAAGGTTTGCTCACTGAGTGCCACATCTGTTCCGAAAGGCAGCCAATTCCACCAACTTATCTGAGAGGGAAATATGCATTTCCTCCTTTCGGTACATCCAGGGTTGGGAGGATGTGTGCCGCCCTCCCTCGCTCTGCCTGCCTTCATAACCCTCGGGCTCAGCGGGACCCAGCAGGGAGCTCAGCCCTGCACCACAGGGCGCTCCTTACCCTTCCTTCACAGAAGGAAGGTGATTCAACCTCACCTGGATCCCAACCCAACGACCAGTGAATTCTGACAAGGCCTCCACTCTGATCAAGTGCACAGGAGGTCTGGAGACCTTCTGGAGGGTCAATGAGGCTCTGCGACAATGTGGAGCAACCAGCCATGCCTCATGGCAGGAACACACCATGCAATCTCATGGGGAGCCCGTTTGCTTTGGCCACTCCACTGTGCAAACTCCTCACCTACAGAGATCCCTTCTACAGACTCCAAAATTTAGCTCCTAAACAAGCTTTAAAGTATGCATAAAATAATTGTGTACCTCAAACTGCATTCTCTGCATACATACTTCACCTGAATATGGTGGCACTTGCATTTCAGGATAGCTATGTTATTCTCGCTTAAAAATAAGCCCATTTTAATTAAATTCTGCAGTAAATAACGATATGCATGCACCATGGTTGTCAAATATTTCTTTAAAATCAAACTAAAATAAACACTTTTTTAAAATGTTGTATTTTTTTCTGAGCTTCTGTTTAAGTCCACAGCTATACAGAAAGTCATGAATATTTCTCTCTGACATATTTGGCTGAGAGGGTAATATTTTGCTCTGAGTGTTTCTACTAAGCATTGTGACAAAGTTATGTTGATGCTGCACTGCAATTGGATGTTTAAAGTGAAATTTAAAAAGTGCTTGAGCATATCTTTATGATTCACTAAATCGTGCCATGAACGTCTCTGTATCTCAGTCAGAGTTCTGTTGAATTCACAGCAACCTTAAATTTGTAGGCACTGTTACCGTGGCAGGAGGATCCCCCATTAAAAAGGAGATGATTGAGGAACTGTTTCTGGGTTTTACAGAGATTAATAAGACTTTGCTTGCCACTATTGGAAATGCTTCTGAAACATGCTGTGCATTGACAACTGAATAACGGATTGACAGACACAAGAAATTGCCGTGTCCCATCAAATGTTCATTGGATTTTTACAAGTAAATGATCTCTCAAAAAGCTGCTGGGCAATGCTGTATTGAGTACCAGAAAAGAGTGTTAACCAAGCAATCTGTGTGTACACAGAGTATTGGTTTGGGGAGCTCCAAAGAAATACAGTCACTCCAATATGTCTTAAGAGGCAGAGCATTTCCCACCCTGAAAATACAGCTGTGCAGGGTAGTTTCAGGTCATGGCTTCCTTTCCTCTCTATTCCCACCATCCCAGTCAAGTTTATAGTAGTTTAAACAATGAGAATGAGCTTGGTAGACTCAAAACCTAGTCTCTGAAGCCAGAGTCTTGTCTTACATCCTCAGATACTCCATATTTAACACCAAAGTCTTGCGGGGATTGGAAGGAAGGTTTGCTGCACTGGACAGGCATGCATGGTTAATTGATCTGTGAAGACAGTCTCTCTCACAAGACCGAATCCAATCTTGTCGAATGTGCACTGAACAAGTCCTTGTACCATCAGCACACATCTCATCTCTCCTTGCTACATGCTCAATGCATCTCATCAGGCCTTATAGGAGGAAGAATACAAGTAAGTATCACAACAGCGTCTTTTAAAACCTTCTTTAAATAATTCTAAAAATATCTACGCTGTACATAACTTGTACCTTTTTGTGTGGTCGGGATTCTTGGTGTGCATCTTCTACAGAGAAGTCTGGCACCGAAGGCAGCAGTTTGTTTTACATAGAGCTTGTGGGACTCTGAGCAAAGACTCTGGCCCAAATCAAGAAGATCCTGGCACACTCTCCTCCTTGATCAGATGACTTCCCATTAGCTCTGAGATTGAAAGTTGGTTTATTGCACTCACAGACATGGGCCCCAGCAGCCTGCTTAGATTCACCCTTGTCTGTGTAGTTCCTTTCCTCCTCATTGCTCCTGACCTTCAGCATCAGCACCAATACCCAATTTGAGGACAAGGAAGAGAACACAGGGGAGTCTCTGTGCCTCACCTCACTGTTCCTCCTGGACTTGGAGGGGGTCAGGAACAGATTATATACATGGAGAAGATGAGAGGGCTTGATTTGTTCAGCCTTGGGAAGAGATGGCTAAACGTGGATCTTCTTGCTGCCTTCCCCTTCCCGGGGAAAGGATGAAGAGCAAGAGGTACAAGTAGCAACATGGGGAATCTCAGTTCAAAATTAGGCCCAAAATTTTCATCATAAGGGCAGCCAAACATTGGACCAGTTGCCCAGAGAGGTTGTAGCATAGGTTAACCATCAACGGAAGTACTCAAAACTCACCTGAACAAGGTCCTGAGCCATCTGATTTCACTGGATCTGCTTTGATCTAGGCCTTGGACCAAATAACCTCCAGATGTCCCTTCTTCATTCCACGCACCTACAATTCTACCATTAGAGGTGACTTAGCTTCAGCAAACAGCAGTTTCTTAAGGGTCTTTCTCTTATTTTAATTCAGAAGTGAGCCTAAGCCCCCGGTTCAACTCTGACCCTCAAGGGCACTGAGGTAAGGAGTGGGGTTGTATATGGTGAGGAGCGTGAATGATTTAAATAGGCTTCAAGCCTCAAATTGGAGTTCTGACCTGAGTTTAATATCTGATGAGGATGTGCCTCACCAAGCACGCCGAGCTTGTGCTGATAAAGGTTTGCATGCATTTATGCTTTCACTATCTATCTATCAAAAGAGTAATGTGGCAATTTAATGTTTTATGGCAAGTGGGTGATAGCAAATGAAGCAATCAAAACTCACCGAATATTCTGCTAGGCAGTAGCAGTGAAGAGTTACAAGGGTCTTGTGTATCATTATCCCCTTCACTGATTCTTTGGGGGTTCTTTCTACCATTTCTGTCTGCATAGCACAACCACGCTCCTCTCCCTACTATTTACTCCTTGAGATACCATTGCACTGTCACAGCGCTTGACTCTAACAAAATTAGAAAAGCAACCTTGTTCCTATGAATGACACGCCACCGGTACAACATCCTTCTGCTGAGAAAACTGACCTTACTTTCTACTCTTGCAATCTGAAGCTCAGCAAAGCATGCAGAGACGAGTCTTTGTTTCCTTTCAGCGGCGCACCACTGGAACAAAAGAGCAAGCAGTCATTATTCTCAATAGCAAATGCACCTATCCATGTTGAAATAAACAGCACTTTACTCAATAAATTGCACAGATTAATAGAAAACCTCAAAACAAATGTAAGTGGCAGGGAAACAAAAATCCTGAAATCATATTGCCTTCGGCTACTTCAAATCAATCAGCATCAGTTGAAAAACATATGCAAATATCACTTAAGTAAATCCATCCTTCTCCACTAAAATCTGTCAGTCAACAACAATGAACACGACTGGTCAACTAAATTTTGAATTCTGAGTACATTTTGTACTAATTGCAGTATTTTATGATGTCATCAAGTGAAGGAAAACTGTCAGTATTCTCAATAATTGTGTACACAATAAATGCCTTGGAGATTGTTGCCATGAGTATTATCTGTCAGGCAAATAACAGTGCCTCAATTATTGTTTTCCTCCAGCAAATATAGAATCAACCCACAAAGAGTGACAGTGGAACAACACTGGCACCCTTATAACTCTGTAACACAGCCAAGGAATTAAATAGCCAAATACCCAGATGGTGAGAGTCAACATAGCTCCATAGACTTCTTTAGAATTAACCCACTTTAGATCATCTAAACACTTGGCCCATGGAAATTACCAGTCAATACACCCATGTACGAGGGGATCCACTGCAATTTTGCCATTCCAGCCTTTCCCAGCCTTAGCACAGGTCTCTCTCCATCTGATCCTTTCCACGCCAGCATGAAGTGCAGTGCACTGATACAGACTCTTGACTGTCAAGTGGGAAAAATTAATCAGCTTCTAGACTAAAGAAAAGCTTTCCACCAAAAATAGTAAAAAAAAAAAAAAAAAAACAAACACCTTGAGAAAACTGAATTTAAACAAAATGATCCTTTTTATTTGATTGATCGATCGATTGATTGATTGACAAGGCTAGTATCTCTTAATTTCTAAACCACATGCCATGATTTTGGGGCTCGGAACAGCTCTGCTACTATGTTTTATTCAATCAAGATTTAAAGAGAAAAAAAAATGAGGTTTTCCCATTTTTCTGCAAGAAATTAACATGCACTTTAAGCCACTTGATGTTATAGAATATTTTTTCTGACTCTGTCTCATTTTTCTTCTTCAGAATTTCTCTCCTTTAAGTAGCTGGGAAAGAAATTAGAGATTTCAGCTACTTAATACTATCATCTGATTTGGGGGTTCTAGTTAAGAAGTTGATTGCTGTGCATTTATTGCAAGAAGTGGACCAAGAAAGGAACAGCATTCAAGAAAAAAGCACAGCTTCCTGAATTCTGCAGATCTCAAAAATCCTTTGTCCATGCAGACATATAACCTTATCCTCATTTATGAGGACTGCTGGTAGGCCTGATGTGACTTCAAATTCTATCAATTTTTTAGGACATATGTTCAATAACTTCTCTCACCAAGTATTCATTTTTCATTAAGTTGTACTTGTGAAAATAGTTGTGCCTTCTAAAAGCAAGAGCCTCTTTTTTACAGTAAATTCCTCCATCTCTTGTGTATGTAGATTATTGCAGAATAAGTTTGCCTGAGGGTGACTTCCTACTGAAATATGTTCATAAAAGGCAAGTGCTGGCCCCTTTCCTGCTGTAAGCTCTCAGTTTTTTATGAACGCCTGGTGAATTTTTTGCCCACACATTAGACAAATTTATGAAATGCCTTTGAAATATTCTGTCTGAGTAGTTATCAGTGCGTTAAAGAACCACTGTTGTCTATTTCAGTGGCTTTCTGCCATGTTATAATTAATGAATTTTTGTGCTGATTAATTTTTTTTCTGTATTCATTAAAATGATACAATCAAGTCACTTGGGCCACATACTTAATAACAGCTTTTTTTTTTTGACAGTGAATATGGTGCTTAATTTTCTTGCTACTAAATAATTACAGGGGAAAAAATCAAATAAGATGTCGTTACCTGCAAAATTACCCAGAATAGCTATTTCACTTGAAATTCATATTCTAAATAACTCTCAAAAGTCTTAATTTAGGGAGGAGATGATAAACAATGGAATTGTGCCTGTGCAACTTTCTCTTTGCGTAGGATCTATCTGGAGGTACTGTGGACCTCTATAATATATGTAAACTCCTGGCCTTGAGTGATTCAAGGGAAACTGGCTGCAACATGTGTGAGATTCATGGATGGATGGATGGCGGGATGGAAGGATGGGGACCAGCTCTGTGGAAAAGTGAGCTCAGCATGAGTCAAGAACACTCCATGGCCACGGTGAAGGCCAACAGCATCCTGGTCTGCATGAACAGAAGCAAAGCACTGGGGCAATATTAAGTCAATAATGCCCTTCTATCTCATAAGACATGTATTTTGTTTTGACTCATACATATCCTAAAGGTATAGTTAGTTTAGGCATATCCTAAAGCATAGTTAAATAGATCTTGGAAATAAATCAAAAAAAATCATTTTCTGATTCTGTCAGTTACAAAACACAAGCCCAGTATCTCTGAGAAAGCTGAAATATTGTTTCACTAAAAATACAATATTTTACAGCAGTATTTAACTAGAAAGTTTAGGAAGAAGTAAAACCATGCTAGATATAAAGAGTCAAACCAAGTCTGAGTGTAACACATTAGGCTTTTGATTACACTTAAGAAATGAATGGAATACAAAATTATTTTTGATTCTGACTACCACCAACCTCATGTACTGCTGGCCTGAAAAAGGGATTAGAAATGGAAGAACATATGCAGAATGGTGCCAGAGCAAGAGCTTGGCTGTGGAGGAGCTTTACGGATTTTCTAACATGCTTGCACTTTCTACAGCTAAATGCCTGATCCAAACATAGAGGACAAAGAGAAACATGGAGAACAGTGTGGGATATATCTGGGATATTTAGACTGCAAACTTCAGGCACAGAAATTCTGGCACAAAAGGATCATTGTTTCTTGATCACATTTTTGAAGAACTATCATCAATCAGATCTTAATTATGAGTTACCAGCATTATTAGAATTCTGCAATACTGCTACTTATTTTATTAGCTGACCTGAATCTGAACTTTTTAGCTGTCGCTTACCAGAACCATGAGAAGAACCCTCAGCTTCACCGGCTAAAGAAAAGATATGGAATCAGATCTTGTAATATCAGATCCTGTAACTGTAGTATGAGACCATCTCATTACTCTTCCTACAAAAATCCGAAGCATAAGATATTGTAAACCAATGTCCTTTATGTTAGCTAATATTAATAGGTTCAGTTCTCAGCAAAAAGTTTGGGGAAAAAAAAGTGTAAAAATGCTTTATCCTGAACTGCCAAAAAAAAAAGAAAATCTGTAACAACAACAAGTTTTCACAGGTTGTGGACAAGCCAAAAATAGCCAAGTGCTCATCACTGTCAGCCCTAGCTGCTAATGGGATGAATCTAAAACCACTTTCTTGATTAATTTACTTATTCATGCTTTTCAAAATTAAGAAATCAAATAAAGATAAACATGCAATTTTCTCTTGTCTCATGCTTCAGTTCCCTGAAGGGCTAAGAGCAGGTATTCTACAAACAGCCTCAAACAGTATAAAAGGTACAGTGGATAAACACAGTCAAAAAAAAAATACTATTTTCTATTTTCTTTTAAGAAAAGAAAAAGGATGTGTGAAGTATAGAACAGAAGATAAATAGGATTTTTCCCTGGGATGTGTGACCAAAATCTCACTGAAATTATCTTTATATGGATAAGAAGCAAAACACTGATGGTACCCTCCAGAGCCCACTTACTAACCTTAAAATGGTGCTTTCTCTGCCATTCACTTCCAGGATAAATGTATAAAATCACCTGCCTCCCCAAATCCCGACAGTATTAAACCCTCTTTGCCCTGGAGAGACACAAGGCAACAACTGCGTCCTAATCAGCGAGTCTGCAGGGACGTGGCAAAGGAGCAAGGTAAATATTTGTTCATACTGGTTTAAAGCATATGAGGCGGAATTTCATGTGGTTTATAAAGTTAGGTAACTCTAGATCACTTACAGAATCAGGTTAGCCTAAAATACTTATCTCTTTCCTCCCTTTGCCATCTGTTAGTGTGGACGGTGCTCAGCCTGTTTCAGAACTGGCACAGAATCACAATATTTGTGAGTCTCAAAGATACAGCATTAAAAATGATGCTCAGAAACAGTTTTACCTCTTGCCATATATAAAAGGTAACATGGAATTATAGGATTAATACCCAATTGTACACGCATTAGCTGCTTGTAAAAGAAATCAGGTCTTCCAACTATTTCATTATTGGTCGCAACGAAAGACCTACCACGGAGCTGAATTGACTCCCTAAAGCTGCCCATGGAGGCAGGCAGCTTCCACCTGCGAGGGAAGCATCACCCTAACCCCGCACTGTCTGCGTCGATCCCTTATCCAGGGGCTCACTGCCATTTTAATTTGTGTTCTCACAGCAATCCTGCTCCACGACCTCACTGTTCTGCAGGACTACAGGCACCAACGGGGAAATGTCCGGTCAGCAAAGGGGTAGTTTTGCTGAGATCTGGGGAGGGAAGCCCCAAATCATGACTAGCTTTAGGCACCTGTTTCTATACAAGTCCTTTTTCAGCTGTAGTCCATGCCTGCCTGAGTGATCTGTAGCATATTCTTGATGTCATTACTGATTAGAGGGACTTGTGCCAAGTTAATTTACTTGTCAGTCACTGGGGACTACTGTGTTCTTAGAAAAGTGGAATAAATGCAAACAAACATTCCCATGCATGATGTCTTTATACTATGTTTAGTGTATTATCATAATAGCTGAAATAATACTAAGAGAAATAAGGAAGAGCCTTGGCACATCTGCTCCATTTCTCTTTGTGCTGCATGAAATTATAAGAACATTCCTGAAATGGAAAGCTGTCGCTGGCAGGCACACCTCCGTGCCCTGGGGGCAGCAGCAGCCTCCAGCCCGTGCAGATGGTTGTTGGGCCAGAACAACGGCAGGTGGCCCAAGACCTCACAGTCCTCGACCTGCCATATGGGGTTCACTCACATGCTCAAGCGCTTGGATGAACAGGGTGAGATTATTCAGGGAATGGTAAGGTCAAGCCCTACAGAAAGAAATCCATTTCCAAATTCCATCCAACGATGGTCACTCCATAAGTGAACCAACACCTCTTCTCGGTCCATCAATGAACACAGCACATGGGCAGAACCCCACATGGATAAAATGCTTCATGCCATTCCCTTAATAAGTGTGGACCACTTAACCGGAGAGTTTAAAGGATCAAGTAATTGAAGCAAGTTTATCACAGCAAAGGCAGAGAAATTTCAATTAATGATGGCTGTCATCATAGCAATTGCTCCTTTTCAAAAATATATGCCAAAAAGTGTCTTCAAAGAAATTACTTTAGTTTCATTTTATACATTTCTGTAATTATAGCCCCTAGACTTATCTCTCAACCTCGTTTACTTTCATTTACAAAGGAAAAAAAATAAAAGAAAAAAGAGAGAGAGAGAGAGAGAAGAATGGAGTTTATATCTCAAAGTTTATTTGACAGAATAAGAATCAAGACATGTGCAATAAACAGGACAAAAGATCCATACTTTTTGTCTGGGGAAGGGAAGGAAGTTCCACTTCCTAAACAGTGACAATTATAGACAAATACAAACATATTGACTCTGGAGACATTAGGTAATGTACATCTTGCTAGTCAGATACAAGTGCCTGCTTCCTGCACAGGCAAATCTTAAAATGTTCACTTTTAGCAAAACAAAACAGTTTTGCTTACAGAGCAGGTGGGCTGTGGTAGCCTAAAGTAATCTGCAAAGCAAAAAATGTCTCAGGATTAAGTCTGTCATTATTCCATAAACGTGCATAGTAATACATACCAACTGACAAAATATTTGTTGTAGTTTTATAATTGTGCTTTTTGTATTTAGTTCACTGACATAGGGTTTTGAAGCTTTCCCTGTTTCTTACTGTTGCATTTCATAAAATGTACACCCAAGTACAACACAGAGATCAAATAATGCTGAATGATCTGAGATGTTCAGACACTTGTGTCTGGCTCTCTGTACGCTGCACAAAATTGCCAGAGTGTATTTACAAGAAAGAAAGAGAGCATCTCAAAGGAGCCACTCTCACATTTTCTAACAACACTGCAGGTTTGGCAGCAGCCTAAACCTTCCATGCTTAATACTTCTTAAAGAATTGTAAAAATAATCAATCAAGTTTAGTAATGACAAATGTTGCCTTCCAAATTCCAGTCATATTTGCTCTTAGTTACAGTGATTTTTACCAAAAAAAAAAAAAGAAAAGAAAAAAAAAGGAGTTATTTAGACACTTACCATTTTTAAGACTTAGAAATAATAAAGACTGGAATAAAGTCAGTCGCTTGAATTGTGGCGATGTCTGTTCCAAGTATTTCCTTTATTGTGATCACCACTGACTAGTCATCAAGATCTATCAGCCTTCTCTAATTTCTTTGCTACTAAAAAATAATTTTATTTTTCTATACTTGTCCTGATCCTTTTATAAGCCTTCTGCTTTTGTTCACAGTATTATTTAACTTGTTCTAGATTTATTTAAATAAACCTAGAGGAACACTGGCCTCAGAATCACAATGACAATTTTATCTCCTTTATCATCCTTTCAGCTGGAATATATGTTTTCAAATCCAGTGAGTCTAATTCCCAAATTTCCTATGACACATTGAACCATAAGTTCTTAATGAATGTCTTTGCTGGCCAGTAAAAAAAAAAAAAGAAGAAGAAAAAAAGACTTTAATGTACTGTGCCTGATATACATTCAGAGAATAGCGAGCATGTGTGCTTACTCGGAATCAGCCTAAAAAAGGAACCTGAAGCACATTAAGCAGTTCCAATCTTTCTATCTGAGTTGGACGGCTCATGATTAATGACCACATGCAAAAAGGCCTCTGCTCTTGCACTTGCAAAATGACAGTGTGTAGGTAGGTGTCCAGGCATCTGGCTGCTGCTGAGGTAGAAGGAATGACTGCCTTCGAGTCCAAATTCAAAATCACTAAACAGTTAAGTCCTGAAAACATTCAGTGAATGAGAAAAAGCACAAGTAAATGGCAAGCAGACACTGTGACAGAGTACTGATGCAGACTGTGACTCCTGCGGTGTGGATTCCATTTGGATGATTAAAAATGAGAGATTTCACATTTGTTATAAGACAAATCCATGCTTGGAAATTGCTGTTTGCCAAAAACAGAGAGTAGTCACATACCTTCAGCCTCTGCCTGGATTTTATTTTAAATTAATGGAATATATTAAGAAAAGAAATATTTTTGTAGAAGCAAAAAGCAGTATGTCCAGAATGCTCTTAAAATTTAAAGATAACATACCAAAACAAAATCATAGAAATTGTATCAGGGCACAATAGCAGAAACTCAGAACTCATCTTAGAAAAAATAATCACCAAACATGGTATCTCCTCCCATGCAAATATACCTGCTCCTCACGAGAGGTGTCCTGTGTCACTCATCCGGACCACCTCGTTCAGCAGGATCAGTGAAGGAGCCTGCATCAACAAATGCAATTTACTCAATCTACTTTAAACACTTTTATACCCGGGTTTATATCTAGGCACTGCACAGAGAATGCAGCTGAGAGGTTCCTCCGTGGGGAGGTGCCGAGACGTGCACACATCAGCTTGTAGGTGTGGAAGAGCACGCTGGAGACAGCGTTCACAGACCTCCTGCCACATCTTCTGGCAAACCACATCAGGTCGCNTCACTCATCTGGACACCTTGTTCAGCAGGAACAGTGAAGGAGCCACCCTCTTTGACAAGGCAGCTGCGCTCTTGACAAGTCTGCATCAACAAATGCAATTTACTCAATCTACTTTAAACACTTTTATACCTGGGTTTATATTTAGGCACTGCACAGAGAATGCAGCTGAGAGGTTCCTCCGTGGGGAGGTGCCGAGACGTGCACACATCAGCTTGTAGGTGTGGAAGAGCACGCTGGAGACAGCGTTCACAGACCTCCTGCCACATCTTCTGGCAAACCACATCAGGTCGCGTGGCTGCCGGTCTCCTTAGCTCAAGGAGCACGGACACTCATCCGAGGATGATTTTCCGCAATGGCAGGAGCACACTGGCTGCATTTGTCCTGCATCCTGTGGGATGTCCAAGCAGCTCTCAGCTCCTTGCCAGCAAGAGCTCCTCCAGGCCATGTGAGTTTTCATGTCCTGTGAAACTGCGTCCATCCACAAATGCCCAGCCAGGCTGCCCACAGGAGCACAGTGTGCTCGCAAGTGCTCACCAAAGGCTGTAAGAGCACGACCGTTCAGGCTCCTTCTCCCAGCCATAGCTGCACCTTCCTGCACCTTGCTGACCCAGCTCCCCTCGGCCTTCAGCATCTGGAAGGCTTCCACCAGCCACATTTTGCATTGTTTCAAAACCTGAAAAAGAAGGAAGTGAGATCAGCATGGACAGCTGAAGGCTGAACATTTATACTGATGAAAAGACTGGGTCATGACCTGAGGAGCAACTTGGGTTTCACAGGTTGGTTACACTTTTTCCAGTATTTGCATGAAAAGCAGGCTGTTACCTGCCATCTTCCCTGCAAGTAGGTGGAAAATAGCAGTCAGATAACAGGTCGAAGGTGGAACACCATCAAAAAGGCAGGTTCAGAGTTTCCTCTTTCTTCAAAAATTTGCCAAACCAGACAATGACAGTGTCTCCCCAGGGGGTTATAAACCAGACTACAGCCATCAATGTGAACAGGTTTCACATAAATTTGAAATAAACAAAACAAAAACAGACTAGGACCCAGAAAGAGAAAACAGGCAGCAGGATGTCAGGTGCAAGCAGGTATGCAGAAAGGGCTACGATCAGCTATGATGACCCAGAGGTACATCACCTGCAGGACCTCACCTCTGCCTGGAGATGGGCACACTGCAGCTGCTATCCTCTCCTCTGGCCATAGCTGACTGCTCATAACAGTCTGCTACAATAATTCCCTGCTGCTCCGCATGGATCTTACCAGCTTTTATATTTTCTTCCAAAACACTACTTTTAATTCATCTGTTTCACTAACAATATGATTTTCAGCAAATGATTTTGTTTGGATCTTGGGGTTTCTTAGAGTAAACTCCTCAAGCTTCCCCCCTAATATATTTTGCCTCCTCAGTTAAATAAATATATAGAGGCCTGGCCATATTGCCACAAAACTATATTTAAAGACAACACATAATCACAGAAATAATCTCTTTCCTTTGGAAAAAAATATACTCTCAAGCATTTTCAAGACAGCTCTGGCACACCATGCTATTTTTATTTAACACGAATAAGGAATATCCAGTTCCTTATAGTGCTCTGCCTATGTTAACTATGGTTTTTAGAGGGCAATTTCATCCCATCCTTCTCTCCTGTGTTCTTTAACTCATGTTTAAGACTAGTACCAACTCAGCTTCAGTAAACAGATACCTCTACTTACTACACTGGCAAATAAGTGAGAGTTCCACTGAATGGTAGGAAATTGATGTGAAATACCATCTGACATGTTTATAGCAGCATTTAATTATTTAATCAATTTAATAACAGAATATTTAAACCAGCACCACAGAAATCACTGGGCATAACCAATTCGGTCTATAAATCAGACATTTTGCTCTTCTATTTTCATTCTTCAATTACATTCTGAGAACTAATCGGCAACACTTGATGAGAATGTAGGATGTAGACAGACACTATAATATGTGAAGCAATCAGATCGTCACAAGGAAATTAATTTATACAGTCACTGTTACTCTTAAACTCACACATTCTGATTTGCACACACAACCAAGCAAACAGCCCTAAGAGTATTGCTAATTGTGATTATGGCCAAATGTCATAAAACACATTTCACAAGACTCAAGGTAGTACTATCTGTGTCCTTTTGTTCATTCTCTTTGTCCTTTTTTTACTATCTGTGGTGTCATCTTTGTGAAATCTTAAGGCCGGATTTTGTTTGTTTTTGTTTTTGAAATGCCCACAAAATAATTGCCTTGTATCCACTATTCATACCGGGTTTATCTGAACTTCATTATAACCACTATTTTAATCTTGGAATTGAATAGCGAGCGTGTCAAAATGACTAATAGTGATTCTCATGAGACGCAATGAGACACTTCAGCGCAAAAAGTAGCAATAACAAAAGGTTTAAATTAGTGTTGAAAGGCTAAATTTCTCCTCATTTCAGCAGGCTAAAATTCTTACCTTCTGAAAAGCAAGTAATTCTGGCAGTGGAAAACCCTCTCTGTGTTTATTGGGTGTTGCCTTTCTGAAGCCTCCAGATGCTTTCTAGTACTCATGGGACGTGCTCCTCACATCCCCCTCCATCACTAGTGGGAGCTGGGCACTCTTGCACTGGACCTGCTGGAGAAGAAGTCAAAGTTTAGTGGACACTGGTCAGGAAACTGGCATTGTATGAGTTCCACCAGCTTAGAAGACCAATCTTCTCCAAAAAGAGAAACTGCACTTGAAGCTCCTTTTCAGAGAGCTGTTAAGATCAGCATATGAAAGACGGTATTACACACAAAGTACCCTATGCTGTGCTTGCGCTTGGCACTCCAGGACCCATGCTTAAAGAGTGGAATTAGGAGTTGAAGGAATGTCTGGATTATAACTTCAGGAGCAGAGTGCTTAGCTAAAGTACCTGGAGTAACTGCTTTGGGCTGCATCTCTCTGAGGTTTACTACAAGGAGCTGCTGGACAGCTGTTCAGCTGGAATTAGGCAGGAATACTCAAATCTCTGCATCCTAAAAAAGACCTCGATTTCTCCTTTGCACAGTCTTGCTACGTTGAAGGAGGAAAGGGGGTCGTCACAGCCCTATAAAGTCAGCCCAGTGCTTCAGAAACTGCTGGGCTGAAGCATTCTCAGCACACCTGAGTATAGGAGGATTGGCTGGCTAAGGCTGGGAGCAGCATTGGCATGAACCTACATCCGCTGATCCAGGAAGAAAGAGAAAATAGTGACACCAGGAAGGACATTGAGTCATCCATTCAGACCAGCACATCTTCCCCACTCTGCGAGAACAGGACTCGGGGTGTCTCCATGTGAACTGAGACAAGATCCTCCACGTCCTGCTTGTGAATACCAGCCTGCTCCCCTGGCTCTCTGAAACACAACTCGTCTTCAATTTATCATTGCTGTACAAAAGTGAAGGAAGCATTTACCTTGCAATCGGCTGATTGAAAAACAAAAAGCCACATCATTCATCAATTCTGTATTTTGTATTCCAGCATAGCTTGAATTGCAAGAAATCCAATTACCCGGACACTTCTGCCGCTGTCTTTATTGGAGTATATCTCTCTGACTTCCTCTTTGTCATTAAAAAAAAGAAAGTGGAGGGACTTACTAACATTCTGTGAGTACAAGGCAAAAAGGGAAGAAACAGAAAGTTACTAGCTTTCCTGTGAAGCAGTAAGTGAGGCACCAAATCGCTCTCAAGAGATGTGAGAAAAACACAGCTGCTTTCCATAAATATGTGTCTATACAAGTTAGACACAAAAAGAGTGAGGAGGAGGATGAACGAATAGATGGGCTGCAGGAAAAATTGTGTAAAAAGGTATGTTTGCCACTCAACTCAGAGCTGTGCTGGTGGGCATTGGTAAATGACATTCAGCAGCAGGGTCAGCCCAGCATGATGTGCTGCCTTCCGTGCCCACGTCTCCCGTTTTGGCTGATACTATTGACACTTCCAAAACAGTCGGAGGTCTAGATTAGCTTGGCTAATACACAGGAGCCCAGTTCCAAGAAACCCCTGCTTTGCTGAGCATGCCCAGCGGGCATCTCCAGCAAGGTCTTCCCAGCACCGAGCACTGCTCTCCCGTCTTTTGGTGGGTGATAGTTTCTTGTCCTCCACGGCACAACATGAGGCCCCTCTGTTCAGTGTCAGGGGAAAAAATGACAGAAGTCTCTTGTAACACCAGTCAGATCACATCTATCCTAGTGGCTATGCCATAATAAACATAGATTATTTGTTAAAAGGTAATCAGGTTTTATAACCACATTTACAACAAGCATTGAAGCACCTACAGCAGAGAATCAAGACAGCTTTCCTTATTTTATGAGAGTGCTAATGAAAAGGAATATGTTTGGAATTTGAATTTACAACCTCTGCAATAACGTTATTTTGTTTTTAGTTTCAACTAAGCTCAAAAGAGGATGCAACAGAGCCAACCTAACTTACTAAAACCCTCCTCTGCTTAATTAATGACAAGCAGAACATCGGCAAGTGATAAATCATCCAAAGCCAGGAACACAGACTGAAGTCTGACATGGTGTCTCTGCTTCACACCATTAAGCCGTTTGTCACAGCTTTGGGGGTTAGAGGCAGAGCCTCAGTCTTAGCTTTAGAACAGAAAATATGTCTCATCCTTAGCATTGTTTCAGCTTAGCCTTTATATTTAATTGTAGATTAGCCTTCTTATGCAGAGAGTTTATTACAGTTTTCATTTTCTCTTGTTTACATTTTCATATCAATTTTTTCATACCAATCTGCAATTTAGAGGCTGCTCAATGACACTAATGTTAATGACCTATATTATGCTTCTGTTCCACAACAGTGCTTTTTTTTTAAAAACATAAAATGCCCATTTTGCAGATGTTCTGTCAGTCTCATACTCTTATCCCTGCCTCCACTCTGCAGTAATATGAAACCCTGACTCATCCAATAGGGATGTCAGGAGACCAAAAATACCTAAATGATTTCCATCCAAAAAGTCTTCCGTCACTACCTCACAGCTCACATGAGAAGTGATCATCCACAGTCCTGCAAACAGCATCCAAAGAGCTAAACAAAACAAAACTGCCACATGTGGAAGAGCAGATGTCATCAAGAGGAATTATTCCCCAGTTTATCACCAGGGAACTGTCCAGCGCCACGATGTCATCCGAGATCGCAGCCAGACTGTGAAGGGGACAAGCTGCAGAGAGCAGCTATCCTGGCAGCCTGGCATTCAGGCCAGACAGGTTGGGAGCACTGCTCTGTTTGCAAGATTCAGATCCTCCCCACACAACCGAGTTGACTGTTTCTCTTAAATGGGCCACTGAAAATACACAGCCAGCAATCCCACTGACTTGTATACACTAGAGCAGGGCTTTGCCAGGCACTCACAAAGATTTCTAGAATCTGAGGAATACATTTCAGGAAAGATCTTAATTTCATGGATTTCTTTATTTAATCTCCAAATGAGACCGATACCAAGGGTTTACTCAGTACTTGCTACAGAAAACAGCGAGATCAAATGCTGCTCTGTCAATCAGGCTAGTAATAAGAGGAGAGCTTTTGTTGTTCTTACCGCAACCTGCAAGATCAGATCTGGTCATTCTGAGAAAGTTTTCAGAGCCTGTTGCAAGGAAAAATGGATGTTTATCTTAACTGCTCTTTGTCTGGAAAAGGAATATCTTACCTTTTCAAACAGGGACAGGGGTGCTCAAAACTTCTTGCCCAGCTTTTTGTTCCATCATAGAAACTTGTATTTCCAGTCAAGATCATGTACGGGCATGGGAGGGAGATATTGAAGGATACTATGGGAGATCATGTGCCAATAGTTTTGTAAAAATATGTTCATTGCAGACTTAAACTCATAAACATTTAACATTTTGTAAGAACATTGAGATATTTGTATAAAAACAAACAAAAAAATCCATCCTTCTGCCCTTCCCTTTCCCCTATCTTTTCAATACAGGCTACCCAGAGCTGCCCCCTCCTTCCCTCCCAACGCTCATCACAACAAGCAGGTGCAGCCTGCTCCTAGTCTGTGCTAGGCTCTAGTCATTCAGAGGAGAGACAGATTCATCCCTTGGGAGAGCAGGTGGGATTCAGTTTTCCTGCTGCTGAATCTGAGAAACAAAAAAATCGCTTTATGCCATTTGCACATGACACAACTAACATGGGTAATTGGGCTAAGTCTCTTAGAAATATTTAAAAAATTCTTTTCCAGTGAAGGAAACAAGTGGAATCCATCAGTGGTCCAACCTGTGATGCATTATCACGCTGCAGGAAAAGTGGCATGGGGAGCACGCACTGACCAAAGGCTTGCTCTCATTTTTCAGGAGTTAAAATACAAAAACCTGGTAGTGCACTGATCAAGTTAGGCAGGAAAAATACTATTTACTGGTTTGCTGTGTTGGCTGCAGATCTCCCAAAATGTTGCTTTAAGTATGAGCAGCTGCCCGCATGCATTCATTAAAGCCTTGACTCAGTTTCTGTCTTCATAACTGCCTGCAGCTTCCAAGCACAAAACTATTGACTTGACAGTAGTTTTACTTTACACTGAATTGGCCCCTTTCATCCACCCAAATATCTCTCTCCTTTTTTTTTTTTTTTAACTAGTTTTGAGCTTTATGATGCCCATTGCAGAAAATAATTAAGAGGATTCTATCTTAAGGTTATTCTGGATATAAGTAACTGGCAGATTTTTATTTCCTTCTAAAATACAACTCATTTTCTCCCCCTGTAACAGCGGTATAATTTTTACTGCTCCACATTTTTTTTCAGACCTCTATTTTCTTTTTAAAAAACTGGCAAAGGCAAAGACAGGAAAGTGATATAATCTGGTCCACCCACTACAGCAAGATATAAACACTTGATTGTGTCCTACAGCCAGGGCTATTTTAAGCTTTAATTATATGAGTTGTCCTTGCTCATTAGCCATATACTACTCAAGTGCAACAAAAGTAAGTGATTCATTGCTGACACGTGGCATTTCATGAGCAGCCATTAATTAGCAAAGTAGCACTTGGATACAAATTGGTGAAGAGCATCAGCAAATGGAACTTAAATCAGGGCCTCCCTTAACCCTTCTCTTCTGAGCAGCCTCAGTGGCTTTCGAAGGGCTTCCCATTGAAATGCAGAACTTGTCCACAACAGCAGAGCGGGGAAAGCAGAACTACTCCAGTACCAAGTCTGGAGCTACAGTGATTTACACCACCCAGAGGCAAGACCTGACAGGGAGAGAAAACGTCACCCAGGAATTTTGTTCCTGAAATCCTGAAGATTAAATTTGTTCCTAGTCATACACCGTGCAAAAGGTTTTTGAATCACTCAAGTCTGCACATGGCGGTGGCAGCCTTGCACTGTGTTCACACGCTGCATGCCCCCTCGCTACGTCTGGAGACTGGAAAACTGGCAAATCTTCCTGCCACAGCACTTGGGATATCTGCAGTTTGGACAAGAAGTACATCCTCTCCAGATGGAGCAAATAAGCAGAAGGCTTCATAATCTTCTACTCCAGGTTTGGTTCAAGGCGTAAGAGTGAGAGCACAAGAAGAGAACTTTCCACGCCATTGCTTGTAACCTTTTTGCTAACCCGAATGGATTTCAGTCGGATAAATTTCACTGCTGTGAGAGTCAATGGAATTAATGATTTGTCAATTCTAACACAAGTCCAGGACAAATCTATATTTTATTTTCTGATCCTAAGAATTGGAAAATCAAACTTTTACAACAACAAAGCTTTGTAGTCCCCTTCTGGCTGGTAAATTAGGCATCTATCCATATGACAGATTGCAACACTGAAGAATGTCATCTACTTGAAAGCACTCCCCTTTATAGGTACATTTTCAGAGAACTTCATAAATTCATGCAGTGATTCCCATGTAGTGCTGTAGTGCAACTATGCTTCTTCAGAGGCGTATTTACAGGAGCTACGTAAAACCCATGCTGCTTTAGCACAGGCAGGTTCATATGCAGGCTCTATCTGTGGATGCCGAGCACTGCTGGCGATTAAACCAGAGAGGGATAAAAATCAAATTCGCTTTTGAAAGTTACTGTTATTTTTCTCAGCTGGAGCATCAATTTAGCATTTTAGAGCAACTGCTTTCTTTTTAAAGTGAAGCTGTGAAGAGAAATTTCACTGGTGGGTGACTGAGAGCCATTTATTCATCATGCAGCAGCTATGCCAGGTTCTGTCATAGATAGAGTTATTAAACAGCAAGCTCGACTACCCCCTTCCTTGAATGGCCCTACAGGCTCTGCAGGAACACACCTGAAATGCTATGTCTACTTTCCCTCCTGAAGATATTCTAGAGAAAACTTACGCTTTAGAAGTCTCAGGGAGATTGTTAAAGGGAGGCATGCGAGGAGCTGCCATTCCTTTGGAAGAGGCTAGAAGGTCCACTATAGCTGCAACAGAAAAACAGGAGAGCACTGCTAATTTGAGTGGGGACTTTGGTGCTTTCCACGCTGAGCCTATCTATATATATACTACAGTATTATTCTAGACTCACAGGGGAAAGCAGATCTTTACAGATGTTGCAAATATGTATTAAGTCCAATATGCAAATGTCTCCCATATGAGATATTCTGTGAGGACTATCAAATAGGAACACTCAAAAAGGGATAGGTAACAAGCAACAGCTATGGGGTTAAGCCAGCAGGTAGAGTTATAGTTCAGAGGACAGGTCAAGTCTGGCAGAACGAGACGGACGGCGAGGTAGGGCTGGAGGTGGTGGAGTTCAGCCCCATTAGCCGGAGCAATTCAGCTGCAAAGCCAAGCTTAGCATTCAGCATGCCGGGGGGGTATTTTTTTAATTAAGTAGCCCTGCCTGCAGGTCTCCGGGGTTCAATAAGGAAATATAAAACATTTACCCTCAGGAAACCTGTTAAATTCTTGTTCCCAACATTGCCATCAGGCGACTGCATGAAGCCCTTCGAGGGGAGGGCAGCTTCCCGGCAGCGCCACAAACACAGCTGCTAATGGCACAACTGCAGGCGCTGATCAGCAATCTCGAGGCTGAGGCCAACAATTTAATAAACACGAAGAAAAACACTTCACCTTTAATGGTGGATCAACTGAGAATAAAGGTGAAGGGTTTCTTGTGCTGCTGCGCATGGATTCAAATCAGGCTTTCTGGCACTGTTATTTTTCTTCCCTGTACTGCGCTGCAGCAAGACGGGTCTTCCATGGATCAGGGCAACAAGCAGGACTCCTCTGCTAATCTACCTGGACCCCTGCAAAAGCCAAAGCTAAATTAATTAATTAATGAAGCCCACAATAAATAAAATTAATTCCACATTAAATAAAACAAGTACATCACCACTTTAAATAGTCTGAGAGGCATTTAAGGCATTAGTCTTACTGCTAAAAAAGACCAGCGGTATCATCAGGTCATTAACTATTTAGACACAGTAACAAACCATACAGGGTTGGGTAGCATCATAATAGATCCATTCTGAAGTTTGCACTAAAATTTTAAGCAACAGCTAAGTTTTAAACCATTGTGTTTCCTGCACAGGACACAGTGCAGCCATTTCAAACTAATAGCAATCACACTGTATACTGAGTAAACTTTCATGCACATACATCACAAAGTCTATTAGTTTATGAATGGATCATTTAAAATCATCCTTAGAATTGCTCTAAGAATATTTATACCATTCAGATAAGCAAAACAACTACATTTTTTGGTTTAATACTAGCTTGCTTCTACTTTTTTTGGACTTCTAGTATACGGGCTACTTCTAAATTATATTGGTAGGTAGCATTTGAATTTATTTTATACATTTCTGTGGCATGAGAACAAGACATTTTATAGAATAAAGACCAACGAAATTCAATATTGTTCATTGCTGACTTTTTTCCACAGAAGTGTAACCAACCTGTGATTAAGGCTAAGCCCAGATTACAGTTCAAAAGGCAGTTTATATGAGTATATAAGGATGTTTTGCTGGACACACATAAGAGGAGATGCCAAATATCCTGCCAGCAGGTTATGCCAATCTCTATTTGAGACTTGGAGGAGACATCAGGTAGGACCCAAGTCCCACTCCTGTTTGTTGCATAATTTCTGTGCTCTCTGTTGAAGGATCAATCGCAATTCAACCTAGGAGGCCAGAGACAGGACTACACCAAAGCCAAGTCTGTTCCAGCGTTTATGTCACTGCAAAAATCCTTAATGAAAAGTTTCCATAAACACACTGGACTATCATATCATACAGTCTTGAAACATATGCACGCGCTGAGTTTTATACTATAAATCTTTATATTCTGCCCTGGCTGCTTGCTAGCCAGTTCTGGCAAAGGCATGGAAGGCTGGTCGTGTACTTACTGATGTACCCAAGGACTTCAGCTCCGTTCCTGTTTCTGTTGCAAACACCACATGTGACTATAGGGAACTCATTTACTTTGTCTTTATCTATCTATCTATCTGTGCTGCTGTTCCCCATCCAGGAGACTGGAACACAGCACCCCACACTGACCTCTGGAGACTACAGCCATTTAAATGCTGTATATATTATGAATATAAAAAAGAAGTGGGGAACGTGTAGATTTCAATCTGAGTTTGTAGATGGTTTCAGTTAACAGTGAATTACCCATTGCTTTAAAAACACTGTATGTATTAATAAACCACAAGAAGCAGAAGTTTTAGGCAAAGTAGGGCATGTGAATATGATCACCTTTTTCCCTTGTTCTTCTTGGATGGTAAGTTTATCACTTACTTTAAGATGCAATCATCAGCATGATTAAATACTGTTAAGCATTACAACATTATTTTTCTCTGTTGACTTAGGTACAGTGATAGTCCTGCTGTATTATGTCAAAATGGCCATTGATTGAGCTGCAACGGCAGTAAGATTCTAGCAAGAGGTCTGAATGTGGCCTTGAATTGGGATTTCTTTGCATTTTACAGTTGTGGGTTTTTTGTCATGAAATAGGCCTGGGCATCCTTTGCTCCCCAGTAAATGTGTGAGCTCCGTGTGCCTGTCCACAGCAGGGAGAGGAGCACGGAGCAGGTCACTGGTGATGGAGCTCCTTGTCACGAGCCCTGCTAGAGGCATTAACTCACAGCGAGGCTGCTCCTCAGGACATCAAGAGAAACTGAAGGAAAAGCTGCTTATATCTAAACATGGCACACACCAAAATACAGAAGTCATTACGGGCACACTCTTGAAGTCTGCTGATAATATATAAAAATGGACAGATGGATAAATACCTCTGGAACTGACACGCTCTGATTTTGAGGAAAAAAAAGGCAGTCGTAGAAGACAATTCCTCGATAAAGCACAAAGCTTTGAAAGGCATCACGCACGTCTATGCTGCAAACAAACCTTCGCCAAACGTCTTCCTTCTCTTGGCGACCTGACTCCCGCCATGCAGAGGGTAACAGGATTCATGAGCCCTACAGTGACCCCTGTCTCATGGCGAACCATGCAGCTGCTCAGCCCAACTCAGGCTCCAGCCTGCAGGCAAGAAGACTGAAAATACAAAACAGGATGAAAATACCAGCAAACGGTAGGAAAAACTGTGCAAAGAGTTCTGTGGGAATTGCTGCAGTGTTCCTAATAGCTACGTCTTATCTAAGGATGGTGAATTTTAAAGGGAAATGCAAATTAAATGAGAATAAAGGAAATATGAGACCAACCCTGATACATTACAGATGTATCTATTTTATTCCTCTGACAGAAAGCTGGAGTCTCTCAATGCATAAAGTATTTTTTAAGTCTCCCAGAGACAACTGATTTTGATTATACAGAGATCTCCTGGGCATATGTATTGTTTCTCTTCTTTATTTTTGATGTTTATATCCTTATTTTCATCTATGATATAGGAACTAATGTTCTAAGAAGGCAGACTTGCAACTAAGGGTCTATATATTTACTGGTCATATCCCCAGAAACTAGCATATATTCCCCCAGTCTCATATTTAAGAGAGATTGAGCATGTGCTGTAATTCATTTACCCATTTTGGTTCTTTCTTGCTTGCTTATTTTTATGGTATTGTTTCGTTAAAAGAAAAAAAAAAGAAAAGAAAAAGAAACCACACACTTCCAGCACTAAATTATCTGATATCCATTTGCATCCACATCATATAGCTGCAAATATGTCTTCCTCTTCCTTTCGGGTTTCAGATTTTATCTTCACATAACATCTGTACATTCTCAATTCAAGATATAACATGACCTTTATTTTCCAAGTCTGCCGTGACCTCTGGGATACAACCAATAAACTTTTCTTCAGGAAAGCAAATTCTGATGCTAATAAGCCTGGAGATACCAATCGGATGACTCACATAAGTGAAAAGAAGTAGCGCTCAATCAGGCTCATTTTACGAGTTTACAAAGAAAAACTATGAAAAATGACACATCATCTATTCTTAAAACCAGAACTGCACACACACCAGTAAGCACCATCAACATATTAGATTCCATGTTTCAGGAAATCTGAATCCGTAAAACATGATAATCTGCAAAATTAACAAACTCATAGATCCACTGACAAGCGCTGACAACTGTTTCATAAAGAAAAAAGTGACAGATGTTCATCAGAATATTTACAAAATTTACTGGCAAATCCTTACAATTTCAAAACAGATGCCAAATGCTTTTCCAACACTCTGAATTCCATAGTCCAAGACATTATAAATCTGGATTAGCTGAGTATTTTAAAAGTATTATTTTCTCAGTGATAAGAGAATAGGAAAATATAATAGCAGGATAAATGGGTTGTGTGGGAAGAAGATACAGCACATATAGCCAGCTGCCCCACGGATGCTAAAAATGAAGGGCATCAAATTTAAAGAAGAGGCATCAGGAAGAAACACTGTAAAGAATTTACACGGCAGAGTCCAGAAGCCATTTCATTAATGGTTTAGATTTTTCCACATTTCCTTTTGCCAAAGGTTGTAACTTAAAAAAAAATCAAAATCATTTGTGAAGTCATTATTAAAGCATCTCACTTTTCGAAAACTGCTTTTCCTGGTATCCTTTTATTTTTTTTTTATTAGACCATAAATATGCCAATACAATTTCATTAAGGGCATAATGAAAGACATTACCAGCAATGGTGGGAAAGGGGTTCATTCGAAAGTTGCAAAATGAGAACTGTCAGTATTCCTCTAGCTGCCCTGATACCACATCAGGCTTTGGACTAGGTTCTCAAGGGAAAAAAAGAGCAGATAAAGTGAATAAATGGGTTCCCTCCTAGCTATATGGTAAGTCTATTAAATGGCTCTATGACTACATGCTTCCTAGGAGCAGACAAGGTACGTGGCAAAGCTGGAGGCACCCAGCTCTTCTGATTTATACCGGAGAGATTTCAGCCCAAAAAAGGGGCTCCAATTCTGGCGGAGCCGCACACAACTCTCTGCACTGCTCTCTGCGCCCTGCGATGCCTTTTGGGAGCCCTCTGAGCCCGGCCCATTTTTCCTACTCCCTCCCCACGGACCCGCTGCTGGCCATGGCTGGGGACAAGCAATTCGTCCGTCCTTAATTTCTTATGACCCGGTGCCTCCGGACTGTGGATTTTATTTCTTCTGCCTCCAAATCCATAGGATGCAGCAAAAGCAGCACCAAACTGCAACTCCAGAGCACGTGTTTAAAATCATGTCTCTGGAATCTGCCACATTTCAGAGCTCTTGTCTTGATCAAAAAGGTCTTAAATTTGCAACAAGCTGCCTCCTTCTCCGAACACGCTCCTTCTTCCTCCCTCCTT
Organism: Crypturellus undulatus; assembly: GCA_013389825.1. NCBI lineage: Eukaryota > Metazoa > Chordata > Aves > Tinamiformes > Tinamidae > Crypturellus > Crypturellus undulatus. The sequence goes on from VWPW01008077.1 coordinate 63,014, forward strand.
ACTTCTGCAAGGTCCTCAGGAGGAACCATTCTCAGATTTTCAACCACACTGAATAAAACTACGGTAGGGGCTATTAGCAACTGAAGGAAATGAGGGAAAGAATGGAGCACATATTAGGGCACTATTCCCTTAAAAAAAATAGCTCCAGCCTCAGTCTACCCCATATAGATTATTACCTCAGGGACTGTCTTCGTTAAAGAACACAAGGAAGCCTGTATTTCCTCAGCACTGAAAAGAACATTTTGCCTGTGCTCTGAAGAAAGGTTTAGCTGAATTCTTCATCAGAAGCCCACTTGTAACCTAAGGAAAGTCAAGCAAGGAAGAAAACAGCAGACAAACATAAAAAATGTGTTTCTGTTGTGTTTCACACTATACTTTTTATTTTTCACTCACCAGAATTTTAAAACCTACCGTATGATTATGCGCCGCAGAAAGCCACTCAGAACTAAAATTTTGTAACATTAGAGTTACGTAGCTCCCAAAAAGGTCCATGGAGAAAAATGTTTTTACAGCACTTTCTGCAAATCCACATAATTGGACAGCCTCTGCGGCGGGGCTGCATCTTGCCCTGCGGGGACCGCACAGACCTCTTCCAGCAAGGAATTACTTAGTGCCTGGCAGCAGGACTAGCAATATTCCCTCCCTGCGTCATCATTATGCCCGAGATTGGACACAGCGCTCATGTCGACGTGTCTCACATTTGAGCTCCTGCGGACTGCAAGCAGGCAGTTTTTGTGTTTGAATTCATTCATGGAAAGTGCACTTTGGGATGGTTGAGGGTTTCCTTTATGAAGGTTTTCTATTACCACTTACCATGAAATATACAGGAATTGCCTCAGTGCCAGCCAGACTGTTAAAGCATTGACTGTTCTTTTTCCTCAGCCTTAAAAGTGGACCTATTTTCCAGAGCATTTCTGGTCACATGCAGACAGGCTATTAAAGGAAACTGGAGTGTCTATCCGTAGAGCAAACACAGAGAGAAATTGTACCCTTAGATTATGGGCATTCTTGAAAGCGATTGTTAGAAAATGGTACCAAAACAGAGATTAGTCAAAAATATCGCCTTGTTGAGCCTGAAATGGGTCACTCAGTGCACCTTGAGCACTTGTGTAATGCAAGGCAGCCCTCTGAGACCAGTACTCCTGGCTCCGGCACACGTGCTCCAGGCTGGAAGCTGCGTGATCCCTCACCCGGAGCCCGGCTGCCGGTGGATCCACCCCAGAGCCCTGTTTGGTGCAAGTTGCCAGCAGCTGCTCCGAGAAACTGGCATTCCTGTCCATTTTCACCAGAGGTAGCAGCAACAGTGACAACAACATCAGTCTCACTGAACTGAAATGCCCTGTCCTGGGAGTTTCTCATTTGCCAGGAATTTCAAAAACAGAAAAATGCTTCCACCCCAAATAACACTGAAATCAAACCTGGAAAGGGAGGGGGAGAAGAGGAGGGGAGAGCAAAGGAGGAATTATTTCATACTATGGAAGCTTTTCTCTCAGACTAGCTCTTTTCAATGAGCTAGTCTGAGAGAAGTGACAAATGATTCCGCAGTCCCCACTTTTTGACAGGGAGCCCCTTGCCTGGCCCAGAAACTGCCACCCCATCTACTTTGCTTCCTTTCTCAGGGGACCTGGCCACCCTGCAAGTTTCCAGCATGTCCTAAAATCAGTCCTACCTGCTCTGCCTTAGTGTGGACACGATCCATTTCAGTGAAGCAAGGCTTCCAATAAGGTATTTCAAACTGATGTCATCGAACACTGCAAAGAGTAAAAGTGGCTGGGAGGGATGACGGAATCTATTTGGGCATCTTTTGGGGGAACTTCTCCTGCAAGGGAAATAAATTTGGTCATGAGATACTTGTACACTGCATAATACTGCTAGTGTCCCCTGACAAGGGCAGGTATTTAGCGAGTGCGGCTGTTGGGATCTCTCCTCACCATCTGCAACTGCTGCCCTAGCCTCTTGCTGGCACCAGGTTCCTGCAACCCAGGAGGACACAGTGGACGTGACGGGAGGACCAGGAGAGGCACGAAGCCATGTGTGAAGTTCCCGTCCTCTCCCTGGGGTCCCACAGCCACACAAAACCTCTCTCTCCACAATGAGAAGATGCAGTTAAAAATCTCCGGGAACCCGTCCCACTGATGGGAGGGCTTGTTTGGAAACGGGAACCCGAATCTGAAACACAGTCTAAGGAGCATCCATGGACTTTAGATGCTACAGCAAGGTGACACTAGCATCGAATCCCCAGCTGTCCTCTCCCTTCCCGACATATCTCCCTCCTGCATTGCACGTACCAAGGCATCACCCTGATGCTCGCTCCTTATTTCCAGGGCAGCTTTCAGCCCCTTTGGCCTCCAGTGACCTCCCCAGGAGGACCTCACCCCTTGCTCCTGGTTTTCTTGGGAGCAGAGAGAGCGGCTCGCCACAGACATGGGCATACTGAGCCCACAGGAAAAGATCCCGCAGGCTATAGCGCAGCCCAAGAACTCAAAGCAGAAGCTTCTTCTGCATCAGAGATGAAGGGAAGCTCTGGAGGCTTTGCACAGTGCAAGATCCCCCATTAACTGGGAAGTGTAGGATGGGTGGGAGTTAGGTCCAAGTCTTTCACCAACATAAGGCAAAACAAAACCTCCAGCAAAATATTCCACATCAGTGATGTCATTTGCCGTACTGGAAAACTACTGCCACTTCAAGGCATTTGACCCACGTCTCCCTCTGAGGCAGTGACTTTCATTCTTCCACATCAGAACTTTTCACTTCCTCAGTGTTGTGTTGTCAGCAAGGACATTGCTTGAAGCTGTTACCAAAAACGCTGGTAAAACGTATGGTCAATATATAAACATATATAAAGAGTGGGACTAAATGCCACTGCATTATATTAATATTGTTGAAAGCACACACATATCTTGTGTGTGTTGTCCATGTAGCTGATGCAGCTACTGTATGGGCAAAACCCAGGCTGCTGCTGCCCACTGCTGCAAAATTCCTTGTGGATTCAACCTACATAGAACCTCACTCTATATATAATAAAGAGATTTAAAGGTATTCTAGTTGAAATTCGGAAAGCTACCGAGAGAATTTCCCATCTAAATTCCATATATAACTTATTAAATTTTTTTTTGCTTTGCTTTTAAAAACATATGTGTGTATTGATGGTCAACTGCATTAATGAAACCTTATATAAAACTGCAGCTTGCTACCAAATTGTCATTTATTAGTACTCACACACTTGTAAGAACCTTATTTATGGAGATGCTTTCTCAAGAAGCCCGTGACACCTCCTGTCCTGACACTTCAGCCCTCATCTTGTTGTACCTATTACACACTCCCTTAAAAAGAAAAAAATTAAAGCCTTTCCCCAGATTTCCCCTGGAGCAATATCCGAAATATACTGTTGGTTTTATCCCTCATGAAATCTTGAAATAAAACAAGCAAAACCCTCAGATGAACTCCCACGGCCCGAGCGGATTTAGCTGAATTTGCTACAGTCCTTTGTGGAGCTGCTGTTCCAGGGAAAGCAGCAGGTCCTGATCTTGGGTTCTAACAGATGGCCCCAACTATCTGACAGTAATCGCATCTGACATGTGTTGTTTCAATGATCTCTCTAACTCTGGGAGAAGTATGCAAGCATTACATACCGTGTGCTGCTTCAGTTTGTTATTTTTGGCATGCTTCTGATGGCATATGTTACGATGAACCATTCGCAACATCTTACATTTTCATCATAAAATAAAGGGGGAAAAAAGGAGAATAAATCCAGGTTATCATTTAACCTTGTTCCCAAGGTAACACGCCCTTTGCCTATGGGCTAGTTTCACAGGAATATAAACCCAAACTGTATTTCGAGCTGTATTTCAGGAAGTGGAGTCCTGGGGATGATGGAGAGGGACAAGTTGATGGAAATATTTATGGCCTGGCTCTCAGAGTGCTTCACCGCGTCACATAATCAGAGTTTTCCACAATATGCACTAAATGGTGACAATCTACAATCCGAATAGCACCTGGTGATGAGGTACGGCAGCCAGCTGTGACACGTGGGATCAGAAGGGGCTGAGCGTTTCTTTAGGGAGGAGCTTTCCCACTGATTGCAGAGGTAATGAGCAGTTCCCCTTTCAACCCTTAGGACAACATTTTTTTTTTCTTTTAAGAAACTTGCAATTTTACTCATTGACGGGTTTAACAAAACAGGATTTCAGGCAGTGCAATGCTTTCAGCTGCAAGGAGCAAAATCTAGTTAAAGCAGAAACATTGATGATTTTCACTGAGTGCGAGTCATAGAAATTTCTTAGCATCATAAACTACCGTTGATTGCTTTTTTCACAAACAAGCTGCTGCCAAACAGAGGACAGAAGGCAACAGGGAAACCCATCTCAGCTGCTTTCCTTCTCAATTTGCAGTTACACCCCCTACCATTTTTCCCCTTAAAAGCTTATCTAGCTCCTCATAAAATTATTTATTGTTATAGCTGTGCTGGGTAGTTTATTCAGTCAATGAAGGACAGACTTGGGCAGCACTGGCTCCCCTACCCGCAGACTCTCATTACCGCTCCTTGACTTCAACCCACGCTGCCTTTTCCTCCAGCTTCTGGCCCGAGGACAGGAGCAGCAGCTCTCCCGTATCTGCCATCGCACTTCCAGCATTTCTCTGTCTTTGTAACCACCTCTTCTCCAAAGAAGTGGGAACTCTTTTCAGTGGACCTGAGAGGGTCCTTGAGCATCGAGGTGTGAAAAGGTCCCAGTGCTGAAAGAGAGCAGGAAAAAATCACATTTTGGGGGTTATGGTTAAAGAAACGAGAGAAAAGTGTTTTGCAGTGTACCTTTGGGTTTTCCTCTACAACATGGAGAGGACCCTCAGTTCATCAGTTTGTTACAAAGGCATCTAAGCTTGAACATGTAAAACTACAGAGCTCACACTTTAGGCATTAAAGACATTTCAGGAGTAAGAGCCACCAAAACTGGCCACTTCACTTTCACCCTGACCACGGTCCAACATTTGGTGAGTTTTGATAGCTAGAAAAAAATGAAACTGAGAATGGAGAGTCCCATCCACGTGATGGGGAGGAGAGCCGCTGACCACAGCATCTCAAAAACCCACCAGGGAAAGTGAGCAAGGACCCAGTGCGATGGTGCTGAAGCCACCAACAAACGTAGGCCCTTTTGCTCAAGGTCAAGGACTTGGACCTTCACCTCCACCCCATTGTAATGCGTAGAGGGAGAATGAAGCCAGCGCCTTTGCTATCTGTACGTAGTCACTCACACTTCTCCTGAGGCCGCTCAGACTGCTAAGCGGGACAGGAGGCGACCGGCGCGCTCGGGAGGAAGGGAGAGCTCGGCGCTGTCAGGGGGAGCGCTCCAGCCTGCAGCAGCGGCACACGCGAAGAGGCCCCCCTGGGAAGGTTGCTGAGGACACGGCGGGCACCTCCCCCGTCTGCCGGCAGGGAGCGGAGCCCGGGAAGCCTCGGGGGAGCCCCAAGCCCCCAGGCGCTGCCGCCGCCTCAGGCAGTGCCCGCGGGGTCGTCTCCAGGCGAGGCCGGCGGCCGCCCCTGCGCCCCAGCGTGAGCGGCAGGACTGGGCCGGGCTGCCCCACAGTGCCAGGGGCACCCCATGCCGCAGAGCAGGCCGAGCAGAGCTAACGCGAGGCGACAGTGAGGGTGACAGAGCCCTGGAACAGGCTGCCCAGGGAGGTTGTGGAGTCTCCTTCTCTGGAGATCTTCCAGACCCGCTTGGATGCAGCCCTGTGTCCCGTGCTCTAGGTGGCCCTGCGTGTGCAGGGTGGGTTGGACTAGATAACCTCTAGAGGTCCCTTCCAACCTTAGGCATTCTGTGATTCTGTGATTTTATGACAGGCTCGCTGCCCTCCGCACAGTGCGGCGGGACGGGACAGCAGCGGCCGCCCTGGCTGGCAGAGCGTGGAGAGGGGCCAAAATTACAGCGAGGGAGCAGAGCAGAGCTCCTGCAGGCACCGTTCTCCCCAGTGCTTCATCCCAGGCTGCCTGTGTCCCCGCTCCCCATCACCGCGGGGCAGTGGGAAAGGGGCCGCACTGCCCGATGTTGCACCTCTCTGGTGCCTGGTCTTGTGTTTGAACACGTCAGGTTAAGTATGTTTTCCACTGGCTGGAACAATAGTGCAGCTGGCCGCTTCTCCCACTCCTGATCCATGTGTCAGCAGTCCCTCTCACTAGATCTAACGTGTGTTCCCTCTCTGCACAAAAGGGCACATCCGCTCCTCGTGCCCTTCAGCACCACTGCATTCTTTCTGCAGACTTTTTTTGCAGTTGCCATTTGTTCCCATTACCAGGAATCTGCCCCTTCCCTCGAGGCACGCACAGTGTCTCTACTGTAAATTTCAAGTAATCCAGGAGTGTGTTTTCCAAAGTCCTATATCTCAGTCACTACAGAGGTAAAAGAGGCCACAGTTTTCAAAGCATTCCATTTGCAGTGCAGAATAAAACTCATCGGAAAAGGCCAAAATCTACTTGCCATTCTGATTCATAGAGCAAGAAAATGCTCTAGAGCAAGGGACTTAGGACAGTCCCTTGAACTACACTGCCACTATCTTATCAGTGGCAAATGTGCACTGTTTGCAATTCAGAGATGTCCTTTATGCAGCAACTCGGTTTTTAGGTTACATTGTTAAGTGTTTTATTATCACAGCAAGTGTTCTTAAGAGAAAACACTTTCATCTTCAACAGTGGTGTAGTTTGTTCTCCTTCTTTATTTAATTTTTTTTCTACAACATCTCTCTTCTTTTCTTTGCCTTTCCTTCCTTGCATGTCCCAGCACACCAACCCTTTCCAGACCTTCGGATAAAACACTCAGCAATAAAACAAGTAGCACTGACATTGAGTGAAACCAAGGAGTGTGAAGCTGGCACTTCATTGAGATGAATAGGGTGGAAAGGTTCACGCTTTTCTGTTAAGGCTGTCTGCAGACTCAGACAGACAACATTAAGCTAATTACATGGTGGAAAGATTTTCTTGGCAAAAAAAAAGGGTTAGAAATTCACTTGTTTTATCAAAAGCTTAGATTTGATACTCTATGACTCAGTCTTGCCAGTCTTGTTAATTCATCAAATAGCCTGAATCTTGGATACAGGGAAGGTATTTTACATGCAATTATAGAAAAAAAAATGCAATTTCTCTCTAAATTAAATGAACTTTCCACATAGCTCCTACCCATGTTCTTGTCTTTACTGTTTAGTATTCATTTAAGAGCACTTCTGCTCTGAGAATCATCTCTGCAAAAAAATAGCATGGTCAGAATCCATAGTTACATTTTCTCCATAGACTTGCACCTCAACTCACTTCTTCAATTTAAAAGTAAAAAAAAAAAAAAAAAAAAAGTCATTTCTTTTTCACAGACTGCTTGTGCTGCAAATTCGTCCTGGACTCAAAATTCAAATAGGCTATTTTAGCACTGGTTTTCCACTACCTCAGGAATCATAACCAATAAGGATGCGAAATGTATTCAGCAGTTTTAATCATCTTCGTCATTCCCGTGGTGCCCCCTGGGTCTGAGGGGAGGCCTCAGCCAAGCTGCCATCTCCGTCCTTCCTCGCCGGTTGTGGTCGTGGTCATGGCCCCCTGATGGCTCTTAGTGACTCTGCCTGCTGCTGCTCCAGCATTAACAAACGGCGGGACTGGCTACAGGGACACCTTGTCTCTTGCGGTGCTGACAACCATGTCCTCCTGCTCTGACGCACAAAATAAAGGATTATCCCTTCCTCCTTTGCTCCTGGCGGCTCACAAGGTGGGCAGCTGCCAAGTGAGTATTTCCATGAAACAATATGAGGAATTTTTTTTTTTTTTTACCAGGAGAACTGGTAAACTGATGCTGGCTTGGATGCTTGCTGTACCTCTGGGGAATACTCACTCAAAGCAGGCATAGCTAAGAAAAAAGAAGCAAACCCAAGCTATGTTCCTCCACAACACTGAGGCCCTCCAGTTTTTGGTTCACAGAGTTGTAATTTTGAGGAGAGATGGTGCCTGTCTTTCTTCACCACAAAGTGGTGACCAGAAGATGTTGGGATCCACTCTCAGGCTGGAGACAGCAAAATCCAAACTGTCTTACACCTTTGGTGAGTTTTGCACCCATCTAATGGGCTAATGTATTTTGGGGCAAGAGGGAGGGGGCTTTCCCTGTCTCTGCTTTAAAAACAAAAGATCACGTTCTTCTCGTTTGGTGAAATTAATCCTTCTGATTCCAACAGAGAACACCAACTCAATCATAACTTTCAGGAGATTTGCTCAGGGAGATGCCTAGCTGGAAATCAGACTTCTCCGGACATTGGCACCCTGGGTTTTCATAAATATCTAAGAATGGGGGAATGTCAGAATCAAACCTTGCAGCACTCTAGGAGGCCAAAATTTGAAGAGGGTAATCAGAAAAGGAGCTGGCATTTTCCATGCTTTTGGACTTAGGTGTCTACACTTTGCCTAAATCACTCTTTCAGTCTCTATATCTTGGCGCTGGCCCTTAAGATTCAGGGAAGGATTTGATGAAGACATGGATCCTACCATCTGGCCACCACTTTAACTAATTCTTGCAAGGACAGAATACTGACAGCCAGATGTCATGCCTGCATGGCACATCTCCATCCCATAATGAGAATAATATTTTCCTCAGTGAAGGCTAGCAAAAAGGCAAGATTAGGCTGGGGGAAGATGAAAATGCTACTGGGAGAAGCAATCAAGGAACATTAAAAACAACCTTTGGACAGAAGGAGTGTTACTTTGGTTTGCAACCTGAAGGTCTGGTTTGATGCCCAGCCAGCACCTGACAATCACGTAGCTGCATTAGCTAGCATGGGGTCTCTCAACTCCAGCTGCTCAAGAGCTTGCAAAAGACTGTCCATTACATTATTACCTCCTGATTATTCTATTTACAACATGCTCTACCCAGGGAGTCCCCTGGAGTCCCCTGGCCGAGCTGGGGCTGAATGCAGCAATTTGTTCCAGGCAGGCTCCTACTGTGAGCACAAGCCCTGGGCGCGCAAGGAGCTGCACTGACAAGCTGTTAGTTTTCACCTATAATTACCAAAATGGCTTGGGATCTGCCCGTCTGAGAGACACTTGTCTCCCCAGGTGACCAGACTGTCAGCGCGGCACTCGGGGGACGAGCGCAAGCTGTTGCCTTGCCAGTTTAAGGAAGAGAAGGAGCTGCTTGCAGTGACTTTGCTGAAGAGGCCTCTAGGCTTTGAGATATTCACCTTTAACAGGAAGGTTAAAAACCTCTGGAACTTTTTGATTTTTCAAACTATCCCGTAACATCTAACAAAGCTTTTGCATTGATGATAGTGGCAGTAAAGAGGGGCCATACAGTCAGTATTTGATAATGAGACAGATTATTTCTTATCCACCCTTCAGTAGCCTTCACTTCCATCTGTATACAAAAAGGACATACCTGGATTATGCACCCAAATCATCAAAAATGAGGGGCTGTATCTTTTTGGAGAACTTTAAGGAAAAGGGAGGGGAGGAAGGGAATATAAGTCACCAAAAGAAATGAATTAAATGAATATCAAGATTTGCACTGGCAAAGAAAGGGGTTTATATTTCAGACTGGGTCAGAGCAGCTCTCCACATTTTCAATTAACAAAAGAACTAATGAATGACTGTTTTCAGACAACCCACCTACACTAATCAGATCAAACACCCAAACTATCAACACCATGAGAACAAAAATGTAGCCTGAGTTTAGTTCTAATTTGGTTCATTTTGCCTTTGGAAAGTATCACATCATCTTAGCTTGAGATTCCTTTTGCCGAACTCTCCACCTGATTTACATGCACATGCCACTATAACTGCTATCAAATTTGCTCACACCATCTCCTTGTAGACCCTGAGAGCTGAGCATAGCAAGTTAATGTTGGCAGTTTAGTGCCTTGAGAAAGAGAACTAAAAACTGTTCTCTTGGCACCAAATTAACCCCTAGTTTGTTTGATTATAAAGTACCCGACAAGGGTGAGTCCCTCCAGCCTTATCAGATAGATGAAATACTGCCCAAACACGCAGAGCCTGAGATAACCGGGCATTTACATAAAATGTGTGAATAATTCAGAACAAGGCGGAGGAACGGGCTGTATGTGGGAACACAAGCAGACCCAGCACCTACGGCTCATTGCTATTCTGCAGGAAGGGTCATGTCTGTCCTGTGTGATGGATGGATAGCAGATTAACTGACCATGTTTTAAAAGTGATTTGGGAACAGATCCTTGAAATTAGGTGAAGTCTGCATAATGGGGTCAAAGAGATTAAGAATATGAACTTATCTGCTCCGGAAAATAATTTTCTCAAGTTGTACTTCAACCATAAAATCAGACCAATGCAAAGTTACTTGGTCTTGGGATTTGGGGATTTGACACTGAAAGAGCTGAGAAATTTCTTCTGATGCTTGTCCGCAGTGCAAGGATCTGCACAGGATTTCTTTGCTGCTCTGCAGGGGATGCCACACTCTGACTGAGCACCTCAAAAATGTTGAATTTTTAAAGGAAGAAGCCAGAAACAGGCTTACAGCACTAAGTTAAATGACCTACAAGTTGCTGCCTTCTTTTGCAGAATTGTACTCCTCTGTGCATTAGGTTTATTTAGTCCTTATATGGGAGATTAGAAGAGAACTTAGACTCTGAGTTAAGAACAAAGCTCAGTGACTAATGCCTCTAACATAATTAAGCAATAGCATGAGAGATCACCCAGACAAGAAAATATTAAGCGGACACAGTTGTGGGTCCTACTACAAGAGAAAATCAGATGTGATCTGCAGTTATGCACATCTGGCTTGGAAGGGGAAGGCCAAGCTTCTGAGGGCATTGTTATTACAGCAAATTAACAGCATTTGTGAAATATACCAATCACAGAAACATAGCATGGCTGAGTTTGGAGGAGACCTCTGGAGATGTGCTCAAGGCCAGGTCAGCTGGAGCAGGTTGCTTAGGAGTAACTCCAGGCAGGTTTGCGTACCGCCGAGGCTGGAGCTGCTCTCTCCGCGTGCGGCCACTGATCCCGGCTCTCCCCTGCGCGGGGGCAGCAAGGCTGCACGGAGGGACCCCCTGCGACAGGGCAGGGCAGGAGGAAGGCCCCGCAGGCTCCACTACGGCCTCTAGCACGGATGTAAAACTGGCCTCCCTCCCGCTTCCTTCCTGACCAGGCCAGACGGACAGAGCTAAACCCACACTCAGGCTTTCTGCAAGTACGGCTGTTCCTGGCGGTTTCAGGGTACCACCACTGGAAGAGCTTCCACCACTAGCCTGCACAAAGATGAAGGACGCAGCTGCAACGGGCTGAATTTCAGCAGCCTGCAGTGGCCTGCAGCAGAGCATCTTCCACCTCCTAACCGACGTGCAAAGGCACTTTCTGCCCTAACGTGTCAGTGAGGCAAATATCTTCTTGGCTTTGCCTGGAGAGACTCGCTCATCTCCTGGGACTCCTACCAGGAGAGACCCCATGTGTGCAGCAAAACCACTAAAACTGCTTACTATTGTCAGTGGTTTCCTTGGGTTAACAACTGCCCCCTAAATACAGTACATGTGATTTTTTCTACATTATATAACTAATGTCTGTCTATTTATCTATTGAAGTTCCTATCTGGCCCCTCATCACCATCCTTTCTGTGCAGTAATTATAACATTATTAATGGTTATCCATCCACAGTGAAGTAAAGTAATCTTGACTACACCAGTGAATCAATACTTGGACAAATGAACTCAGCTTTTCCCTGGGCTGGAACAAGTAATTGTAATTATGAGATGTGATCAGCTGGTGAAGTACAATTACTAATAGATGCAACTGGCAAAGAAGTGAAGTTTTAAATATCTATCAAAAGACTGTTGCTTCGCAGAGGCAGTATTTCTTGAAGTCGAGTTAAGCACTTGTCTAAAACCATTAGCTTTACCTAACCAGTTATCACCCTTCTGAGGCATGACAGGGGAGAGTCTAAGGCCTGAATATGGAGAAGCCTTTGCTGGCACCACTGTCCATCTGTCCATGTGAGCACCGAGCAGAAGGCACCGCATTCGCAGCAAGGTCACGGCGTATTGAAGGGAAAACATCAGAAGGCAGAGTGCATAAGAAGCTAAGAAAACACTATCAGATCGTGGTGTTCTACATGTCTTGAGCATTTCGAGGCAGCTGGTAGTCAATATGGGTTAATTATGTAATGTTTGCTCTGCTTTCTGCATGAGAACCTCATATGCAGCTTTATAGAACCTTGGGCAGCAATTAGACATCGGAGACCACGGAAAAAATCTGCCTGGAAAATAATCTGGCCTCTTTTTAATTTACACATAAGCACTTACTCACTCTGAAAAATAAAATTTCAACAATATTATTGCCTAACTGAGGAACCAAACACAAGATTAATTATAGCAAATGGTTATTTCAAACACAGAAGGGAAGGAGGGCAACAAGATATCTGTTTTGTTTGTTTTAATCTTCTTTTAATATCTAGGAGGGGTTAGGGCTTGTTTTGGCATTACAGATCCCAATGTTGAGAAATATCATATAATGAAGGACATGTGCAGGCTGAATGCACTTAGTCATACGCGTGAAAGCAGATGTACTGTCTGTCATCTTACCACAAAACATTTCTCAGAAATCAGCAAGAAATAAAGGTACTTTCTCTAGGAGCAAATATGAAGCAATCTTCTGAAAGGGAAACATGAGTTACCTTTCACTATGTTGTAGTGCCCTAGGCAACTGAAAATATGGATGCAATACAGAACCACTGGGAATAAATGCTGCCTAAGAGGGTTAGAGGGGAGACTGGGCTCTCTGGCACACAGTGGTGCTGCAAAGGGAACGTTTCCACTGGTACCACTTGTTTGCCGACATAAAAGAAACTTTTTTTTTCCCAGTTTGGTTTCCTTCACATTCCTGAGTTTCTACTTTCTACTGACCACAAGGGAACGAAACCACAGAGAAATCAGCTGCAACTCCCTTACAACTATGGCTATGTGCACATTCTGCCCCAGCCTTTGGGACAGGGATTGCTTTTTTACCGTGTATTTGTCCAGAACCTGCTACCAAGTGTCCTTGATAAACTCCAGTGTATCACCATCAACATGAATATGTGATTAAGTGGACTCTTCTAGAAGGATATTCCCAGAGTTTTCCTCATTGAAGCACTGTGATCCCATTAGCAAGAAGTGTGTGTGGTCAGGGCAGGCTCACAGACACTTCCAGATTCAAAACTTAAACTCCTTACAGTCCAAGGGATTCCCGTGCTCCATAAAACTGGGGTTAAAGGCAGAGAAATGTCATTCTGTCTTGTAAGGCAGCTCAGCACATTTACCAAATGCCTCTGGGAGAAGGATCCTGTTTTCACCAGAGCTTTATGTGGCCAATTCAGCTGTTACAGTTCCAGCTATTTTACTATTGACAATTTGACAAGGAAATGTTTTGTGAATTCTCTTCACAAACCTGGTTGGAAGAAAACATTTAACCAAAATTGAAACCTGTCTTCCACTGGCATTTTTTCCCTTCAGATCTATTTTCCCAGGATATTTGACTTTATTTTTAGAGGGGTGTCCTGATAATCCACTGGAAAGATAACACTTGCTTCAAATCCACTCCTTCCAGCCTTAAACAGCCAGGATTTATAGTTATTTTTATACTTTCCAGATACTTCAGCCCTACCTGTTTATAAAATGTAAGAGGTAGACAGATAATTGCACTATTTCACTAGTAAACAGGGAGCTGAATATGAAACTGAGCTCAGAATTGGAAACTCTGACAGAGTGTTGGTGAATCATTGTATGAAACAAATTGTTCACTTTCTGTTCAGTCCATTAGCTACAAGGATGGAAAGAATTGCTCTCACAACGCATAATGCTGCAATTTCCTATATTCACTTCGCACTTCCCCTTTCCCTTCTGCAAATCAGCGGCATTGCATCTGAGATTTAATTCACTCCCTCTAACCAGGTTCTCATTTCCAACTCAGCCAAACCCAAGCTATCGCTCTGCAAAAGCGCAACAGCTTTTACCTAGCATTCATGAGCACAGCACTCTCCTTCTCCTTTGGAAATAAGGTAATGGCAGGAAAACACAGAATTATATAGAGCCCTCTGTGCCTATTCAGCTGAAAACAGCCCCCGTTTCGACTCTCCCGAGTTTTTTGAGAGGCAACGTATCGAAGCTGAATTCACCCAAACCCCATGCCATTAGTATGCCTGATTGTGCGCTCGGGTTGCAAGGAGAAAATCAATACTTGCCTTCAGTTACCACACAGTCGCCCATGCCCTTTCCTCCTGCTTTTAAGAGGTCTGTGTGATACGTTGACATTTTTAATAGTCTCCAAGTACTCGGCTTCCTAAGCAAGCTATTTAAAGCAGTTCTGCTTCTGAAATAGGGCAAGGAACACTTCTTTTATTACCGCCGAGAGCCCTAACCATGCCGGAGCCTTCACTTCAGCAACAAGACAGAAATAACTGTGCGCAACCACGGTATTTGCCTCATGAGACCGCCACTAGCCTGCGTCTCTCCGCATGGCAAGGCCGGGTGGGAATGGCCCTGGCGCGCCGCAGCGAGAGCCCCAAGGGCAGCGCGGATCCCCTGTGGCCACCACCGGCCTCCAAGAGGAGAGGCTGCTGCCCCGGACGGCTTGAAGTCCCTGCAGGATGACGGCCACGGGGAAAACCGGCCCTACTGCCTGCTTATGGCAGCCGCAGGCGCGGGTCTGCTGCGCCTCTGCTGGGCCTCCTTTTCAAGCAGAAACCAAGTATAAGAGGGAAGGGTATGAAAGGAGAGCTATGAAATAAAATCATTGGCACTTTTCTACCTCTCTTTACATCCTTTCCTGCGTACCTGCCAGCCTATACAAATAATCCAGCTAAGCAAACACCATCTGACAAATCCCGAGGAGCTGCTCTGTCACAAAGCCAGCCAGAGAAGTGAGAAAGTGGCAATTTGAGGTCACAGAGCGAGAGTTCTCCTGTGGGACCAAGGGGCTTTTTTAACTGCTGCCCATCACACAGTATAGGTCAAAAGGTTTTTGCGTTGGCTGCATTAACCGTGTTGACCAACATTGTAAGAAAGTGATGAGATCCCAGAAAAGACAAGACTTGATTGCCTTGGCATTTTCTTTTGTGCACTGCACTTTTTTTCCAGAGATAATACTGCAGAAGAAGCTTTTAAGAGATATATATCTGTTTCAGAAAAAAAAATCCGGACTGAGACCTGGAGGTAAAAGGCAGCCTTTTAGTCCAGCAACTATGGAATCTATTCTGAGCTAGTTCTAGCTGAACTGACGGCCACACGCGCCGTTCTCGCAGCAGCAGAGGCTTTGACTCCTCAGGACTCCTCTGATGAGAGAAGTTTGCTCCTTCCTAAAGCCACCTGTGATATCGATCAGGTTCATAATCAAAAGGGAACTCAGCCCAATTGATCCTCTCAAACAAATTTTGCTATAGTGGCAAATTCACTGTGTGTACAAGCTTAAACTCATTTACCAGTAATCGGCCTCATCAACGTCTCTGAATTCAGCAGTTTGCTACAAGGTGGGATGCAGTGGCAGGGAGGCATCTCAGGTGTATTCCTCAGTTGTCAAGCCCCAGGAAGAGACAGTGTCACTTTTTCCGCATTTCTTTCGTCCCCTGCAGAGCAGCAGGAGCGGGCGGAGTGTGTGGTGGCAACAAGAAAAGCTTGAGGCAAGAAGCTGCTAGAACATCAACCGCTCCATAATAAATAATTCTCATTATAACCCTTATGGAAAAATAAAAGTCAAATGGTACCACAATTCAAAAGCTATTTTGAAAAAATAAAAAAAAAAAAGAACAGAAAACAAATATGATTTAATATGGAATAAAAGTGATTTGATTTGCACCATGCTGGTCTCAAGCCAACCCCTTTGTGGGGGAGCAGAGCTGTTGGGCTCTTGGGCCTTTATTCTTGCTCTGTTCTCAGGACCGTGTTTGTGCTCAGGCTCCTGCAGAAGCCGCCGGCGTAGGCATATTTGGTTTGTGTTTCAGGCCATGTGCTAGTCGAGCAGGGACTGAAATCCACCTCCCGCAGCTTTGCAAACTTAGCTGTTTTCTTCTAAAGTTGGGCTGTGGCAACAGCTGCTTTTCCCCCCATTATTTTTTCTGAACATTTTAAATTTATGGCTACATTAAAAAAATGTCTGTCTGAATATCCGTCACTACTTGTGGTTTAAAGCACATGGCTGTGTAACCAATTTCACATTATTCCACCTGAACTGTCTACTCCAGGCCAAATCCCAAGAAGATGTCACCACTTATTTCTAGTTTCATCTTAACATCTCAGCTACTGGCAAAGAAATATGAATTTTTATTCTAAGGTGTTAGAGGACTTTTTTTAACGCGAAGACAGTTGTTGCGAAATGCTATGAATAGACATTATGGAATGTTGATTGTTTTATATTTACCTATAATTTCTTCACATACCAGATACAAAGTGAAACCATGCAAAATTCATGGGTTATTTCAACCTGGGAGAACATGATTTAACCTCCAAGCTCAGTTAATTTATAGGAAATTGCCAATAAGGATGCCAAGGACACCTCTACAGCCCTCTCTATATCAACTAGAGGCGCTCCTTGGTAATAAATATTTACAAGTATAACCAAAACATCTCTCTTAGCTTCATGTCTCAGATGTATTTTAAAGCTCAGAAGAGGAATCTGTCACCATTGACCTATTCTTCGCTGAGAAGGCAGGAATTTGTGAAATATCTCCAGAGATTAAGTGATTGATACCACAGCGCACAGCCATTATATAACAACACCAGAATTACTCCCTTTGGCAACTCAACCTCTTAATAGGAGGGATAAAACAAAATCAAACAAAGGGAACTGGGGAGCAGCTCCTGAAAGAAAACTAAATTATTTGGAAATATGATAATGATTTCTACAGAGATTGAAGGGAATCTGCTGTATTTCTAAAAAGTATAGGCTTTTTTCCTGCTGAAACAAGACAAGTGACCAGGATGAAGACAAACCTCATTCCCTACGCAAACAAGCATTGCCTCAACCCTGATCTGGCCCCTGAAGTGAGATCTGGATGGCAGAGCAGGTGCAGTTCCCCACATCCTCGACTAGCTACCGCAGGGACCAAAAAGGTTTCTTTCCCTTGGAAACAGAGGGAGTTAGGGTGAAAAGACTGCTCTGTGCCTGCGTGTCACCAAGGCGCAAGGCTGATGCGTGGCTGGAGCTACTAACTCAGGCTCTGGGCTTGAAAGAGCTCCAGGTTCTGGAGACTGTGCAAGTTAGCATCATTTTCCCAAAGGTCGAAACACCTGCTCAGATTGGATGAAATATATCAAAATACAGGATTTCAATTTTGTTTATACTGTTAAACAGCTTTAAATCTCCTTTATAAAAAGGACAATTGCTGGTTGCTGGTTGCTCAGTCTGACTCAGTCTTCAGATTCTGGGTAGCTGCTAGGAACAGGAGAGTTGAACATGGGTTTCTCTCAGACACAAGGCTTATAAACTTGAAGCGCAACCTAAAATAGAGCAGGGTAGTCAACATTTAAGGCTACACTCAGACACTTTTCTTTCCCTATGCTGGGACAGAAAGATGAAGAGCCACTCTGTAGGGCTGGTCAGGATCACAAGAACAGGTGGAGGCTGAGGCGCTGCAGGAAGGCCCAGCTGTGAAGGCTGCTCCCAAACACTGCTTCTACAAGCCAGCTCGAGCCCCTGCTGAATCCTTTTTTGGCAGCTGGTGTAAGGGACTTTGAGATGTTGCACAACCTGTTTTCTAGTCTCAAAGCATTGCTAACACCATTCTGCAGAGAGATTTGTCTACACCGTTCTCTAAAAAAAATGACAATCTCTACTGTCTCCCTAGGCAATCTACTCCCCACAGTTGCACTGTCCTCACTGTTACATAACTTAATCCTCCTTTCTTGCAATTTCAGTCCATTACTTCTTGAGGCTGAAGAACAGTGTATTTCTTCCGTTTTGCAGCTATTTCTAGGTGTTTGAAAGTGGTTATCAAGTCTCCCTCACAGCCTTGTCCAAACTAAGCAATCCCAGCTTACCAGTTCATCAAGCAGCAGCCAAACTGCTGCTGGCCAGCGATAGCTCTCAGGAACTGCTGACCAGGCTGGTTTTATCCCAGCTCTTCTCCAGCCTTGGTCAGCAAAAGCCTCCACCAGCCTCAGCTCTGAGCTGGGCACTTCTTTACGAGATGTGAAAATATTTCTGTAGTCCATTATAGTACATCAGAAAATGGAAATTACAGTACATTTCCAGAATTTACTCCATGACAATAGGATAACGTAACTAGAGCAAAGAAAAAAGACACCCTATTCCTTGAAAGTGTATTGAGGGTCTAAACTTAAAACAGACTTCTAAGCAGGTCTCAAGGAGACAGAAAACACAATATATTGTGTTAGCACCCTCCCCACTCCGTCCTCTACCAAATAAATGAAATGAAATGCATGAACCATGTCTTGGTTTGCAAATGAAACTTGGTATTTGTATTTGCTGCAATGTTTCAGAGTGCTGTTTTTCATTTTAGACTTTGTATGGTGGTAAACACTGCAATGCTTTACATTCATTAAGCTTGGGCCCATTTACTCTGTGCAGGCAAAGCAAGGGCATATATCTCAGACCCATAAAACATCAGTTCAGAATTACACAGGGAAATAAATGAGCCTAAGCCAGAAGTCCAATTTCCAGAGTCCAGCTCACTAAGGCTAAACAAGCACCTTGGATAAATATGGTCTGTTTTAAATGAAACGTTAGTGTAATTTGATAACTGTCAATAATTCCCTCATTATGCCTAAATGAGCTTGTCATCCAAGGAGATTGCTGCATGGTTGATCTTAATTTGCTAATAAAAACTGCACAGAAGAATTTCAGCTAAGTGGGAACTCTTTGATTCATAAAAGTGCAGCAGTGCACTTTTCAGAGCGCTCTTTGCGAGTCCTGCCTCCTGACTGGCTGCAGCCCAAGACAAGTTTACTCTCTAAGCCTCTAAGAATGCAGCTTTGCCATATAAGAACAACGAGCAATTTTCTCTCTAAATCACTATTATTCCTTAGCCCATTATATTTAATTTATTTTTAATCATGTTGTATAATAGAAATAAAATCATTGGATTAAGCATATATCTAGCAGCAGGAGCCCATTATCCTTTGACAATGTTCTGTTTCATTGACATTATATCTTCATTGCAGACAGTTTCCTTGCCATCATTAGTCCTAAAATGACTATTGGATTTCAAGGGTTTCTCCCTAATCCATAATAAGATTTACTTGTTAACAGTACAAAACAAAACAAAGATATGCTTCTTTTGTTTTACTGCTGCAGAATCCTTATTTCAAGCTATTCAGAAAAAGAAAATAAATCCAGATAATGTAAGTATTAAAAGCTTGCCTGTGTAATTCTGATTCATGAGAAAACCTCTGTAATTTTGTAAGCTTTGTATCTTTGTTTCTCTTTGTGACTTTATTTTATTTAAGTAAGATTAGTACTCCATTAATTCTTTAACCAAGTTAGATCTTTGTGCAAAGAATTTTCAGAGTGGATAAAGCAAATCTTGGTAATGTCCATTTTCTCCAGGAGGAACGTCCAGAGGTTTACTATAGTACACAAGACGAAAGAGGAAGATACTTCTATACCGAGACATAGAAGCGACTCTTCTTTGATAAGTGGAAGGTAATGGAGTCAACACTAAGATCAGGAAGTTAAAAAAAACTCCTTCAGCAGCTGAGTCCCAAAGGACAATTCAACAGCCCTTCATTTGTACCAATGGCAGTTGCAGTTAAGTCTAAAACTACATTTTCCACCCTGTACTAACAGCAGCATTAGAATGCAGCAGGGATCATCTCCAGAGAAGAGAGTTTCTTGTTATCTCTCAGCTATCTTTGAGGAGGTGGCACATTTCCCTATGAGTATTACCCTTACTGATTACGTCTTATTTAAGGATGTGCTGATACTATCAGATGGTGCTCTTTTTATGTTGAAACTGCTAGTGACACTGTGGAATTCCTGCATAGTGATTTCAGCTGGGAGAAGAGCTTCCGCAGATACCTATTTTCCATATATGTAGACAAGCTATGACACTGTCACCCCACTGACATGATCTGCATAAGCCATGTGGTTGCCATTAACATGGGTCTCTACAATATAGTCAACTCTCTATTATCTGGACTAATAGAAGAATGGAATAACCCAGATAAAGGAAAGACATGCATAATTACTGCTTCCAGATAAGAGCTGGCTCAAATATTTCTGCACTACAGTCCCCAGATAGAGCTCGTACTTCTGTCAGAGCTTGCTAGCTCAGTTTATTAACACAGGCATTACCTGCATCCATCTGGTATGAGCTTGGCACTTGGGTGTCCCCATGATTTAATCACCCCACAAGTAATCTACTGACTGATAATCATCTTGGCTATAATTAAATAAAACTTCCATATTCACCCTTTTGTATGTGCTGATACTGATATAGTGCAAACCCAGCCATGCATGCCCATGTCAAGGTTGAACATGGCATAATGAGGAAAGACAAATTATGCACAAAATGCAAGAGGAATACCCTCAAAAGACAAGCAATTGCAAAAGCAGACAATGATGTAGAAGGGCTTTATATTCACATCTAACAATCTGAAGTAACAAAAGCACTTCCATTCTTATCCCAAGATACACGCCGCGGAGGAAGCACACTCAGGATTGTCACAGGTCAGAGGTACTATACATATAAAGTAGAGTTACCCTTTCTGCAAGAATTGCCAGAGGTTCTATGTTGTTTTGCAGTTATTCATCCACTTGGAATATTTGTCAGTCATGAGTCTCTCAGTCTAGAATTTCCATAGACCTTTTAATGCAGATGTGATGAACGCCTGCCTGATCTTAGCACTGCTTTACAAATTGTATTATTCCATCACAAGAGCCCCTCAGCTCCGTTACATGTGCACAGCCAAACATTGCTTTCGCCACTGTAGAACAAAATATCGATTCTCTTACAAAGAAAATGGAAAAATTCACAAATATTTTTTCTGGACTCTTATGGGAGGAAAAGGATTACAAAGAAATAAACTACGACTCTTAATGAAATCAGCAACACCATTTCTTACACATTATGTTGAAGCAAATCGCCTTTTTAAGGAAACAAAACCACTGCCAGGTAAGTTTTTAATTGTGTACTTGCAGATGATATTGTGGTGAGGAGCTGCTGGTTATATGCTGCCACATTCCATGTCGCATTTATGAATTAGCATTGTCTTGGTTTGTCTGTGCATTCCAATCAGACAGAACTACATAACAACACAAGCCACGGGCCAAGCTACAAAGGGAAAATTGATGCATTTGAAAAGTTAGCCATGCCAATGATGTTACTAGAGTGGCTACAGAAAGAGCAGCAGACGGCAAGTCACAATACCACGAGTGTCAAATTCCTAAATATCTGTTCATTTTGCTTAAAGCGTCACATACGGTGTTCAGATCGCTGCGGAGGTCCTGGACAACGTTCTCGATGCTCCTCGTGTCTTTCAGAATCTCAATGCTCTGGGTATATGGATTGAAATACACAGAAAAGGGACGATTGATTGATTTGGCAAAGTCCCTGAAAGAAGAGAGAAAATTAATACCTCCTTTTTTCTACCACTAAAGAATAGAAAATTAGATTTTGGAGTCAAGAAAAATAATTTACCTCATCTTTTCTTTGGCTTCTTCAAAACTTTCTGAAACAAAGTACGCTTCCTGAAAAGTGGTGATAAGGCATTCCTGCAAACAGGTTGTCTTTGGATCAAATGTTTTCACATTGGCCTTGTCTGAGAGAGCATGCTGAAAAATACGTTACAAAACTTTTTAAACTGTATTTTGATACAACTAAATGCAGCTAAAATACAGTTTAAACTGTATTTTGATACCTCTTACTATCTAGGCAGTTGTATACAGCTTTTATTTCACTGTGCTGTATGTTAGTCATTAGTTGGTACCCTCATTGGTTTAACACACAGTGATCATTCAGTGTGAATGGAATAAGTCACTTGTTAATTAAGATATCTCTTTTTTCAGCCACTGTCATTCTTCCTCCAGATAATTATTTAAAAAAGTCAAGAGCAAACTAGAAAGGTACCTGCCATGTAGGCCCCTACACCTAAATATTCACATGAAAAAAAAAAAGGTATAAAATAACCATTCCTGAAAAATGTCTACACAACTACAAATATTTATGTCGCAAAAATATCATTTAACTAACTGGCAGAATTGAAAATCAGCTTGGTAGAGGAACTGCGTATGACCAAACCATTCACAAAATCTTTGCATCACAGTTTCAGGTCAAACTCAAATGCTATTTTCCTGACAGTGTGTTTAAGAGTGAAGCTGTGTATCTGAAAATCCATTAAGTGATGCCTACGGACTGTGTGCTAATGAAATGCATCATCCTTCTACCACGCACAGACCCACACATAAATGCGCTGCATAATGCAGGAAGGAAAAAAAGAACTAACAGGCACAGATGTGTACAGAGTGGACGTTAGGCAGAGAAATAATCAAGTATTGCCACCCAAAGAAGAGATTTTGGATTAGCCTTACTCTTTATGTGACTGGCATAAGCCACTAAAAAGGACACATTTCAAAGCTGAAAAGTAAGTACTAAGACATTTTACAACAAAATCTTCTTCTAGCTTCCTCTTTCCACTCAGGGTCTTGTATTACTTGTATTAGTTCTTTGGATCTACCTTAACCTTTAGAGCACAAGCGTTTTCATTCTCAGTGCCCTGGCAGAAGTGCAAGCACAGAAAGGGAGCTTATTTAAGTCCACTTCCTTTCATCCTCTAATATCTATCCATGCTGAAGATGTGGGTAAAAAGCATAGAGAAACAGCATGGAAGGAGCAGATCCCTGAGATATGAAGGTGCCTGTTTCTTTTTTTATTTCTCTTCTATTTTTTTCTTTTTTCCTGACATTCTTTGGAGCAGAGCAGCACCTCAAGGCACTTGCCACATCTTTTATTCGCGTTGTTCAAAACTATATCCATGTGAAAAGCTCGGAAATCTGCTAGCTCTCAACCTTCAGCCTCCAAATAACAGGATATAAAATTGGAGCAAAGACTCTTCTTCCCACTTTGTCTCTCTTCAAAAAAAAAAAAAGAAAACAAAAAGAAAAATTAATACATGGAAATTTAAAATGATAGAGAATTAGCTTCCTTCAGTACATGTAAATGTTCCTGTTCACTAAGTTTGCTGTTTCTGGACAGCCATCAGTTAAACAGGCTTAAAAGCAAAACATAAAAAAAAAAAAAACAGCCTGTCTTCACCACCATCCTCTTGCAAGTGGACTGCAAAACAAGCTCACTTTATTTGGCCTCTGTCTCTACCTTTGTTGCCATCATCTCCTTGCTGAGCCCTGATGTGCTTGAGTGCCTGTAAATTTAGGCATTTGCCTCCTTCCATTCAACTGACTTTGTTTTCCTTGACTGGGAATTATAATAGGTTTCCTACGAGATTAACCATGGATAACAACATCTGCTTTTAAGGTGACTTTGTACTTTCAGGTGGGGCCTGGCTTCTCAAGTGTCTAAAGCACCAAGTTCTGAAACTCCAAATGGATTCAGGGAACTGAATCAGTACCTTACTAAGTATGGCTCATGAATGCTTCTTCGGCACTGTGGCAAATTCAAAAGGAAGGGTGAGGTTGTTCTCCTCCTCCATTCAAAAATGACCTCTGCTGGATCAGGCCCACTCCTTGGTCAGAGGAAGGGAACTAAAGGCTAGAGAGCTGAGAAGAGGATTTAACCTGTGGCTCCTGTATCCTGAACAAATGCTGTAAAGCCTGAGAGTCCATTCATAAAAGGGGAGAGTTTAAGGAGAAGCAAAAAAAATAGGTGTTATATTATCTCTGAGAATGCTCTGCATGCATGCTCTGAGAAGGCACTTCCTGTTATTTCTCTCGGCTTTCCAGGTCAGCTCACACCCGAGCAGAGGTGCTGCCTCAGAGCACCTCTGCCGAGAATGGGATGTGCAGACGCCAGGCAAGAGGGAGCAGGCCTTGAGAGTTAGGTGGCATACAAACAGCTACTCTTTGCATCATAGTTTGGGACTAAAGTGTCTAAATTCTGCTGAACTCCCACTTGAGAGGTCTATATCCCTTCTTGGCTATGGCTTTGGGGCTTAGATCAATGAGACATTACAGTGGTAACTGTTGCAACACTAAGCATCTTTGCAAGATGCAGGTTTGAAATTCAGTGGCCTGGCATCTGTATACTACTTAGCAATGCCAGAGCTCAGCCTCGAGGCTCTGGTCAAACGCTCAGAGACACCATGGACACTCACATGTGCACTAGGACAGTCAAGACAGTGACTCAAAGCATAATGAGAGTTTTTCAGAAACATGACAGTGCTGCAAAATGTTAGCACTGTAGGGTCGTGGTTAAAGCAAAGCATTCCAAATAAAAGCCTTGCCTGCTAAGTCCAAAAGTTGTTATTTTTTAATGACATTGATTGGTATATTTTAATGAATGGAATTAATTTGTGTTTTCTTTGGATGTGTATCTTCACTGAACAGGTGTAAACGCCTAACATGGATTTCTCCCACCTAAACTTTACCTACCCACCTTCATGAAATGTTAAGGCTAATGCTCATGTGGATCACAGCTCTCAGTCAAACAGAGCATCTCACCTCCTTGTGGACTTCAGATAATAGGCATTACAGCTTAAGGACACTTATGCTATGACAGTTCAAGAAACAAGAGTTTGTAGTGAATCTTCCAAACTGATCTTCACCGGTTCCCATGAAAAGCACATTAGACAGTGGGGAAGCTCAAGAAAAAGGCAAATTCCCATACTATGAATAAGCATAGCACTAGTGAAACCATCTCCAGTCCAACTAGATCAGAGCGTAAGAGGCGATTCAGGTACCTAACCATAGGTGTCTGTACGGAGGTGGAAGATAGAGCACAGTACATCAAGGAGGCTTATGCCGTCCTGGATGTGGCTGGAGAGCTGCTCAGATATATCAGGGCATCACAAATTGCACCAGATATTTAAACTGAGCAACTATGAATCATTTCCTAAGTGACAACTATCACAGACACATGAAAAAAGGTTTGTCCTGTAATTTCTCCTTTGAGGATAAATATCATAGCAAAATAATGTAACTCGGAGCTCTTTAGTTTCACCATAAAGAACAAAGTAAATTTATTAAAAAAAAAAAAAAAAATCACCTAACAGTGGGAAACCAAAGATGAGTTAGAAATGCTGGTTTCTGAGGCATACAATGGGGAAGAATAAGAAGTAGGTAGGTAGGAAGTTGCCTGTATGCCAATAGTGATTTTATTGCCTTGCTATTCTGTGGAGGAATTTGAGTCTTGAAAAACATGCCCTTAAATGGCTTTCTGCTTATCTGTAACANATCACCTAACAGTGGGAAACCAAAGATGAGTTAGAAATGCTGGTTTCTGGGGCGTACAAGGGGGAAGAATAAGTAGGCAGGTAGGAAGTTGCCTGTATGGCAATAGTGATTTTATGGGCTTGGTATTCTGTGGAGGAATTTGAGTCTTGAAAAACATGCCCTTAAATGGCTTTCTGCTTATCTGTAACATAGGACATTTCCAGATTTATGAGCTGATGCATCAGAAATTTTGTTTGTTATCCATGTAATTTTATATATTGCTTAGATAAATAGAAAGAGACTCTCCAGTTAAAAGAAGCAACAAAATGAGCATCTACCATTCAGGATTTGTTTTCTCTATCATCTTTAGCCTCTTCAGAAAACAAAATCAACATTTGTAATTTTATAACCAAGATAAAGCAGTGGATTCAGAGGGATAAACTAATCTTGCTTATTCTTAATGTAAAATAACATTAAAACAAGACATGGCTGGATATTGTATTTGACTTAAAAAGGAATACAGAAGATTTTAAAGTCTGTCTCTGCTAAATATAGAAGCGTATAACAAGGACATATGATTTGATCTACAGCCACCTGAGGTTGACAGGAAGCCTCCTTTATAGTGAAGAGTTCAAGAGTGCATCATATAAAGTAAATGGATTAAAGTTTCCAAAGACTTTTGGACTGCCTTTTAGAAACAGTTTAAATAACTGAAAGCTATGTTATTTCTGCCTTATCTCTAAGTCCCAAATATATACTGCGTAATAGTGCTAGCTAAAGTTAACCTGACTATATTAGGGAGAACATTTTATAACTACTTACTACACTATTTCTTTCCCCCAGGCTTAATTTTTAATCTTTTTCTTCTCCTTATTTTGTTGTGCTTTCTGCGTTTTGTGTTGAATGCTTTCACAGCACGCACATCAAGATTTGTATCTTTCGGTACCTTAAATTCTAACTCTAAATACTGAGCAGGGAAAAAAACTTCAAGGAAAATCATTGCAGGCTGCTGCCTTTGCTTCCCTTGCTTTTAGTTCTCTAACGTAGAAACAGGGATGACTGAACACGCCATTCCCTCATCTAGCAAGGTCCAACTATTGCTGGCTAGTTCCACACTGAAAAAAAAAAAAAAAAAAGGGTAGTCATAATTTCTAGGTGTTATATGTAAAATTGGCCACTCTTTTGTTTCCTGTGAATACTGTGATGTTAAAAAGAGAATTAATGGGGAGGTCTTTTCTTCTTGCTGACAAAAGCACAGTAGTATCAAATTTCTGTACAGTCAAGGCAGAAAAAAATCAAGATTGAAACAAGATCTAACTTTCTAGTGTAAAGGATAAATAAATATTTTAAAGGTTTCACAGAGAAGACTGCAGGCCCACCATCGCTGTTGTCTCAAGACTGGCAGTACTTATTCCTTAAAGGACTTCTTCCCTCTCTCTTCTATGAGAATTACAGGGGCGGCACATATGAGGGTCAGACGTCATGGTCATGCAGTCTGAGTCTCCTGTTCATCCTCATTCATCACAGAAATAGCTGATATTGTTCTCATAATGTTCAGAGCAATTGCTGCTTCCATTAGCATCTCTGTTACAATCACATTATTGATATCATCAGGATCTCAGCTATAGTCTATTACATTAGCATTATCTTTCAGACACCTGCAGGTCAAGGAAGAAATTTTCCCTCGCAATGAGTGCTAAGAGATAAGGGTAGAGGTAAAAGAGGTTGCTTTCCTGTAAAACATGAGAGACTGGCAGTGCCTAGACACAAGGCAGGAGACCCCGTCCACCAGGGTTATGAGATACTCACGTGCACCTGGCTGATGCACCTTGTTTCCACCAAGCACCCTGTCTGCCAGATCTGCCATCTAGAAAGAGCTTCAATCTGGTCAGACTAGCAGAAACTTCAGTAATCCTCATCTTCTTGTCTACTCTGGAGCACAGAGCTTCCAGTAGCTTTTTTCACCTTACCAATTCCTGCCCAGAGACCACAGGTACTTGCGTCATGGTGCTGTTCTCTGCCTGCAGTACCCAAGTGCTTAATCTCTCAAGAAATCAAATGTTTTAGTCTATAGTTTTAGCTCTTGTGCTCAGCGTACACAAGGTCTAGGGAAAATTTAATAGTCTCTGATACAGAAGAGGTGAAACCTGATGACCTAATAGTCCCTTCTGGCTTAACATCTATGAAATATATATGTAGTGTAATAGAAGTATATAATATGGTATATGTTCCTACCTTTGAAGCAGATCAGTATAGCACATGAATGTGTATGTTATATAATTTTATTGTTGTTTTTGCAAAGGATTATCTTTTGTCTTTGTACTCCAAGATTATTGTCGAGTTAAGAAATCAGATCTGGAATCATAGCTAAAATTGCTGTGTGGGAAGAAAATATGCATACTTGATAAGAATAATGTGTTTGTTTATGACATGGATGGTATAAGATTTATTATGTTCTAGGGCATTTGCTTCCTTGCTTTCATGCCTTTACATTTTTTAAATTGTATTATAGCCATTTTCAGGGTCATTGTTTAACTACCTCAACTGTTACTTCAAAATAAAGGCCTAGGTCCCTGAAGAACTTTGGGGATCAGCATTAAATGTTGTTGGGACAGAGGAAAACAAGTGAAATGTTCATGTCATTGTTTAACCATTTCTGCACTTGAGAGAATAAATCCTTCTGTGGCTGAGACATGTACTCAACTGAGAAAAACTGTAGTGCAATCAAAGAAAACAGAATCTGTGAAAGTCCTTTTCTATGACCTTTTCTCCACGACTTCTGTTAATTTCCTTCTGCAACCTTAGTAATAAAAGCATAGCAATTTGACTAATGAGCATCAGCCTGAATGTTCTCAATTAAAGGTGAAACAAACAACAAAAGGAGCCTGAGATAATACTGTTAAAGTGCCGAGTAGAGCTGGTTAAACACAGATATATAGCAGATCTATTGCAAAACTGTTGGTAAATACTATTCTATATATGCTTCCTGAACCAAATGTTTAAATGAAAAGCCACCAAGAGTTCATTTGGGTCCCAGAACAAACATAGTATTCCTTCATCTCCTTCCCTTTCCTTTCCATCTTGCCAGAGAGATGCATTAGTTCTCAAAATATTACACTTGTAGTGAAATATTTTTGGTACTTCCTTACATTCTTCTGGCAGAAAAGAGGCACAGAATGATCCACCACAATTACGATGCAATGTACTTCAACCGTTTTAAGAACAGAGCTCCAGGTACTGTCAGTTAGGCATAAACACTAAGTTTAGCATGAGCTTAGATGTATGTCTGACTTTTAAATATGCTTAATTTACCAAATCAGGGTTTTGATAAATGCTGCTCTGTCATTTATCCGCTGAATTACATTGGATTATCCAACACAAAATAATTCCAGGTATTCAGAAGAAATGTTTTTCTTCTAAGCAAAGTATCCAGAATCCAGGACATTGAAAGCACCTCACCTATTAGAATCTATGAATATTAGTATTAAGAAGACTCCATGCACATCAAAAGCACCTCATCTATTAGAATCCATGAGTTCTAGTATTAAGAAGACTCCATGCACAAAAAAAGACAAGTAACTGACACTGTACTTACTTTCTAAAATTCAAATAGATATAAATTTAGTAATTGAGAGCTGTTGTGGTATTTCAGTCCTTACAAATCCATTTCATGCTTCAAGTGCCAGCTGCTTTTCCAAAGTTTTCAGATCAATATCATATTTCAAAAGGATTTTATCTTAAGAACTTTAACGGTTATTCAAAAATCAAAGCATTTACATCCAACTATTATTTTGATATGATTAAAAATATGTTGTTTCTGCTTAAAGGGCAAATCAACCCACATACCTGTAGTTCTCCAATAGAAGACAGAAGTCCAGCCCCATAAGCACGTAGTTGTCCTTCTTGCTTGCAAAGGCCAAATTCAATAGTAAAAAAATAGCACTGTAAAACATATGGATACATAGTTACATACATTGCAATTGCAAGCAAGCACTTGAACAAAGACGTATTCACTTCGTTCCCCTACTTTAGAACTTTACCATTTTTAAGTAACTTCAGATGAAGGACATTATTACTGGCAATACCATTTACATACCATTTTCTTTGATAAAAAAGCTTTGTACAAAAAAAAAAGTGAGAGTCTGCTTTTTGCTTGGCACCCACGCAGTGCACAAGAGCAGCCACTTAGGACCAGACAAGCGAGGGCATTTAGATGTCCAACATGCAGATGGTGCAGGTTTTAGAAACCTTCTGAGATAGATGATGTGTCTGAAAAGAAAATCTTACAGTCTTTGTCCATCTCTCTCAAACCTCTGAGGATCCCTGGGACTCAGTTCAGAGCACTCAGATGTTGATGTTGCTTCGAGTTTGGCACGTGCAAGGCCAGCATACAGCCCTGCATCGAACTTTGCTGTATCCACATAGGGAAGGTAAATGCTAGGGAGCCCTTGAAAAGGATGGTTATTCCAGTAGTCACTAAATGCAAAAATGACAATCAATGCGCCTATGTTATTCAACTCTTGTTATGATACATTAAGGTTGTTTTCATCAGATCAGACAGATCAGATTAAGCTAGTAACTATTTCTACACATAAAGTTCTTAGGAAGCTGATTTCTGACTTCTACAAAAATACCACATATATTTATGTTTATTATATTATCTGACAAATTCAGTATTTGTGCCACAGGACATAACTCCATGGAAATTAACAGCTCTTGTAACATGTAACAGGATTTTTTCTTTCTAACATAAAACTTTCTGCAGGGCCACTCACTTATGCAGTTTGGCACTATACAGAAATGTGTAACACAGAAGAATGAAAACATTAACCTTGACTCTGATTCAAACCTGCTGAAATCCAGTGATTTCACATGTTTTGAGTCAGGTTCCACTACAGGAAGTGAAATCACAGATATCCATAGGTGGAGGCAAAAGCACAAGATTGTCAAATAAGCAACCGAAGTTCTAGCTCTGATTTTGCCATTGAGTTGGGTAAGTCAAATTGGAATAATCTGGAATAATGAGGTACAAGCAGCTGATGTCATCAATTAGAAGAAAACCAAGAGAATTGTTTTCCAAAAAGATATCTCAGGAACTTTAGACAGATACACAAAAGAGACAGAAATCTAATACATGAGGGAAGCTGAGACACTAACAGTAAATACCTAAATATTTTGCCAGAAAACAAAACAAAAAAAAAATTTTGAGGCACTTACAGCCCTATTTCTGTACCTGTTCCCAGTGACAACAAAAACTAGCTCAGCTTTTTGCCTAAATCCTTCCAGGCACTTTGAATTAACACCTTCCCTCTCAGCTCTCCTAGAAGAAGGGACCTATGTGTGGAGACACTGAACAAAAATGAATTGTTAGTCATACAATAGGATGGGGCTCTTCACAAAATTCAGTGACCACAGTCATTTTCATTCTTAAAATCAGCACACTACTCAAGTGGGGTGTCTGATGTTTGCCTATTACAGAAGATCTGAAAGAGTGGCCATAACAGGTAGCAGACCTCTTCTCTAGATGTCCCTCAGATTGAGGAGCATCCCACCAATGCCACACTGTTCCCAGGAGAGTGTCCCTTCAGCATTTTCAAAGTCAGTGGAGGGAAACAAGAAAAACACTCTCCCCCTTCTCTGAAGATGGGTAAGAAAAGGAAAGGAGAGGTAGAAGGGAGAGAACTTACACAAGCACAAGAGCCATCTCTGCTGACCAGAGGTGGGGTATTCACCTTGCTGGATAAACTGGAGACAAGGAGAGATCTTTCGCCTAACTCTGCAAGAATTACTACTATTATAATAATATTTATAAGCTTATACTTGCTGGTGAGAAACTATCTTTAGCATTGGCAAAGACTTGCATTCTCAGTATAACTGATTTAAATAAAATATATACAAAATGGCCAGATGGCAAAGCACACATCTGCCTACTGCTAACTTGCAGTATTAAGCAACGTTCTTCAGAAAAGCGCTTCAAATGAAAAACTGATTTTATGATAAATTTGCCGTATGCAACTATACTATCTGCATTTTAGGAGAGCTCTACTTCTCTAAGAAAATGCGATAACTCACCCAATGCTGCCATCTTCAGATCACAACTCAGTAATACATGATTTCCCCCTCACGCAAACAGGAGGCCTGGTGCCTTACCAGGTTCAGCAGGCTGTGGAAAGCTCTTCTCTCAAGTCTACACACATTGAGGCATATTGATAAGGAGCTTAAATATTAACTATACAGAGCCACATTTTATAGGCCGGAGACATAAAAGCCTCTTACGTGTTTTTCTGTACAGTAAACTACAGCAACTTTGGTATTCTATGCTATATACAGAATAAGTGCCACTGCAGTTGGAATGGCTGAAGGTATAGCTGCTCAGATAAATATATATATATATGTATATATATGTATATATATAAAGCCTTTTCTGAAGGTAAACAGCTCATTATTACATGTTGTGAATACAGGCACACACGGGGGCATGCAGGCTTGCAT
The DNA here is from genome assembly GCA_013389825.1 of Crypturellus undulatus. Classification (NCBI taxonomy): domain Eukaryota; kingdom Metazoa; phylum Chordata; class Aves; order Tinamiformes; family Tinamidae; genus Crypturellus; species Crypturellus undulatus. The sequence continues at coordinate 94,803 of VWPW01008077.1, forward strand.
GTTCTCATTTTCAATCTTTGACCTGACTCTGGCTATTGGGCAGCTTAGAGCTTTCTACTCCTATTACCACATCATAATCTGCAATGTAAAAAAACATAAATACATTAGAAAAGCACAGCTGATCACTAAGAAGCTCCAGAACTATGCTAAATACAACAATGTCATCAGCTCTTTCACAGCATGCTCTTTCAAGAGCACATCTCTGTTTCCCCTTCTTTTTAGGTGTCTTCTCATCCTCAAAAAAATGTTTAGGATTATATAAGGGAAAAAATAAAGTCTTGAGGACTCCATTTATAAGATACACTGCATGTATTTACAACAGCAATGGGAACAGTACTGTTGAATGCTCAGCATTAGGTCTCAGCTAGTAAAGGTCCAGATATTCTTGAGTAACTGATGTGATCCATTTCTCACTGAAATCATCAGGAACAACACTATTCAAACCTACGGAGAGTAAATCAAACTCTAAAATACAGGACAGAAGGTTTAACATCTTAAAACATGGAGACAGTGGCTTCCTGGAGAAATGACTGCTGCACGATGATGCTGAGAAGTAGAAAAAGTGTCTTTCCACATTGTATTAATTTAGTGGTTCTTGAAAAGTCTTCCACTAAAATGCTTTTTTGTTACCCAAATCAGCATATATCATATGAAAGGATTATAACTGATTTTTAAGCCAGGAGACACTGATGGGACACTGTGTAAGGAACACAAGACAGCATGGAATATGATTTTAGAATCTCCAATTTAGCTGAGGTACATGAAAGATAATTTACAGTCATTCTCATGAAACACTGTTTGCATGGGTTCAGAAATGATTAGATAGATAGATCCCTGGAGGAAAAACCCATTAAAAGCTATGAAATACAAACATATGGGATGTCTGCATCCAAAGTCCCCCAGTCACTGGTAGCTAAAGCAGTATACTAGGGAATATCACCCCCCTATGGTTTTAATCCTACACAGCCCTCCAAGAATCTGCAGTTTGCCATTGTCAGAAAGAAGGTACTTGGGCTGCTGCCCTGACCCAGGATACATGCTGCTCTTTTAAGAAGAGTTAGATATTGATCAAGGCCTAGCAAAGCCTAAGCTTGTTCTCCAGGGTAAATGAGACGGCCCTTTTTCCATGTTCAGACACTGTCCTGCATTCTAAACTGTACTACCAACAAATAAATATTCAAGTGTATTTAGAAAAATTTTTGGAGACAGGACAATGGTCTGTTGAGCCCAATTCTCATCATTTGCTTGGTCCCTAAGCCTTTGAACTCACTGTTAATACCATTTTGCAGTTGGTAATTTCTCTCTTGGGACCAGTACTTCAAAAAGGGCTGGTGCAAGTCTGTAAAAAGGGTTTTCATCCTATTCCCTTTCACGTGGTGCTCTGACTGTATAGCTTAAGTACTGATATTTGTGTTCACCTGGCAATTTTCAGCATGATGTATAACAGGAGAACTCATCTGTTCTCTATAACAACCTTATAAAGGCATTTTGGGGATGAGTCCTGAAAACACTGAGGACATCAAAAGCCAATTCACTTGCACTCTCTATCACAAGGGCGAAGAAGGAGGTTATCTACAACCCTATCTAGTGGGTAGGAATATTCCCCAGGAACTGTTAATGGGATGGGACTAGAGCTCCAAGCTGACATGCTGCAGCAGCGGGAACAATCATTTTATGAATAAATAAATAAAATTAGTTCCAATAGACAATGAAATTACTGATGCATGTAAGTACTTGCAAGAGCAGAGCCAAAGAAATATCCTTAAAGGAACATCTTTAAATTCCTTCTATTGGATTATTTCCAAGAATATTTGGACGTACAGTTCTTTATTCAGATGTGTGCAACATTTTCAAAAATATGCAAATATTAATTCCTTTTACTTTAGAGAAGGAGGGGAGCTTTGATATTTTAGCTTTAAAATTACTGATCTAAAGATTAAATCTCTCACACAGTTGTAATTGTTTTGTAACAAGATAATTATAAACAATAAAAACTTTTTAAAAATCTTTTATTATGACTTAATCCTAAGAATTAGTGAAATAACGGTTCAAATTCCAAACAAATGTCTCAAAGCACAGAATCTCTATGATTCTGTACTTTCCACTTTGTTTCTTATTCAGACCTGGCAGAAATAAATTTATGAATATTTGGGCATTTCTTTTAGTCTCAAAGATATCAGTAGCCACCAAAAAAAAGCTGTTGGGATTTCATATTTGACTGAAGTATTCAGAATTCACAGTCTGTTGAGTAGTAGCAGGAATCACCCACTACAAGAAGCAGATATAAGGCAGGTTACCCAGGCAACTAGCCAACACAGGCCTGTGCTGGAAGTCCAAACATCAAGCTGTGCCAGCTCTCTGACAGCTATTCATGCACCAACTTCATTGCATAGAGACACAGGGAGATTTTTGAACAACAAATAATCTCATGATGAGCTTGTAAATAGTTCAAAAAAGAAAAGAAGTAAAATTCAATAGGTAGGTCTTTCATTAGAGATGATTCACCTGCCTCCACAAAGGGAGCGACCCCATTCACTGCCTACAGCATTTCTAAATAAGACGACAAAGTTTAAGAGTTGCCTCCTTCAAGTAGTTTTTAGTTTAGACCTTCTGGCATTAGACTTCCTTCAGAGATTTACTTCCTGCAAAGTAAATATCTTTAACAATGTTCTCCTTTCCCACCCTCCCCATCCAACTGCTTGGCATTCAGACCTTTCACTAAAGGGGAATGTTTGGAACAAAATCTTTTTATAATCAGAAGCGTGAGTCAATGTGGGGCTGCTTGTTAGAGCATCCTGCGGTAGAAGCAACACCAGCCTTCGCATTTCTGTTGACAGCGATGGCACTCAGTATCACTACATGCAAACTCCCCTAATGCAGAGGCTTGATGTGCTCAGAGAAAGCCTGCACTTCAGCGAGCACAGCAGGGCTTCACGCCTCATGAGTTCCTTGCAAGGGTATGCTTCCTTTTTCAGGAGTTTCTGGATAAAATCTCATAGAGGTAATCAAAGTAAAATTAGCATCCCAAGTTCACAAGGCGGCCAGAAAGCGCAGCTCGGAGAACACAAGGTGAACAGCGCTATCAATAAGGAGTTAATTACACTGCTGTCTATTTTGAAGATGAAATCCATCTTCTGGAATAAGAGGGGGACAGCGCTTCTGCTACTACCTTTGTTTCTCCTGAGGGATCGAGTTCTCCTGCTGTCCGTTCTCACACAAAGGGAAAGCAGAAAGGAAGATGAAGCCTTATTTTTTTCTTCCAACTTAATTAACTAATAGTGCTGCAACTTAATGCAGCTAAGGATATGGGACCATTGAAAGAATTCTATGAACCACTTCTTAGATCGTTTGTTAAACATAAGGCATAAGTCCTAATGCTTCACTCTTCCTATTGCACTTCCCTATCATTTGACTCTTACCTTGAACAACTTCTAAAACCTGGGGTTTTAAGGTTTATTAATTTCATATGGAGTTATTAAGAACAAATGATGTGCAATAATGAACCATTCCCTTTCCAATTTATTTTACAAGGCGCAACGTGAATTCATGTTCACGCTCCCTACAGTAGCTAGAGAGAACATTGGGTCATTTTTTCAAGTTGTTGCTTCAAATTTCGGTTGTCCAGGGCTTTCACACAGTTAACTCAAGAGGCAGAGTCAGGTGTTTTGATGTGTTTGTTAGGACTCCAAGAGACTGAAAAGAAACTGTGTAAACATATGTCACTGCTGACCACTGCATCTCCAGTCTAGGTTGCCTTGTGTGACACACTTGCCCCAGCCTTATCCCTCACAAGGAAGGGAGTATCTTTAGGGCATTGCCATCTCCCAAGTCACTGCGCTGCCACTGCTTCAAATGACTTGGTTATAACTAAACGTCTCAAAGCAAGGACATTCCTGATCAACATGGGCATGGGCTGGCACCCCTGAGTGCTCCCTCAGCACCCTGACTTACCCTCAGCTTGGACTCCCTGAGTAGGAAGCAGAGACCCAAATGTTGAGAGGCTGGTATGGCCCAAGAGAGAGTAAGATTTGGAACATGTGATGGAGAGTCACCCACCCTAGGGTTACTACCCAATTCTGAATAGCTCAAGAATGAGCAAGAACAACCTAAGGCTCTTTTCTTTCTGGGACATTCAGAGCCAATGTCTCCACAAAAGCTCAAAGGGGCTGTTTCCCATAATTACCCAGAGACCTCCAGACCGATCAAAATAGCTCCTCCCTCTCTAAACGGGACTACTTCCACACACCCTGAGAAGGAGACTCAGAAGAAACAGCACAAGACAGCCACTCTTCCTGAAATATCAAGAAAGGTCCCTTAGTCAGGGAACTGTTCACCCTTTTTCACCTTTTTTTTTTTTTTTCTAACCCACTGGAGTGTTATAACTGAACTGCCTATAGGGAAACCAGTTTATAAACAAAGTTTGGTGAATCCCTGCCCCAAGTCAGGTCCATCCAATTGCCAGGTCTGTTACTGCCCAGGGCGGCTGCCTCCTCCAGCGCCTCTCCCAGCATGGGGTAGGAGGCTCTCAAGTACAAGGTCTGTAGTGTTAAGTCCTAGTTTATCTGCTATTGTGGAGAAATCACATCCCCAAAAAAGCAGAGTAGCCGTTAGGAAGTGAAAAAAAATCAGAATGTTTGCAAGCTCCAAAACTAGGGGAGTAGAAACAGACTGAGGACACAGTGACACATTACATTTAGCCAATGCACTCTTTAGATTTCCAATTCAAGGAAAAGCTTGCCGTCATCTCCACTTAAATGCTTATTTTTAAGAAACAGAAAAAAAAAAAAAAAAAAACAAGAGAGCGCTTCATTTCAAGAACAGCATCCATGCTAATTTTCTAAACATTAAAAAACACTAACTTCTTGCATCTGTCTAATGGAAACTGATTTAATAGCTGGATAATTAAGAGTTATTTTCAGCTGCGTTTAAACTCAATGTTATTTTAATCACATAAATGTAAGGGAACTCCCCCAAAGCCTTTTGTAGCTTTAGATGCATTTACTTAAGCTCCCTAAAAATATATGTATATGTAAATATATACATATATGTATATATGTGTGTATATATACATACATATATAGTGTATATATATTAAATAGTAGGCACCAGCGCAAAGTGCAAGTTCTACTTATTTCAAGCTGAAGGAGATATCAAACAAAAAGACTGGGGGATTTTAGATATCTCTTAATCGCAGTAATAAAAATATATCCAAACTGAAGATGTTTTTCACAACCCCAAACAAAGTTTTTCAAGCACAGTTTAGCATCTCTTCATATCTCAGTGATTTGCAGCAGTAAGGACATGTAAAATTCATGTGAGTCAGCACCAGGTTACCTTTCAGAGGTCTGTAATCACAAACCTGTATCTGCAAGTGATACAAATACCTACTTGGAAAGTTCCTCATTGTATAGACAAAATTCCAAGCAATTTATAAGTGACTGTGGTCTAGGAGTGACTTATCCAATGCAAAAATCACTCTGAAAATATCACTAATGATCCAGCACCTACTAACATGCAAGATTTCTGTCTTAACATATGCCCTAAATTCAGTGAGAAGTATAATGTGTACCTGCTCATAAACTAATAAATTTCTCTAATAAATTAATCCTATAAAGGCCTTTACATTCTAGACATGTAAAATGCCTCATTGAACTATAATTCTAGCCATTTCTATTTCTATATAGTCAAATCATATATTTGTAGCCATTATGGCTTTCTGATTCAAGGTAGTGATACAAAATCTTTAGAAGAGTAATATCTTTTATTGGAAAAGAAGGATAATCCAAGACTACCCACTCCTTTCTTAAAAAGTTCTGAGACAAAACTGCTTTATCTAGCAATATTAGTAGACATGATATTTATCAATGCCACAATAACAGTCTCCAGATAGCTGGCTACAATATATAAAAGCTAACACTCACAAACTGAAATGAAGTTTTCTTGTCAAAACTAATGCCTTCTCTAATGCAAAACCAAAATCCCAAACTAAGCCTGAACCTAAAGAGCAGATTGATTTTTTTTTCCCCACATACTGATTGAAATTGAGCCATCATTTGGATGATATGTTGACTTTACACAACAACAGCTGGAATCAAACCAGAGAGAACCAAAATTATCTGATGCAAGGCCCTTCTCCATGAAGTTTTTCTTGGCTTCAACAACGCACTCAGATTTAGAGGAAAGATTGCTGAGGTCCAGTCGACATTTTCTTTGACTTTCCAAAATCATGAACAAATTGAAAAACCTCTTATATAGTAGCATCAGAAGACCTGCCAGCACTAAGAAGTAGCTAACACAACTTGTCACATGCAGCACCACAGGAGCTTGGTTTGAAAGAAGAAGGGAGAGGGAGAGGCAGAGGGAAATACTTGCAAATTTACATGTGTTCTCCAGAGTTGATTTTTCCCTGCAGAAACCCATATTCCCAAATAACAGGTTATGACAAATAAAGGATTAACATTAATTTTACAGCAATAAATTCTATCTTCATTTGCATGCATACAACTATATGGACTTTAAGGAGATTGTATACATAGAAATGAAGGCAGAGTTTAGCCCATAGGCCTAAACCCATTGAAAGTGATGGCAACCGCCCTGCTTTGGCTTTCTGTGGTGACAGAATTGGCCCTATAAATATATGATTAAGGTTATATGTATAAATTCATCATGTCAGATCACCCAAAAATATGTCAATTAAAAATTTATGAGAGCATATTCCATCTTCATTGCCATTTGATACAAAGCCAACAACAGACACAAGAGCCACTTCAAAAGCTGTAACACTAAGTAATTAAGCCCTGGGCATAGTTAGGTCTTTATGGACATCAGCCACATTTTGTCTCACTTCCATACTTTCATCTATGAGGATACCCAGGAACACACTGGCTAAGAGAATCAGGCTGAACCCAGGTGACATGCTCAGCCCACAAGACAGTATTTAAAGCAATTCAGATTAATGCACAGTGGTGAATATTAAGTTGGGATGCTTTCAACTGTACACAAACATGAATTTTTAGACTTCTTCCAGAAGATGATTATTTTGGGCATATGCATATCAGATAGAAGTATGATTGTTCTTTCTGGAAGCAAAAATATTTACTGGAATGATGCAGATCATTAAAAGATGAGTGCATGGTTTGAGGACTTCTCATTACATATAATTAGTTTGATTTCTGCTTGAAAACAGTGAAGTGAATAAGTGACGTGAGTTGCCATGTGCCAAATTCCTTCACTTCCCTGTGTACCTGTGTGCTGCTCCAGAAGATCACCTAGCATTTGCACAAATGACTCAACTAAGGACCACTCTGTGTCACAGAATCTTACAGATTTACGTAAACAAACCTAATACAAAAAGCAAGGATGCTGCATAGTAAGATTTACTTTATAAGTTTGCTTTGACAGCTATCTACTCCTTCGAGAATACTTCTTAATGTAATGTGGGATGTGCTACAATACACAAATAAAGCTTTAGTAGCATCAGACCTCCACAGCTCTGGGCTCTACATTCATACACTTTACAAGTGAGTTACATTATGTGCTATAACCAGAGCAAAACCTGAGAGTGCAGCAGTGTCACTAGGAATCCTATCTTTGCAGAATCTAGAGGACTATCTCTGCCTTCAACACAAGGGAAGCTGGGAAAAGCAGCAGCAATACACTCAGAATATTTCTGTGATTATTTTTTTTTTCCAGTGTTCTTAATTCAAACCTTCTTTTTCAAAACGTTTTCAAAACATTTTTTTGGCAGGTATTGCCTGAAGCATCCACGAATATCCATGCAACTGGATGCTTTTCCTGAGTCCTTTTATGAACCAGTTATACAGAGTCTATAGAAGAGAACGTTTAAGCCTTTTCATTAGTGCGTCTCCTTGTATAGGCCAAAAGAAAAAAAACAAATATGTAAAAAAAGAAAAAAAAAAAATCCCTATCAAGATTTATGGCCTCCTTCTACCTGTTGTTCAACCTTTCTCAGCTGGACCCAATCCTGAAATGGCAGAGCCTTGTTAGTTATGTGTATTCCTAGGTTCTACAAACTCTTCCTGGGCTATTTCTTTGAGGATTACTTTTCTTACTGGTGCAGCACACTCAGAATGCAAGCTATTGAACTACAAGCAATGATTGTTACTGCAAAATGTGCAATTTCTTAATGAAGTTTCTTCTGAAAATAAACAAACATAATTAACCCACCAGTAATATATGAAACTTGCACTGTTTTCCTTTTAACCTGTATGTTAAAATGTATTACTTGCTTGCATGCAAATTTGCATTTGCAGTATAATAACTTCCTCGATTATCATCTCACCACTTTTGGAAACATAACAGTGTTAAGAAATAGAAATAATTCCAATGTCTGGTTGTAATTTTTCATTAGAAGCTTTTTCAAAATTTCTAACTAGCACAGGCTCGATTTTCATAAACTGAATATTGCTTAAAAGGAGCTAAATTATTCCTACAGTGATATTTATAATTCCTTCCCTGCTCCCAGTTAAGTCAAATTAGTAGTCTGTTACATCTACCTGCTGAATGCAAATACACAGATATATTTCTATGGTTCCAAAATATCACTGCTTGTAGTTGCTGAGATCCCTCCAGAAGCAGCTCACTGACCTGAGCTACTGCTCAAATTTAGCACGGAGGGTGCTCCTACGCATCCTCAGAACAGCAGGCGAAGCTCTCTGCTCATGCTCTGAACTTGAGGTGACATAGGAAGAGGTGCTGAATATTTCCAGACGTAGGACAAGTCCTGTGCTGACCTTAGAAACCCAAGAAGGTCTGGCTTTAAAGTGATTTTGCCAACCAGTATTTTACATGACTTCTCTACAATCCTTAGTGCTGCTCTTAAAACTCACGTTCAAGGTGTGCACAGCTTCTTTACCCCACTGCCCACCTGCTGATTCAGATCTTCTGCCTCATTGCTTTTCTTTTCCAGTCCTAATTCAAAGTGGACAAGGTTCATGGTATTTCTTCTCTGTTCAAAGTCACAGAGCATCTTTCATATGAGAAGCAACCAAGCAAACTAGTGCTTTTCAATCTAGAAAAAGGGACAACAAGGGGAGGAGTGGAATAAGCCAATTTATAAAGCCATGATGGCAAAGAGAAAAGTGTATAGAGATGAAATGTTCATGCTCTCTTCAAATATAAAACTATGAGGTATCAGAATAAAAGCTAGCATGAACCGAGTTCAAAGCAAAGAAGATCCTTCTCTCATGGAGAGTTGTTGAACCATGAAGCTCTTTGTCAAAGAATATTGCAGGTACTAAAAATTTACATGTCTTCAAAGATAAACAACCTTCACTGAAAAGAAATCCATTTAGGGTTACTAAGTACATTGTAAATACTAAGTACCACATTAGGAAGGAATCAGATAAGCTTATCCTGTTCTTACACGCTTTCTAAGTAGCTGCTTATGACCACTGCTGGAAACAAGGCAGCAACCATTTAGTCTGACCCATAAAGCAGCTCCTATGTAATTCAAATTTAGAATTAGATGGTCCTCATCCAGAACAAGGGCTCAGCAAACTGTCACAATTCCCATACAAACGTTGAGCAATTGCTCCCATCTCAGCAGCAGAAACCTTCACATTCTCCTTGTACTAACGATGGAGTGCTAGCTTAGCTTGGAATAGCTGTGTTTGGTTTTCAGCAACAGAACTAGTTAGGAATTGATGTTACCATTCTGTTCTTGTGCCACGCATCTCTGACACGAGGACCATGCTAGTGCATACATGCAAGGAAATAGCACGTATTCCAAAATACTGAATAGAGATCCCTGGAATCTACAAGGTTTTCTCCCCTTTCAATCTGGCTCTGTGATATATATGCTGTCTTTTCTGTTTACCTATTCAACTACGTATACCATAGGATGGACTTGACATCATGGGCTTTGATTGGTTTATCAAAAAGGACTGTTGCAATGAGGGCTTGCAAACTGAGTACCATTACCTGTTGTTAACTTTTTTAGAGCATCACACAGAGCAAACAAATTAGAGCACACTTCTGGAGCACCAGTGAGTGTGGTCAGGAACACGTTAGCAACCAAAGGAAAGTAATGTAGCTGATCCGAGTTATCGGAATTTTCTGATTCAGACAGACCTGTGTGACTGCGTAATGATTAAGATCATGTAGTTTCATCAGCTCTTTTCTTCTGTTTCTTGTATCACTTTCAGATTTTGCATTTGGTCATTTTCCAAAAACATTGAGATATAGGATGTTTTGCTTTGCCTGTCCAAATTCGGAACAAAAGTATTCCCTGGGCCTTTTTCTTTTACTTCTCAACTGATGAGCAATACGGAGTATTTCTAGCCTTGTACTGGGTGGTAGGACAACACCTCGGTACAGTTTTCTATCAAATCTAATTTCAGCTGTACAGTCCTAACAGGCTTTTGCACCGAGAATTGGTTCATCTCCCTCTAAGTGCCAAGCAGCCTTGGTCACAGTTATTTCACATAATATCTGTAAATTTGTCACAATTTCTCAAGAAGTTTTTAAATCATACTCACTCGTGCCTCTTCAAGCCACAGGCCCATTACTCATTAACTAGAGGTGCAGCTGGAAGCAACAACTTCGCAAGAAGCTCCAATATAGCAGCACTCGACCACTCTGCTCCCTCCTGGCAACCATCACACAACTGTGGAATTCAACTGATAAACAGAAAAAGACTGGGCACAGATTTCAATGCTAATCTTCAATATGCTCAGGGAATGCTGTAGCTCCAGGGCTGTAATACTCTCTTTTCTGTTGGCCAGTAAATAATCACTTTTAATAGAGCAGAATATCTTCAGCAGATGAGCAGATCAGAGACTGACCACAGTGGCTAGTGTACTGTCTATGGTTTTACAAGTATAAATAAGAAACATTCAAGAAGCTTTTTCATTTTTCCCCCCAATGCACAGTGGGAATTTTGAAATTTCAAATATTTTCGTAATTCACAGTTCCATTTACTGATTTACAGAAAATGAGAGAAATGCAGCTCACAAGCTATTCTTATATCCTAATATATCAGGATTTCTCTGGAAAATCTAACCTGACGTTTGTGATAATAAGACACTGCAACAAGGCCATGAAAGCTGCATTTACCCAAAGTTAACAGACACAACTCAAGTCTTTATCTGCAATGCTCCTGTTTCTACCATTCTGGTAAAGAGACAATATGTGTAACTGTCCTCAATCCTTTTCCAGTTCTTCAGTGTGAAGAGAAGAGCTGGAAGAAAACCAAGACAACTAGATACCACGGATCCTCAGAAGAAAAGGAAGCAAATTCACAGGAATTCCCACTGTCTTCTCCCACACAGAGGGTTCTTAATGCAATTATTTCTCCAAATATGTTTATAAAATATTTTGTTTGTGATGCATACACAGACAAATCGTAGTCAGCTTTAGAAATTCATCAGTGGCCTCAGTCACTACGAGGCAAGGTAAAACATTTAGATTCATAACAAGCCTGAAATGCGCTTAGAAACTCTCTTCATACTCAGCTCCTTCAAATTCAGAAACAGTTGACGATCATAGTTTCCTGCATACAGGATCACACAAACAAGAAAAATTGTTTGATTTCTATTGCCCTGCACTATTAAAATACCAGAATAAATATTACCAAGAGAGAGGAAAAGGTGGACAGCTGAAGGCTGGAATGTACCATCCAGAAGGAAACAATTGGAAAACACTTAGTGAGAATAATTAGTCCCTAATGGCCAAATACCTAGTTAGAAAGATGTGGTGATAAACTGCACATAAACCTGGTCCTGCCCTAATCTCCTCTCTCCTGAGGCATCACCAGTTAGTTTGCCCCACTGAATTTTATATCCACATCCTCCACTTACTGCCTTGTGAAGGCGCAACCCAAGCAGCAGAGGCTGAGAGTCATTCCTGCCATCAACATCCGAGACAGAACCAACTCATCAACTTGCAGCCCTACAGAGGACTACTGCTCTGTGCCTCTCAAGTCCACAAATATAAGGTAATATTAAAATACAAATCAATGTATGCTTTTTAGACAATTTTCCTGACAAGCACCTTATACGCTATTAAGCATGGTGTAGATCATATATTATATAAATAAATTGAAGCACCTTGTGTCAAGTCACCCCTACAGTGCACAGTTTGATAGGTAGGCAGAAAAGACAGTTTTTATTTTAGTATTATGTGAAAGCAGAAAAAACAGGCATGCTTAGGTGAAAAAGAAAAAGAAATGAAAAAAAAAAAAGCATTTTTAGAAAATCACAGAGTACCACAAGACATCATGATCATGATAATGATTAGCAACTCCGGCATATAAGCCAAATGTATGTCCTCAATTACTTACTCCACTGTACCATACTACAAGCAATAAAATGGATTGTGTAATTATTTTGTCTTGTTCCGGTAATTTATATTTCAGTCACTTGCTTTCTGTGTCTTCAGTCTTTCTTGAGAACATCTCCTCCTACCCTCAACTACTGTAAAGAGAACAGCATCTCTCAAATAATAATAAAAAAAGAATAAAAAAATAAAACAGCATTAGCTCATTCAGTATTCTATTTCTCATGGAAAGAACACTTATGGCAAGAGGAAAAGCAACAGTGTGACTCCCGGGCTCACACAGCGCACTGAGGTGAGCTCAAAGGCTCCTTCCCAGCCCTCTCCTCCCACACTCTCCTGTCTCCTGCCACCTGGCCAGCATCGCAACCTCCGCGACACATCCCCGCTCACACGTGCCCTCCATGGGGTTGCAGCTAATTGCAAGCGAGCAAACAAATCTGCTCTGCCCAGGGCCAGACTCCAACTTGCTCTCCATCCCCTGTCAAATCGACAGAGACAAAAATACCAGCGGATTTCTTTGCAGCTCAGGACCGAACATACCCAGAGAGCAGATCTATTGAGGCAGATATGCTGTAGCTTTTGAAAGCAGAATGGAGCAAAACATTAGGAAATCACCTGTAATGATTCTTCCCTTTCTGGTCTACATTCCTAAGAGCTGTCTTCCTCTCTTGCTAAAGCCTCTGTCCTCTCTGTAACGGCTCAGCTGTTAATGCCACTGTCTTTTTAAACCAGCCATGTTGCTTGTCCAGGGCATATTGCCACAACCTCAGTAATATGTGCGTCCTCTCAGTCCCCTTGTTTCTATATTTACTCGAAGTTGCCTAGACTGGAAGCTCCATTGGTTTTCTTGTTAGACTCTTAGTTGGCATTTTTCAGCTCACTGTGCCTCCATATTTTTTTAGCTAGCTGGAAATGGGATAGAATCCAGCAAGTGCCAGTTAATAGCAACTCGGGTGTCATTTGATGCCCAACTGAATGAACTCCTTCGCCTCCTCAGCCTTGCTGCTGAGAGACATTCGTTCCACTTGCACTCAGGTCAGTTTTGGGACAAGCAGCATTTCTGTCAACTACCTATCTCAGGGGAGCCTAGCCCCTCGCTGTGCCTCTGCACCAAACATCTGCATCACTGCGCTCTCTCTAAATGGTTCTTACACCTCAAAGAGCTATTTCCAGCATGGGAGGAGAATTCAAATTTCACTCAGATATTGAATTCTCAGTGTGATTAGGGGAAGTGATTCAGCTGTCTTCTTTTATTTTTGGCTTTGATTCAGGAACAGTTTGTTGTTCAGATGACACAGTCATAATTGGGCACTTTTTTAAGACAGAGGTCTGGGGGAGAGGAAGCATTTCAGAAGTCTCCTTATATTAACATTTCTCCCCACACAGATCAGTCCCAACATTGTACTCTGCAAGAGACTCATATCATTTAAGAGAATTTGAGGCCAAATGACTTGGACATACTGCTTTTCTCAAAGTACTTACAGGAATAGTCTGTTACTTTGTTTTTCCCTGGAGCCTGCAGGCCATGACAAGGTGGGTTTGCTCCCTGCCAAGCAAATACGTAAACAGACCCAACAGCTTTCATGATTCCTGCAACACTTGCCAAAGCCTGGGAGAAGAAGTCTCCATGATCAAGACATCAAGCCTAATTAAGAAGTGAAGCCTGACTGATTAAATTAATTGGTGGGCTCTTCTGGAGGGCTATAGGGAAAAAAAATAAATAAACAAACAGGTACAGATATAACTCCCTCTTTAGGAGTTGGGACTCTAGGTCACTGCTAAGCTAGCGCATCAGCGCTATGAGAGTTTAGTGGATCTTGTTTTGAATTTGCCTTCAATACTGGGAAAAAGTTATTTGCAATCCTTAAAATCACCACTGCAGTTCTAACAAGTAGGGAAGGAATAGTATCCTGGTAACCAGTTCTTCTGCTGGAACTCACAGAATTTTTCATCGGTGTAAATATTTAAATAATAAGCTGCTTTTAAAATATAGTCTTTTTATGATAATATTTGCAATATTAGTTTTAGCAGGATACACCAAATATAGCATGCAGTAAGTTAAAGCAACTGATCAGAGCAAGCAGTATAGATGAGAGGTCACCAATGCATGTCACGATGCAAGGGACAGAAGATGGACTGAGGGAGTCCTGACAGCTTGATCCAGTCCTTCGGTGGAAACCCAGAGTCGCTGACACAACAGGGAAGAAAGCCCCAGTCTGGTGGTTAGTAGCATCTCACATCTTAGTCATACAGGCTCATCTTGTTCTCACTGACCTCCTACTCCCATATGTCTCCTGTGATAAAACATAGCAATGGGCATGGCACTGTACATGACCCAGATCTAGATTTACTGTTGCACAGCCCTGGGTTATATATTCTCCAGTATAGGATCAAGGGTGCAACATCTCAAAATCCAACGCACACTACAACAGAGTGAACATCTGCAAAGCAGAGTGGCAAGTATTGAAACATTAGTGACAAGAACCAAGGTGGTCTCCTGTGGAGAAGTTGAGAGTGTAGAGCTGAGAGCACACACCAAAGATGGTTTCTTCCAAAAATACCTTGGTCACTTGTTTTCAGCACCCTGAAATACAGAAAATCCATCTCAATAAGCCCTAGGAATTGGATGGCTACAGCACATAAATAGTTAAGCTGACTACCCAAAGACTAGAGCATTCAGCTTTGCTCTTATTAAAAACAATGAAGAAATGCCTCGAGCTCTGAGACCATCACGTCAGTCATCTGCAACCTGAAAACTGTGTCAAATCTGGTAAGACAACACATGTCACTTCATTAACAGGAGACAGGGATAAGAGAAAGCATGCCAAAAAAGATTTCTGACTCACAGTGGCTAACTTCTGAACATCTTCATCAGATGCTCCCAGGGAAGCAAGTCCTATCTCCTGTGAAAACTGGGCAAATTTGGGATCAGCAAGTAGAGGTACATGTCCCAGGAGTTCATGGCATGTATCCCTAGGGAAATGGTAAGAGCATCATTACAGAAAGAAATCTAAATATTCTATAATGAAGTTAACATAAGCCATTTGACATGCAAGTCTATTAAAAAAAAAAGTAAAAAAGGAGTGCACATGCATCATCTACAAAGAGCTCGCAAACAGTTCTGAAAGTTTCCCTATACTTGTTCACAGAAAATAATGGACTTGTCAGATCAGATTTTTAAAGTGAACTTCACTGCCATTTCCTTTGCTTTTCTCTTTCCAAAGACATTTCTCTTTTTTTTTTTAAAAAAAAAAAAAAAAAGCTGTAAACAAATGTTTTAAAGGCAGGGAGAAAATATCAAGTTTTCTGCTTTCCACCCAAAATCATCCAATTTGTCTTTTATAAAGTATTTTTGTTCTAAAAGACACAGAATCTGACACTTCAGATAAATCATGAACAGAAAAACAACCCTCTATTTAATTTAATGCCTCCTATTTTCACCCACTGCTCTTCACCAAGAAATCTGTGCCAGCTGTCTCTAGGTAGATAATCACTCCTGACTGCATGCAAAAGAATATTAGCATTTCTTGGCAATGCTAATATGCCTCACCAAAAGCTTATCAGCTGCAGTTGCAGTAGTGAACAGTTACACATACGTGTCTCTTCTCAGCCCAGATGGCCTCCTTGACAGCAGCTTGCAATATTTGCTCATATTATAGTCACACCTCTTGGGGAGGCAGGCACAGCTCTAAAGCTGTGCATGGTATATTGGAACCAAGCACGTGTATGGCTAGTACGCTGGATAGCAGAGAGGAATTACCAATCTGATTTTTTCTTCTGTTTATTCAGTAGTCTTTCCTAGATGTAGACCTTCCCCAGAAGCAGCTGTACACAGGTGCCAGTGCACAGGGACCTCTGTGCCACATGAAGTTTCATGGAGGTTGACCTGAGACACAGTGGTAGCAACAGAGACTGTGCACTCATCCTCACTGCACACCAGTATTTCCAATCAACATCTATGAAACATGTTTGAGATTTACAGCTGGCCAGAAACAATATGAGATGTTATTGTTACAGTAGGAAAAGTATTTATCTGCGTTTTCCACCAGTAAAACTTATCCCTCTTTCTGGAGGTAACACCTCACGTACTCTAGGTGTCCCTGCTGGAGCAGAGAGGTTGGACTAGATGATCCCTGGAGGTCTCTTCCAACCTTAACCATTCTGTGATTCTGTGACCTTCCCTCCCTTTTTCCTATATCACTGCATGCTCCTTCAGAGCATGGGAGCTGCCTGAACTCTTCTTTCCTCTTTTTCTTCTTTTCTTTGGCAATTATGATCTCTACATCCCTTTGCTCAGTGGTGCTCTGAGTCTAGCAAACTCCCTATCAGAGGGTCCGTAACTTAGTTTTCCTAACTGGAGCTCAAGTGTAAAAAATTGGCTTGCATCCACTCCTTGTCCAGGAGATGGTTTGCACCACTCAAGTGGATAACAATTAATGGTTAATGATGCTTCTTTATTAATCTGCTTCCAGTCACAACAGTTTCTTCCATCACCTCCTGCAAGATTTAGCTCATTAATGACACAACAGGCAGCAGGCATTTTGCAGTCTTACAGATACACCCAGAAAATCGCCAGTGCCAAACAGAACTCACTAGATGACCCCAGCTTCCATGACCACCACCTTCCTACACAGGAATGGGCCACAAAGCCACCCAGTACAGAGCTTTCTCCGCACCTCCCATCCGCACTGGAGAAGTCAACACTGATCAACAGTCTGCACACTCTGCCTATGCCACACTGCAACAAGGCAGTTATATTTAAGGTAACTTCATACCAGTAGTTCAGATAATGAGCATCAAGATCACTGACCTCAAGTTCCTGGCTTCACATAAGCACCCTTGCCTTCAGGCAGGCTTCTAGAGCTGCATCACTACTGCTGCTATCTGAGGTAGTGTCTAACCCTGAACCTACTTTTGCTGCAGCCCAAAAACACACAGAGCAAGGATGGGATGTTCCCAGTCTGCGCTGGGACACGGGCTCTTGGTGTCACTTCCACCCAAGCACCCAGAAATGAGAACAAAGGCTTCTCCTATTAACTCGTATATCTAGGCAAGGAAGGGAGGATGAGGAGACAGAAGATAGTTCTTATCCTTAGCTTACTGATTTTCTATAAAAACTATAAATAGTAATATTTTGAATGTGTAGCTATAAAGCAGTGAGTTTGAAACAAAATGCAAATGAACAACAGAAAAAGAAAAACCTTCCAGAAAGAAGCAGGAACCAGCAATGGGGATTGTCATAGGAGTCTTTTAGATTTCCCTGCCAGTCTGGTCCTTTATAGATAGTCTGAACAATATAATTCTTTGCTTAACTACCAGGCTTGATTCTTTTCTTTTATTTTACTCAGAAAATAATTAAGTTCCTTAAAACACACTGCTCAAAGAAAATAAGATTTGGTAATGCACTTCTCACAGCAAAAGATTTTTCTTGGAGTAAATTGGAACAGAGGAAATCTATATAGTTCTGTGAATGTAGTAGCAACATAATGAAACCCAGGAAGAAATGTTTTTAAATGCATATAGCAATGATAGAGATGAAGCAAACTGAACTCCCTAATTGTATGCAGGTCTATAGTCTGGGTGTTAAGTCTGATGGAAAGTACATTGAAGTCAATGGGAGTCTTTCTATCAGGTTTATATCATTGAAATGCAACATTCACAGATGCAGGAGCTGCAGCAACCTCATTATGTGGCAATATATCACCTGGAGATCCCAGGGCACCGCAACCGCTCCCAGGGATGAAGAAATGCCCCCATTCCAGGCAGTGCAAGCTTTGCCATTGACTACAGCAAAACCAGGACTTCACTCTGCATTTCTGTTAAGGCTTACTATATGCAGTATATTATGAAAAAATTGCACAATTTAAAAGAGCTTTTCAAAAAATTCCTTGGGAGTTCATTGCAGTTTGCATACATTATTTCATTTACATAATTTTGAACAAGTCAATCTGTAGGAAGAGAGCAACATTATTACAGAATGACAGTGTAATTCCTATATTAGTCATATTTAGAGCTGTTAAGACCATAATGCAGATTTTTAAGTTCAGTACAAATAAGGAACAAGGATCCTCATTCTATTTCAACTACTATTACTACGCAGTGATTTGTAATACACCATAACCAAAAAGGTTATTAATAAAGTTGCAGCCACTACTAAACATTAGCTATGATGTGCTGAGCGTAAGCAGCACCCTGAAAAATAGAGACTACAAACATACAAATCAACAAACAAGACAACATCCGCAAAAACACACACACAGTCTATTGCTTCCTGGAACATGTTCCCTCCTTTGTTTCTGTTTGTGTTAGGTACCTAAATCCCTGATCGATGGATATATATTCCTAGTTTATATTAAGTTAATAAATGTCACCATCTCTCTGCTGAGCATTAACAGATGGTGTAAACTGAGATACTGGCTTCCCACTAGAGATGAAATCATTAGTGCAAAGCCTGGTGCTCCCTAAGTATGATTTCTTCACCTGCAATATCTAGAGATCTCTTCAGATAGACTAGAAGAGGTCCAATATCCCACTTCCAATCCCTTTTTTCAGGATTCTACATTTTAGCAATTTTGCCTAATAATTACTGAGATTAGGGTTCTATTCCAGAGTCGACAGAAGTGAGTGAATTACTTGAGTGATTGCCGCCAGCTTCCCAAATGAAACATGCAGCACAAAACCAGCCTTTCAACATTTTTCTTAGCAAAGACTTTGTCTGCTCTTGTGCTGAAGAAAAATGTAGATATAACAGCACCACCTGGTGATTTCTGCTAGAATAAAATGTTAAAGTATTAGTGGAAACAGCTGAATACACAGTTCCACTAATCCTTTTGTATTCAAAAATGTAATTGCATATTTTCAATAGTCTATTCATGAAATCAAGGGCAGGCATATGTCCAAATGATTACAGGACTGGAGCTGAAAATATATGTATGCATATGTGTATATATGTATGTGTTTATATGTATATGCATATAAAATGTATAAACCCTTTAAACCCTTTCTATAAATACTGGCAAAAAAAAAAAAAATGTACTAGCTGACTATGCAACAGTTAGTATTTCATGCTAATGGTCTGATGACTGACTCTGCATAAACACCCTTCCTGTGGTTTGCAAGATCAGTAGATGCCTTTGGCAAAAGTCCCTCCATGCTCCCTGACTGTCAGGTAGATTCCATTACTGCTGCACAGAGCACACTGCATATAATACAAGGCAAAAGACAAAATTGCTTGGATGTTTTCTCCACTTTTCATCAAGAGTCCAAACACAGAAACATTTCATCCAAAACTTGAAATATTCTGTTTGGAAAGAGCTACAATGCAGTCCCATGAAAATCACAGTTAAATGCCTCTTATTTCCATTTTGTTCTAACATCCTCTTTGGGTAAAAGAGCAGTACCTTCTGACTTGCTTGTGTTGTAGCATGGGAAACAAAGTCCAGATGGGGAATGGGGCCCAAAAGAGAGAAATGGGGACTTCAAAAGACTAAAATAAAATTCTGAAAGCATTTTTTCCCCAAGAAATTCAGGCTCTTATGTTTAATTTATTTTCCCACCAGAAACTAAAATCTAAGCATCTTGTAAAAGTGTTTATTGTAAAATAGGTAATGTAGAATGTTTGCTGAAATTCCACTGAAAAACAACTCAGAATGTTTTGACCGAACATATATATAACAGTCATTTAAGCATGAAGTCCATGCTTTTGGATTAAACTGTGGCCCATCAAAGTGAACGGTTTTGTCACTGACTTCAGCGTAACTTGATTTTCTTCTCTGTGGGAAGGCCTCTCCTCAATCTTAGCAAAAGCAATTTGGTCTTTTATGAACCCAGTCAGCAGAGAACTGGACTCTAGCTAGTACTGTAGCTATTTGTAGCACTATAACTAATACAGAAACTTACGGTTCTGGTGTGTAGAGAGGATCTGAGCCATGTCGCACGTACTGAGTACAGTGGAAAACTCTATACGCTAATCCAGCTAAAAAATCTCTGGGAGACAGGTATCCAGCAACTGGTCTCACTGTGAAGCCAGACCTTTCTGAAGTGAAGGAGGTAAGAAAAAGCACATTATAACCATATAGTATCTCTATACCAAATTCTGGAGACAGGTAATGATCTGTACTTAATTACTCAATCAGAAGCATGACACCAAAAATCTTAGCTGAAGATCTCCACGCATAATTTACACCTACTATGTACAAGAACTGTTTTGCATTGCTAGCATTTGTTCAATAAAAACAGCTTGAAGTAATTAAAAGTTTGTTTGAATAGATTTAAAAAATAAATAACTATCTAGAGAAGATAAGAGTATGCATCTCTGGCTTTCATGTTGGGTACCAAACCGGAGAGAAGTTTCCAAACTGGAAGATGAATCCTGTAAAAACAGCCCAAGCTAACCAAACAGAATGGGATTAAGCCAAATATGCCATAAGTTTTACAGATAAAACACCATCTTGTGACAGTAAAATAACATATTTGAGATTCTCATTTGAATATTTAACAAAATATTCCTTTGTCAGATTAGTCCCAATAGAAAACTATTTCAAACTCAGTGACTTTGAAACAGCCATTTCTCTCCCAAGTTCATTCTTCACTTACTTGTGGAAAAAAGTATTTTCATTAAACGATATCTATTGATGGAGCAAAATGCCTTACCTTTAAGAAAAATAGAAACATCTTCCAGCTGAGGCACATTATCTTCTCTGTATCCACAGTACTTAGTCAGCAAAGGAAAGTTTTTTAAATATTCACGACAAGCGTGGGTGGGATAGAGCTTACTGAGTTCCCTAAAAACTACCCCCCATGTTTTAATTTCCTCAGCTGTATACTCCACTCTGGGAATGGGTTGACCACTGTAAAAAATACAACAATACAAAAATATATTTGAACACAACCAAGATTCTAGACTGACTTTAGATGGCAAAATAGCTATAAAGAGCGTTATTTAATTAAGACAGATTAGCCTACTAAAAGCTATTTAAAAATAACATGTTTTTTCCTAGAATTTTTCTTAATGAGATCTATATTGTACAATTACTTTTATATTTCTCTATAATTTAATATATTTCTTATTAAAAAGATTATTTCTTAATTTTTTACATATCACAGTAGAAAGATGGACTTCCCATATCATACTGTGTTTTTATATTGGAGTTGCCACTGGTGCCTTTGTGAATAAGTAGTTAAAGATTTGAATATGGGTTCATAACCCCAGATTTAGATCATGAAGAAGTTCATTTCGCAGCCAACAGCCTCTCCTATGCAAACGTAAGCCTCTGAATCCATCTTTATTTCTTTTATTCTCCATAATTCCTCTTCCTCCCCACCCTCGCACAGATGTGAAAACTGCAAAGCAGGAGTCTCCCAAGGCACCTCGTTGCCTGCTAATCTGCCTCTGGCATCCAAGATTGGCTCCGAGTGGTTACAGTCAATCCAAATTGACTGTGTGTGAAGAGTGTGAAGGGATTCTTCCAATTTGCACTGCCTTGTATTTAGCTGCCTGGGCTCTCCTATGCCATGACCAGAATCCATCAATGCACCTCATGAATGCACCCCTAGAAACTTACAATCATATTCTAGATTTAATGTTCACAACCTGTTGTATGCAACCTGCCCTCTCCTCAGATATCCTTCTCCTGTCCTAGACCCCAGCCAAGCACAGATTATCATCAGAAGTATTAAGGATGCAAAAAGAATGAGCCCTCAAGTAAAACACAATTGCTGTCCCTGTGTGCATGTGAGAAAAGCCTCTGCCCAATCTTAGTTTGTGTCTTTATTGAAAACTATTTAACCCCCTTGCCTTTGGTGGCTAAATAGGTAGACTCTCCAGGCCAACCTAACCCAATTTTTATTTCCCCATATTAAAACAGGGTTTTTCCATTTTGCCATGGTCACAAGTTATCAAGTCATTCTATAAATTCCCTCCATAAACGCTGTATTTCTCCTCCTGCTTTAGTCTTCACCACACTTTTGCAATCCCTAATCAGTCTCAAAGGACTAATTAGCAAGATTAACACATTTTCACTAACTTTAAGATAGAAGCTAAACAAAGCAGGGAGGAACATTTATTTTTGGCCCACTTCTTTCATACAGCTGATATTCAATGCTGTGCTTTATTAGCTCTCCCTTTAGCAGCAGCAAATCCCTGATTCTCTAGGTTCACTTCTCAATGTTTTTCTCTCATTCCCTCTCCCTACTACAGAGGCCTCTTTATGTTCAACCAAAGCAGAATGTCTGCTGCTACCAAACAACAGGAATTCATTGGGGAAACACAAATCAGAGATTTTTTCACTCAACATTTTTTGACAGAGCTAATTCTTTGTAGGCAAATCTTTTCATTACTGTTCTAAAGAACTGAGATTTTTTTTTAAAACACTGGAAAATGAAAAGGAGAAGGGCATCAAACCTAGTTAATGACTAGCTAGGTTGCTAGCCTAAGATGTGAGAGACAGAGATACAGGAGACTGCTCCAAATTTGCCCTCCAAGGAAAGCAGTCCTTATGATGGAGAATCATCAGCTACACCATGGTGAAGCGCTCTCAACATCTCCTGCCAAAGCTTGCCCTTTTTTTGTATAAGTAATTAAATAGGCATTAGACCAGAAAAGAGTTTCACAAAACTGCATGGTACTGTCAGGACATCCAAATTTATTCTGCATTCACCATCATGGGTGGCAGAAACAGTTTAGCTGCAAAAGCACCGAGTCCACCATCAGCTAAATTACATTTACGGTCACAATGCACAATTTATCTTCCTGCCCCCCAGTCTTCCACAGCCCATGTATTAGTTTCATCATAAATACCAGAAAAGCTGAACCAAATAACCTTTACAAAACTGTTTTTGAGTTTCGCCCTGCTAAGATGTGCCTTTTATGAAGGAAGAAAAAAAAAATGAGTATGACTGGAATTAATTGAATGCTTATGTGACAAGAAAAATACAACACAGTGGCAGTGGGTATTTGTATGTAGTGCAGAAAGTTTCCTAACTTCCAAGGATGGTAGCAAACTGGAAATATTGGTTTGATCTGGAAAGATAAAATTCAGTGAGAAAATATGTGCACTGCTGATGTTCAGACATCAGCACAGAAACTATAGAAAAAAATCCACTGACCAAATTATGATAAGTTTAAAACCGTATTGGCCAAATTAATAATAGACTTTCTGCAATATACAGTGTATGAAGAAAATGAAAAGAAAAAATAGTTGCCCTTCTCTGTCTAACCCTATAGCTTTCCCAGTTTTCAGATCAAATCCTGGAATCCCACGAGTTCTTTCTTGAAGTCAGTGAAGTCATTAAAGAGCAAACAAAAATCAAATTAGAATTTCAGGCTTCAGTCTGAAAGTTGAGACTCGAAGTCTACTGGCTCTGTAGAAACTACCAAGCCAGGGGTGGAAAAAATATATATATATATATTTTTAAATATGTAATGCGGACAGCTACTGCTCCCAGGCCCTNAGGGGGAAAAAATATATATATATATTTTTAAATATGTCATGCGGACAGCTACTGCTCCCAGGCCCTTTGGAATTAAAAGAAAAATCTCTAACCACAATTGTACCATGATACAAACTCAAGGATTTTCCACAAAATAACGCATATAAAAATTACCCAAAGTTTCCAGACTCTTTCAGGGTGCTCATTACACCCTAATGCCAAAGAAATTCCTTTAGTCACAGTCCACTTTGAGGTTAGGACTGTATGGATCATATACTCTCTTCAGAAATCAGAAATCATTTTAGTAATAAAACTAAAAGTAATAATTCTTTGTCAAGGACTCAAATGCTGTTTATTACCTCATGTGGCCTGTAGGACAGGATATCTTCCTCCCTTTTCCCTTGTTTCTCTGCACTGTGTGCATGTCATATGCAGGATCCTCCTGCTCCTACCTCAAGGAGCTCGCTCTTAGTCAACAGGTAGTTTCTGGGGCTCTGAACATTCCCAGGACTCATGTCCTGGTCTGACTTTGGCAGGAATGGAATTCATTTAATTGCAACAAAAAAGAAGCTTGTCTGAACAGTGGAGAGCACATGATGCACTCTATGTACAACACTTCTTTCCTGGGCACCATTCCAGGTAAATACAACAGTTCTTGTCACAAGGGGCACAATGTTGTTTCAACTAGTAATGTGGTGTTCTGTGACCAGATTCTAGCCCACTGAATATGTCCCTACACAGTATGAAGACAGTGCACTTTGCATTTGCAAAACAGCTTCTTAAGTTTAAGAAGCTATGAAAAAGAATGTTCAAAAGCTTCACTTACCTTTCAAACTCTTTACTTGCCTGAATCTGCTCTGAATTTGTAACAGGATTGCAAGCATCAAGTTTGTCAATTATACCCTACACTAAATCAGCTAAGGTTTAAAAGCTCACTTTCTCTCTTGCAAAACTTTATCCTACAGAATTAAGTACAGCATGAATTCTAACTAGTCAGCAGCACAGGAGAGAATTATAACAGTACTTACTATTTATAGCTCATGGCAACATCCACAAAGTATTTTCTTCTCTGTCGATAGACGTTGTCTTTGAATCCCTTAAGCGATAGAGAAGAGATTAATTTATAATAAAGACAGACAATTAGCTGTAAGAACTGTAAAATAAATCATTAAAGTGTTTATTTAGTGCCTAATTATATTCTATTCTGATTAACGTCATCTACTGGACTGTAAGAGAAGATACTTTAGAGATTTTTTTCCACCACAGCAGTATTTTCAGGAGAGGCTCGTGCACAGGTTCAGCCAATCATCCAAAAGATTGAAAATCAGGATTTTTTTTCTTACCACTTATCTCACTCAAATTTTCTTTGACCTGAATGGAGACCTACACACAGTCACAAAGCAAAATAATCGACTTAATCTTTATGCATCTTTCATCACTAGGACACTCAAATGGCCAAAGTTCAGAAACAACCCCTTTTGAAGATGCTACTTGCGCAGTTGCCACCTTAACTAGCACCTCAGGGACTGAATGTTGGCTCAAGCCTCTGACAGTAAATACGCACTTTACTGCAGTCTGTGTGACAGAGGCAGGGCTCTACTCATGGGCTCCATTTGCATAGTAAGTACCAAGGAGCTATACAACATACACACACGCACAAACACCAGTCACTTACAGTCCTGTCAGCCATTCAAAGCTAAAACAAGACCTCTTCTATACCCATAAAAAGATTTAGACACTTCAAGTGTGTGGAGCTGCTAAAGAGCTATCTATTTTCAAGAAAGAACTGCCAGCCTCCTGAAGATGAAAAAGGCTAAACAGTTAACTAAGCTGCACACAAGAGCATTTAAGTTTCCCTTAGCCACAAACGGGAAGTAAAAGGCATTTTCCCCTTATTGCTCACATGCACAAACACAAACCACTGAAGGGAATGAAAAGATAATGTGTTTCGATTCAAAAGGTTTGCATAAACTTGAGGAAAGTCTGAGAGGTAACTGCCCTGTAACAGAAGCTGTGCTACTGGGGCAGATCAAAGGAGAATATAAAAGGACTGCAGAAAATCTTCAGGTCTCCCCTCTCAGCCAGGGAAAGCAGTGATCTTACAACATCCCTCAGACACTAGATGTCCTTTCTCCTTCCCTGTCATCCATCTGGCTATGGGCTTGCTCTCCATACCTACAAGATCAATTCAATGACAAGTTACAATGGAGGTTGCCTACATATAAAAGATTTTTGACAAATAAGTTACTGAAATTTTTGGAAGTCCCCTAGTCTGCTTAATACCTTTCAACATAAACACTGAAGTACTCAGCTGCAGACCATTCACTAAACCAAAAGGCATGAGGGACAGCACAGGTGATTTAAAAGTCTGTCATATGTAATGAAATTGAGTCTGGAACCATTAACCAGCATGGAGAGTGTTAGGTGCTATTAGGCTGGTTCTATAATAAGGTAAGTCTTGGGCCCTCTGGCATCTACATGCAACCACTAAGGAATAGAACAGGCACCAGACCTGGGCTCTGCGAGGCCAATCGCAGTTTTTATAGTTTTTCCCCATCTTCAGTACCTAGTATGCAGCATAGGATAACAAATGGTGTGTAAATTATGTTTATAAGAGTTCCCCCAAGTGTAAAATATATATTCACATAATGCAAATGTCTTTTTTCATTGTCTATAAAACAGAAAGCAGATTTTCGGCAGAGCACTCAAGTATTTAATGAAGGCGCCAGCTCAGAACATAAAACAGTATCAAATTGCCCATCACAATCATCAACTCAAGGCTACAATGAGTTGCCATTAAGACTGAAATGCCACTGTTTGAACCAAATTACTGTTAATGGTTGAAGGTAATCAACAGAGTTTTTCATTCTGAGAAACTGCTAGGTAAATCCCAGTTTGTCATCAAGAAGCGCACATCAGGAATCAGGATGCAGGCACATGCTCCCACAACTGCAGGCTATGCTCTGGGAAGGGCTGGCACAGGCTGGAAGCGCCTGGAAAGCAAGAACAGTACTCGGGCTTCTCCAGGCCAGGATGGCAGATGGGTGCCAGCAGGGACAGGGAAGGGGGCTCCCAACGGACAGCATGATGGCCAGCATAAGATGCCACATTGCCCACGTGGGCACAGTGAGTGGCTGCTCGTGGGCCTCCATCAGGGAAGCTACCAAAGTTTGACTGCCAGTTTAGCACTGCACAGAGGAGACTGAAGGCAGGACTAGAAGGGGCACTGGCCTCTCCTCAGCCAGGGCATTCCCCATGACAGAAGCTGCACAGGCCCTGTCACACCAGGGTACAGCATGGATATACCAAGAGACAGTCCCTTATGCTGCTGTCATCTTTCTGGAGTTAGCTACAATCTTCTCTGCAGTTGAATCTTTTTCTATTATAAAAAAGATACTTATGGTCAGGGATCTTAGTTCAGTGCTTACTACTTTCTTCTGGAAGTTTCTTCCAGAACTCAACTTCCTTTATTTTGGAATAGGAATGAAAGTTCTATTAGTTACTATCAGTAACTTTCAGCCATGGGGACCAAATGTGGAACCTTCAATCTGCAAGAAGGAAGCATGTTCTAACACAAATTCCTAAAATCACCTGCCATCTAAAGACTCAAAGGTTAAGCACTAACATAGATAAACCAAGAAAAAGAAGGAAAAAAAAAGTTGTATTTTATCATCTTCTGCATTGAGTACATCCACACTATTGCAACACTGTTGCAGTATCCCGCTTGTGTGAAAACGCAGACTTGTTTCCTGTCGCTCCTGTCAGGAAACAATGCAAGACACATTGCCAGGTGCCGCAGAAATGCAGAATCAGGAACCTGTTGCACTGGTTTGTTTTCTAATCATCTCGTGAGTGCTCAGAATGTCGTCTCTCCTCCTTTTTTCTCTGATACCTATACTGATATCAATTCTTCTCTCTGCTTGTGACAGAACATAAGGTTGTGTTGATCCAAATTCTTCAGTGTGAAAGGATCAACCAGCTAATTAAAAACAAATAAGTGAAGGCAAGTACAGATGGGAATATAGTTGCTGAACAGTGAGTAACTTTTGTAAAAGACCTCTTTTCATATGCCATTACAGAGAAAAAAAATAATTCACTGAAAACCTTAAAGAGAATTTACTAAAGTTTGCACCTTCTGAAAACCATGTACTCAAAAAAGGACTCAAAATCAGTAGCCAACAGACTTCTTATTTGACTAACTAAACAGAGCAAATTGTCTACAATACAGTTTCACATTACACTTACAGGGTGATCTGCATCCAGCTCAGATCCATACATCAAAACTCTCTGTGAGCATTTGTCTAACTCAGATATCTTCCGGGGGAACCACGGGACACAGTCGAGATCTGCAGAAGACAGAATGTGAGTTGAAGGTACGGGGAGGTATCACTGAGATACCCATGCAAAACATTTGTCAGGGTCTAAATGGAGTGATGTAAAAGCAGCCTTGCCTTCCTCATCAGTCCAGATGTTCTCCGGTGGATTGAGAGACACAATGTTAGTCTGGAACTTGAGCAGCTGGATTAGTTCATTAAATTCTTTCTTACTGCAGTCACAGTCCACAAAAATTTCTACCTCCGAGTTCCTTCGCTTGGATTTTCTTGATTCAATATGAACCATACTCACATGTTTCTCCTGTGGAAAGATGGAACAAGAGCTGAAATACAGATGCTTCATTTAGAACAGTAATACTGACAACATGTTCCTCAGTAAAGATTTCCCCAGTTATTAAAAGAAGTTTTTAGTGAAAGTACTTGCATATACCCGCTTAGTTAATTAGCATTGCTTAACAGATACTAAAGAGAAAAAAAACTGTACACTGAATTAAAAATAACTTTTCTCATTAAGTAAATGTAATACTATTAACCAATTATTTAAATTTATTTATGAAAGCAAAAGACAATGTATTCTAATCATTAAAAAGAAAAATAAATTGTTTTGTGCTAAATATAAAATGCAATTTTATTAGGCAATGTGCATGATCATAATGTCAATTTAACTGAATTCTAATGTGTTTAACTAAGTAGACACTATTTGAAATGTAATCCTTTAGTATCTTTTACAAACACTTGCACAAGAGAATGTTTCTGTGAGGATAATTATATTTCAGTTCTTGTCTACCTTTCAACTAATTCTGAATGACTGCAAGTTATAATAGCAATAAAATGAATATCTAGTTCAATTTATTATAATTAGCCCATAAGAGCTTGGGTACACAAATGTGTACTTGGATGTGAAAATAGTTTTATCATGAAAATTTTCCTACAGAGTATCTCTCCCATCACAGCTATTGGTCTCTGAAGAGTGTCATACAAGAGACAGCCATACTGTGTTAAAACTAATAGTTAGTTATGCATAACTAGTCCTGCAAGTTTGTCTTGCTTTAATCAGGAGACTGGAATAGATGATTGCTTTCTGCCAACACTTTTATTGATTGTTTGATTTTACCTTTTTTTCCCCGTCAGGCACAAACTCCTTTACTTTTGATAGCTTATCCTCCACTTACTCAGCAATGCAAATAAAGTATTTTTGACCTCCCAAAAGGGGAGAAGCCTGTGCTTGTATTATCACTTGCCTGATATATTTTGTTCCAGTTGAAAGTCCCCTCTGGTACAGCCAACTAGCACACTGCCTTTACACCTCTGGATTTATGCAGTACCTAATTCTTCAGTGGCTGCCTCCAGAAAGCATGTATAAGGTAAATATCCTTAGTTAACCCACTCTCATAGCAAAGTCACAGGAGGAAAGCTCTCCACTTTTTGTACATGCTATTTGTAAAACAGTAGATTAAAAAAGAGCAAGCAGAATTATTTTCATGACCTATTCCTGGCATTCTGAGCATCTAACTTTAAAATTCTGAATTTTATTCTCTAAAAATGCTGCCTCACTATACGATCAGACAGGAAATTTCAGCTCTAATTCAAACTGTTGAGAATCACACTTTGGAAATCTAAAGTCACTGGTATGAACATGAGCACTGCTGTCAAAGTTGATTCTAGGAAACTCTTCCTGAGACGAAAAAGCTCTGCTGAATGGTCCATCCAGTTTGAAGCTACACTCTGCAGAAATGAATAAAAACAACTGCACTCCATTCCTTCCATCAAGGTCCACTAATTTAGACCAGCAAACAACCTGATCTCAATATCCTCTCTCAGTCCAAGCAGTGTAGTGATTTGTAGGCTTTACCTGGAAGAGTCGGAGAGCTTTCACCAACCCTCCAACTTCATTCTTCAAGGAAAACACCACGGCTGTCTTTCCACCTTCAGAAACAGATTCACTTTTCCCATTTCCCTTATTTCCTTTCTTCTCCTCATTTTTCCCAGAACTTGATCTGTTTAGCTACAAAGAGATAGAGAAGAGCATTATTTCCAGTGCAAATGGCCATTTCTCAAATTCAGTCATTTTACTTTTATCAGAAAATGGCTGAACCAAACTCATTCAGACTTTAAAAGGTAGTTCATTTATTTCAAACCAATATCATAGGTTGAATGCAGCTGGTCAAGATGGCTGTGGCAGAGATCAATCCACTAAAAAAAAAAAAAAAAAAAGGAAAAAAAAAACAAAAAATAAAAAAAAAATAAAAGGAAAAAAAAAACAAAAAAAAACCCACAAGGAAATACATATGAATGAATGGGATACAAACACACTATTAAGGTTATGCTGTTATTAGTAATAACCTTGGACTGAATGGAAATGGCCTGAATAGTTGTTGCAAAACCACTAACTGAAGTGGTACTATACTCATTTGTACTGACCAATTCACAATGATTTATATTGGTCTGTACTTTTGAATTATCTATTAAATTTAAAACATAAAGTTTATGTTCTCTATTGTACTGCAATAAATGTTGCCATGTAGTGTCCTTTTTCCTGAGGAAATAAAGCCTCTGTCACTTACACCTGCTGGAATAGAAATAAAAGCTTAGACTTCATCTCATTTAGGAAATGAGCTGGCTGATGGAACTCCAAAAAATAAAATAAAATAAAACACAAAATCCCTGGCAAATCCCACAGACTTTGATTTAGACCAAATTCCAGGTAGCGTTTATATATAAAAGAGGGCATTTTTATTAGCTTAAGTCTTGTTGAGACGACATTAGTACACCCAGTCACTCTCTCTACACAAATTTGGTAACATTGACCAAGATTTTCAAATGAATTTTTAAGGGAAAAAAAAGAAAAAAAAAAACAAGAATGGACCAAGTTTTCAAACAAGACCCCCAACATCTGACAAAAGGCAAGTTAAATCTCTAGAGTCATTTTTTCATTATGGATCTGAGTGCCAGGGCCAGTTATCTCACTTGCATCATATCTGTGATCTTGTGACTTCAGCAAAGTGTCCCCCAGTGCTTCTAGAAGAGATTTTAAAGGTTTTCAAGTGCTCTATCACGCAGCAAAAAAATGGTAAGTCTTTAGCCTGATTCCTTTTCAAATTGGATCACCTAAAACAAAATTTCTTTAACGAATATCCCTGACAGCCAGTGACGAAGCAGTAGCAGCACACTATCCCAGGGCATCCACACTCGGTTTGGCATGCCAAAACTGTTTATGGATTTACTCCATCTTAGTCCACTCTGAAAAACCTCTCTCCTCCAAATAAAGATTGTACAGCTCTCAAGTCAGCTCCTGACATATTTTTAAGGCACAAAAATAAAGTGAACTAAAGAGAGGACTGGCTGAAACTTGCCGGCATATCAAAAGTCACCCTGTAAAATAGTACAGATGAAACTAGTCATGCTTAAACTAGGTACTTAGCGGGCTAAAAAGTCTGTGGTCCCATCTTAGACTATGCAGAAGCAATCTAGACAGTTATGTCTGTGCACGGATATGTGAAGGGTATGAAGCAACTGGTCTCATACAACTGTGCTTGAGAGGAACTTTCCTTAGGAATGTGATTGGGGAAGGTCGCATTAGCTAGTTTTAATTTCAGTAATACTTGGAACTGCACTGGGTAAGTTTGCACGTGTATCAGGGACACAAACTCCGCATGTTAAAATGTAACACNACGGATATGCGAAGGGTATGAAGCACTTTTAGCAACCGGTCTCATATGACTGTGCTTGAGGGGAGCTCTCCTTAGGGATGCGATTGGGGAAGATTGCATTAGCTAGTTTTAATTTCAGTAATACTTGGGACTGCGCTGGGTAAGTTTGCACATGTATCAGGGACACAAACTCTGCATGTTAAAATGTAACACATTTGAACTGACTTATTTGAAGTTATTGAGGTTCTCAGTTACCCTGAATGCAAATCTACAGGGGTAACCCCAGCAGGAAGGAGGCACGAGGCTACCCAGCACTAAAGGTGCCCTGGCACCTGCTGCACCCCGGCGAGCATCTCACGGGGAGTGTTTCCCCCTTCCCAACAGGGTTTTCCACCTCCCAACAGGGTTTTGCGCGGGGAAATCTCATCTCCTCCAGGCAACTCTCCTGCATAGCTGGCAGGCGCCAACAAACCTAACGCACCACGCCAGCCACCCAGCAAAAAATACATCTGCAGGCAGCATCCATGTGATGTATGTTATCGGTACCACGTTACCTAGATTATTTTGTGCATTTCTTAGCAGTAGTATATGTACCACGCCATGAGGCACGCAGCAGTTACAGAGAGGCAGGTGCCACTGAGACAGCTGCGCAGCGTTTCAAAGCGCCTGAAAACGGCCCAACGGCACCCAAACGCCTCCAAAACTGCCGCGGCAACGGCGAACGTCCCGCGGCAACGGCTACCTAACTTCCCCGCGCCGAGGAGCGCGGAGGCTGCGACGCGCAGCTCGCGAGCACCCGCACGCGGCGGGAAGCGGCGCGCGCGATGCCCGGGCTCCCCGAGGGGCGGGCGGAGGGAGGGAGCTCGCCCGCGCCGCGGCCGCCGCTACTTACGGCGAGGCCGCGGTGCTCCTCGGGCGGCGCCGAGTCCAGCGAGAAGCCCCTGCGCGCCCAGTACTTGCTGCTGAACATCATCATGGCGGGCTGCATGGCACCGGCCGGCAGGGCAGCGCTCTGCCAGCGCCGCTGCCCGCCCATCTTTTATAGGCGCCTGCGGGCACGGCCGAGGAGGC